>JAZEWT010000008.1:13002513-13024195 GCA_036362905.1 Mordacia mordax | reverse complement strand
TTTAGATGTCAAAAAGTATTTGCGGCTCCCAGTGTTTTCTTTTCCGTGGAAACCGGGTTCAAATGGCTCTTTCGGTGTTAAAGGTTGCCGACCCCTGGGTTAGACGGATGAGTGCGGGACATTGTGCGTGGGAGATTATTGATCACATGTTGTGAGGTCGAACTTTGCGGGCCAGCCCACATCGTGGCGTAGTTCTCATTTCATTCCTTGGTGAGCAGAGGATCATCGCGTGTTGTGTCGCAGGAATCCCGTAAAGAGCTTGCCAGCTAACTAGGTATTTTAATGCTGTAATAATATACATCTTTTGGTTTAACATTTGATCAGAGCCCCTGGGGATTCAGGGTTATACGCAGTTCTAAGATCCGTCACCAGGTGGCGGCCTAACACTTTCTAATCTCATCTCATCTCATTATCTGAAACCGCTTAATCCTATATAGGGTCACGGTGAAGCCGGAGCCTATCCCGGAAACATAGGGCGTAAGGCAGGAATACACCCGACGACGGGACGCCGGTCCATCGCCGGGCACTTTCTAATGAAACCTCTCGAAACCAATAGACATTTCCCACGTATTTTCAACGACAACTACCTGTGCCTATGTTTGATTCAACCCGATAACTCACAGAGGCTGTTTGATCGACAGTTCTGTTGCTGATTGCTTCGAAAAACTGCTCTCTCGGGAGAGCCGCGTCGACTGCTTCGTCTCCTCGCGACGTTTCGCCTCACGTTAGAGGCACTGCGCCTGAGGATGCCTCTAACGGGTGAGGCGGAACGTCGAGAGGAGAGGAAGCGAACGACACGGCTATCCCGAGAGAGCAGCTTTTCGAAGCAATCATGCATCGAGCTGTGAAAACCTGCATCATTGCAATTCTCTTGCTCAAATGTGCAATGAGCCCTCATGCCCTCGCGGGCTGGAACAATGCCTCACCATGCTACTGGGCTACAGACATTTGTATTACATTATCATCAATACTGAGCGGCACGGTGGCCCAGTGAGTAGCGTTGTCGCCTCACAGCAGAAGGCCCCGGGTTCGAATCTCGGCTCGGGTGCCTTTCTGTGTGGAGTTTGCATGTTCTTCCCGTGTCTGTGTGGGTTTTCGCCGGTCACTCCGGCTTCCTCCCACAGTCCAAAAAACATGCTGCTGCATAGGTTAATTGGCTTGCAGACGAAATTGGCCGCAGTGCCCGGTGATGGACTGGCTTCCCATCGTGGGTATATCCCTACCTTGCACCCTGTGTCTGCCGGAATAGGCTCCAACTCACCATGACCCTGTACAGGACTAAGCGGTCTCTGACAAATGAGATGAGATGATCAATACCCGCTTAATCTTGTACCTAGGATGTGATGTCAGTACATCGTAGGGAACACTTTTTAGAGCAATTTACTCAGCATGCCAATTAACCTAGGTAGCAGGGTGTCTTTGGACTGTGGGAGGAAAGCGGAGTACCCGACTAAAAACCCACGTGAGCACGGGGCGAGAACACGCAAACTGCACAAAACGGCACCCGAGCAGGGAATCGAACATTGGTATTACTGTTTTCATTATTACAACTCATTGCCACTGCCATGTTGACGGTTCCCGTAAAATGATCCGATTAAATTTCATCACCCATGTTGGGGACTCGACGCATCCATGCACTCTTTAACCACCACACTGCAAGTCACAACTACTCACTGCACTGCTGGTTGCTGGGAATTCCTCAGAAGATGTGTGAGTGCACACCAACGGACTGGCTCCCTCACCACCAGTCATTCCGCCCACTAGCATTTCCTCGTATTCCCGGTGGTGTGCGCAAAGCAGTGGCGACTCCATCTTCCACCACCATGCACGCAGCAGTCACACCAGCAAGAGGACGGGAGACTTCTCTTCTTCCGGCACTTTATTAACAATACACACGAACATTCCAATTACATAACGATAACAACGCTAACACCACATTACACCCCGATTCACCTCGTACTGCATGACCATCACTCAGCCATAGACTTCCCATACCGACTCTCTCCCTTTGCTTCCGCACATCCCCTTATATACCCCCAGACCTTCCAGAAGGTTCGACAGTGCGTCGTCAGGGCCCTTTACGACATTGGGAGACGTTCCCCACTTCTCTTCTCATCCCGCATTACCTTCCCCTCACCTCGTACGACCCTTTCCCGGTTAACCACCCTTACCAACGACCACTGCCGATTAGCACTAACCCACGGCCCTGCCCAATCAAACCGCTGTAACCCGGTAATCGACCCTCTTCCACGGCACGGGCATCGGGTTGCACCTAGCCCGACACGACGCGAGACTTGGCACCACAGATGCAAATCGTCAGTTTTAAGGAAACTTCAATATCCTGCAAAGTTATCTTCTCTCACTTAAAGTAGTCCTTACTGCAAATTAAACTACATTTATGTAATTCTCAACTAAAAATAGCATCCAAATCCCTGCTTCAGTTGTACACACTAGATAACCAACAAATTAATTGAGTTGCGCAATACAAATGAATTGGCTACATATTAGACTCCATTTAAATTTATACCTTACATTAATTACATTGTCAAGATTCAATTAAAAATTGATGATTTCTACAGACGTAAACATTTCTTTCCAACTAAGTTCCCCTTAGACTTCAAAAAGGCGACTATTCTACCTGTTAGATTGTTGCGACATCAATTGGCATCTAGCACTATTAAATAAACGTAGCCCAGTATATAATTCTGGTCCTAGATTTCCTTTGGATGCTCCCGACAAAAGCCACCATTGTAACTTGTAGAATGTACTGTTATTCTATGAATAACAGTTATTCTATGAATAACAGTACAAATATTCACTGGGCCCTACTTATATTTAAGGTTATACTTAACAAGTCGGAAAAATATTTGTTTGATTTGTTGACTACAGCAGAACAAACCACACCTTAGAGGCTCAACATACTGTCTGCTAAATGTTCCTAGATGTACATCAAGATTCGGGCAAAACGCATTTATGGCGGCTGCACCTTGCTTTTGGAAAGAGCCTGAGGCTAGTCACTACTATAAATGAGCCACCTTAGATGCCAATTATGATAAAAAAAAATTCTGCCTAGCTGTAATTTCAAACACTGATGTTTTTTAAGTATTTCATAAGCTCTTCGTCAGTTCTCATCACACTGTTACATTTCGTTTTGTAATTAATTAATTAGAATTGTTGGTATTTTTTTGTGTTGTGCAATTTACCTGTTGTTTTAGTCATGATTAGGGTTTGTTACCCTCGGGTGAAAAGCGCTCTAGATGTGCAATTATTATAAGAATCCCGCATGCGCGGCTGAAAAACTTACTGAGTATTTTATGCTGTGATAATAAATATCTAACTATCCCTCGTTCATTCACCCACTCAATCACACACCCAGCCATGCACTCTTGCTCATTCACCCATCCACTCAATCACAACAACCACCGTTTGCCACTAAGTGGAGGTGACGTTCCCCACGGCGCCTATGCCAGGCCAGGTGCACTTTGAGGCCACACGGTGTCAAAAGCTCGCTGACAGGAGGTCACGGGACAGAGCCGGATGTCATTGGCTCACTGAGATGAGGCACCACCTGTGCTACCTGTGCCCTCTACTCTACCAACTTGCTGAATGTTAGCTGCCTAGTGATCTGCTCGCTGTTGTGAGTATTGCTCCTCCACCCTCGGTTGTTGTTGGGGAGCGACTGCCTACAAATACACATCTCTCCAACCCGTGCTACGCCTATTCAGCCCCCTGTATCCGACCAAACAAGTTGCTTGGGCATCCGGTGGCTGAGCACGAGGGCTACATGATCCAACCAACTCAATCACTCACCCATTCATTCATCGAGTCACTCAAACAATCACACCTAACCACTCAACCACCACACATTACTCTGTTTTGCTTCTTCCTTTGTACTTGTCCACGTTGTTATTATCTCCCGTCCTTTGTTTTCCCGCAAGTTCTTATACTTATTGCCTTCTTAGAATGAGACAAGTTATCAAGTCTTATCTGCTACAACCTCGACGTGCTGTTTGTTGCTGGCCATTTGGCATTGTTGGACTCTTACAGGTGTAAATGAGGTTTTGATTGACAATAATACAAGTGTTAATATCCTACAATACCAAATAGACATATTTCGTAAAGTGTCAAGTTTGCAAAAGCCACACACGTTTGTGACAAAAAATGCATCTCCATGCTGGCCAAAAAGTATCCCTGGACTTAACAGGACGACCTGACCTACATTGACATTGCATTGTCCTGATCTGCTTACCTTTTGACAACATCTGGCTATTACTGAGACCAGGCTGTAAAGAAAGCTAGCTGTCTCTTGTGTGGGCCACTCAGTTTCAAGGACAGCGCACACATTATCAAAGCATTTTTGTTTGCACTTTTAGTCACAAACGTGTGTGGTTTTGCAAACGTGACACTTTACGAAAGATGTCTATTTGGTGTTGTAAGAGCTTGACACTTATGTTATTGTCAGAAATGGTAAAGCCTCTTCTTTTTTACATCTCTATACTAGCAAAAAAGTACCTATATGCTATACTGATGTCGATTTTCATGATGTATAAGAATTGCTCTTCAGTGCTGCTCTTTCGTGATAACCTTGTCTGAGGACGAGAAGTGCTCAGCATGGCTATTCCAAAAGATCAGCTCATGAGAGCAGTTCTGTGAGGCGCAGTGGTAACATCTGCAGACAGGAAGTCCTGCCCTAGGCAGTCCGATTCCCACCTAGGGCGCCTATCAGTGTGGAGTTTGTGTGTTCTCCCCCTGTTCTGCGTGGGTTTCCTTCGGATTCTCAGTTTTCCTCCCAAATCTAAAAAAACCCTCAATTAATTGGCCTATAACATCATAATATAATGCAGTGTCTGGCAAATGTTGGCGCCGGCTGAATGCATGGCTGCCTTCCCCTCGCCGCTCTGTGATTTCCTCACACCTCTATAATGATGTAAGTCGCCCTGGATAAGGGCCTCTGCTAAATAATAATGCACTCTTTAAAGAGAGTTGAAGGTGATGCTGAGCTAATTGTTGCAACCGAGGATATATTTTCTAAGACTCCACTACATATCGTCATTTGTATAAACAATTGACCTTATTTGCTGTTGCTGCATTGATAGTGGTACAGAAGCATAAACAATAACAATAAACACCTCAGCAGACTCGTCAATAACACAGTGTGGCCTTATAAGGAAGAGCATACAATATGCACCGTTTCGGGCAATAACCTTCATAGCACGATAGCGGTGACAGCTACAAGATCATTGAGGAGCGACTCCACAGTTACAGAGGCATTAACGTGACGTCCGATAGAGGGCGCTCTAGTCCAGAAGTTCGGGTAATTCGCTAATTAATAAGTGACCTTCCCTTTACGACGCTTGAGTGTGTTTCCAGTACTGGATAGAGCGGCGGCACGTTGATTGATATATTGATAATAGACGATATTTATTACGACAGCAGAAAGTACCTATTGAGCTTGCGAGCTAAGGATGCGGGATTCCTGCGACAACACACGTCCGAACTGACACAACAACGCATACAACCAGAGGGAAAATAACCGCAGCAACAATATGTGCATAAATTAAACTCTAACCGTAATTATGAACGTAAACAGAAACACGCAATATTCCACAATTGAACCAACTCACAACCGTAGTTACCAGACTGCACCACGAACCTGGTAATCCGAGTTCGATTCCCTGGTAACGGCCAACAATCAATGAGCAATGATGATCTCAACTGATGTTATGGATTATCCGGCCCCACGCCAAGAGAAAGGAGTCAACATCACGCATATCATTCAGAGCGTCTCCCATTTAGCTACACACAGCAGACTTGCCCTTTAATTGCATCCTGCAGACCTTCCCTTCCCTATCGGAACACACTGCAAGCCTGCTCTTTCACAGCTACACACTCCATACTTGCCCTTCTCCAACCACATACGCGCGCACACGCACTCCAGACCTGCCCTCTCCAAGGACCCGCATCCCACCAGACCCTTCCGGCACTCCATCCTGGAGCCGCGAGGTTGACGCCTCCCCGGGAAGCGTGGCGCCGACGCAGTTATCAGCGCGTGCAGACACAAAGGCAAAGGGTCCTCGATAGCCTTTATACGTCTATTGGGGCAAGTTGCTGTTTGTGTGCGCCTATTAAGGGCGAAATGGCTCGCGGATGGGTAGTATGGCCAGTCCCAAAGCCCGAGCTGTCTTTGTCTCCCTGCAGTGCTGATGGTCACACACCGACACCAGGTGCTCGTTTAAGCCCGAGTCGATGTAGAGAGAGGACCGGTTCAGGTGTTTCTCCACCGATGCTGGCAGTGAGCGGGAGTTGAACAAGGGATTGCCGCCGGGATTCGCAGTGCGCCGTATACACAGACAATCAGGCACAGAGACAAATAGTCCAAGCGCTATTAGCGCGCACATATAAAAGCCAGCACAGCACACGAGACAATCACACACACAAACATACGCACGCACCCTTGAACCCCAAACTTCTCGTGAGTACACGCAAATCCACACGCAGTGCACAGACGGCCACACACAGAGAGACAAACACGCATACACGTGCTACTGGTTCATTTTCTGGGGTTGGTAAAATCGTGCTTTTTACGTAACCTAAAATAAAATGGGATAAAAATTTTAAATGACCCGCTTTTACCGCACTCAAAAGTAGAAAATATTTTTTTGAACACAAAGTCAATCAATCTAGGAATACAGACTAAAAGCGGGTGGCCAAACACTGACTGTGACTTACGATTGACTGATAATACGGTGAGATTTACATTTTAATTATATTAGTCATTAATACGTGTTTTTCTACAGTTTTTTTTTTAAAGGGAGCAACTATCAGCTATTAATATCAGTATGGGTTGAAGGTTTTCATTTAAGGAAGAGATTATTGTAGTCTTATACGGTCAGTCTTTGGCCACCCGCTTTTAGTCTATTCCTAGATAGATTGATTTTGTGTTGAAAAAAAATATTTTCTACTTTTGAGTGCGGTAAAAGCGAGTCATTTTTTTTATAATTTTATTATCTACTTTTTTTTGTTTTAGCCACGTGAAAATGTCAAGTAAGCTCAGTGCGTGTCTGACATCGGGAAAATATCGCCCTTAAACTGAAAAATAAAATTGGATAAAAATAAAAAATGTAAATGACCCGCTATTACCGCACTCAAAGTAGAAAATAAATTTTTTGAACACAATCAATCAATCTAGGGATACTGACTAAAAACGGGTGACGCTCACTATGAGGGACGTTATGTGGCGCGGAGTTTTCGATAGATAATAAACCCGCATTATTAACCAGCGCGGCTCGCCGGAATCAAACCGCTGGGTGGATGTGCGGGTAGGCCGCGTGTTTGTTTAGTTAGCTTTCATAGGTGCTTGCTGATAGCACCTGCCACAACAACCTGATAAGGCTACATGGTGGATCTTTGTCATTGTGGCAGGGTGCGTGTCCTCTCTGTATGTGGCGACACGCGACCCCGAGATAAGTGATTCGAGGACCAAGAAATGAGAGGCGACGTGCGCTTGGCTCTGGTTGGGGGTGGGGACTGCGAGGCGGGGGGGGGGCTCCCCTCTTCCCCTGCTCGGCTTCTTACGGGAATCGCCCGCGGCGGGGGGAAGAGCCCCCCCCCTTCCCGTCATTGTTGGGACGGAGAAGGGCGCGGGCTGACGGTGCTTCCGTACACAGAGGCACATCTCCCCGTGTCCCTGCCTCCGCTGCACCCCCTGGCACCAGCTACGTTTCCCCACGGCAGCCAGGACTTAAACCGCGCCGAATGCGCACCCAGCAGAAGCTGGCCAGACACTTGTACCTGGCAAGGCAACTAGAGGCGACCCGTACCAACATTTCCACGGCTATGCCGTGGAATCAAAGTATCGCAGACATAACACAAAGCAGCCACCCACCCAGTCATCTACCCAACCACTTAACCAGCCAGACAACTACCTGGGCACCCTCCCAGCCACCCAGCCATCTACCCAACTACCCAACTAACCATTCGGCCAGATACCTACACAATCACCTTCATAGCCCCCCACCCATCCAACCTATCCAACCTTCCAGCCACACACCCTGCCACCCACCCACCCAGCCACCCAACTCGGCTTCCAGGCACATACCCATCCAGCCACCAGCAACTCACCCAATCTTCCAGCAACCCAATCACTAATCCAGTCATCTGACGAACCACACAGCCGAGCACTATTCGAACCAGACAGACACCCAGCACGGCAGCCAGCCACAGCGGATGGAGAAATCACCGGGCCAGACAGTTCCCCCAACAACTCACCCCGGTCCCCCCCCCTCCCCGGTGCCCCCCCCCCTCCCCGTGTTCCGAGGACTCTGCTTCCTGCGGCTGCCATTGTGCCGCTTTCCGTGTTCCGGGCCAGATCCGCTCCGTCTGAATTCAGGAGACTTCCAGCTCTTCCTGCCATACGGGCAGAGCTCCACTCACACACACGGAAACACATACACACACACATATAGCTAACATACACACAGACACATACACACCCAGATAACATACTGCCTCATATACATACGTAGCTAACACACACAGACATATACCTAGCTAACACACACAGCTAACAAAACATACTAAGATAGACATATACAAAGCCGCATACACTTACACACAGCTAACAGGCACACTAACATACACAGCCGCATACATACCCAGCGAATATATAGAGCCACATCCACAGCTAAATACACACAAACTAACAGTATACACACGGCCATATACACACAGCTAACACACACAAACTAACACACCCCAACAACAACCGCCGTTCGCGACTAAGTGGTGGTGACGTCCCAAGGTGCCTGTGCCAGGCCAGGTGCACTTTGAGGCCACGCAAATTGTCAAAGGCTCTCTGACAGGCGGTCACGGGTAGACCCAAGTCCCATGGGCTGAATGACTGAGATGGCTGGCAGTGACACCACCTGTGCTCTCTATTCTGACAAATCGCTGGAGTTTTAGCCACCCGGTGCTCCACTCGTTGTGATGAGTGTCATATCTCTGTCCTCCGCTGTTGTTGGAGGGCTGCTACCTCCAACAACCTAGTAGCGTCCTTCACGAATCTCTTCTTCATAGAGGTCGAACTTGACACCGCTGTTACCAGTCTTCAGCAATTCCACTCAGCTCCAAGTCTTCCTGCACTACATTAGTCACTCTCTTCTCCAGCCCATGTGGGCTACAAGACTGTCAACGCAGCCTCGCCTGCCGAAGGAGCTCACAAATGGGACCTGGACAGATCTTTCTCAAATTTGTGAACTCTTCACACAATGCAACCTGGTTAGAACCGAAAATGGATCGTAGGCCGGCCAGGCACAAACTTTAAAATCGACTCAGATGTTTCTTCAGGGGGGTTCACGTTTTGCAAGCATAGAGAAGAGTGTACATGATTGCATTTGAAAAGACCCAAAGCTTCGTGAGGAGCGACAGGTCAGGCAGCTTTCACACAGCGTGACGCAGCCGATGAAATGATACCGCCAGAATTATTCGGAGCGAGACCTCCGCTGCCAAACCGGAGCCAGACATTAGGACACTCACTGCCTAGGTATGAAAACGTCTTCACTCTCTCCACACTTGCCCCTTCACTCATGGGGAGCTGAGGGGGTGGAGTGTTTGGTGGCACAAAATACCCAGGCAGGTCCTTGGTTTTAGTGGGGCTGACGGTAAACCTCAGCTCTTTGTGGTTCGCTCCAAGTTCATCAGCCAGAGCCCCCAATGCCTCCTCAGAGTGAGTGTCAATTAAATCGTCGGCATACATAACATGATTGGCCAGCACCCGAGCATCGATCAGTCTCCCATTGTACTTATACCAGATGAAAATTCCACTGAAACATCCATGAAAATCCTCTTGTATTACATGGTAAAACATATGTTAAACAATGTAGGAGCCAGAGGGCATCCCTGTTGCACCCCAAGGTGAACAGGGAATGGCTCTGACTCCCGACCACGTAATTTAACCCGGGCTTGCCCACCCTCATGAAGGTCCTTAATGATGGTCATCAGAGAGTCGAGTACCCCGAAAGTACGAAGAACAACGCACAACACTGACCTATTGATGGTATCTTAAGCATTAACCAGGTTAATAAAGCACATATGCAAGTCCTGTTGGAAATCTCTACACCTCTTCTGTAGCAGCAGGATTGCAGGACCGCCCCAGCCTGAAACCACATTGGTGTTCCGCAAACGTCTCAGTGTGCCTCACAAGGCGATGTTGAATGATCCTTGCCAGAACGTTTCTTGGCATACTGAGCAGCAAAATGTCCCTGTAGTTATTACAATCTGTGCGGTCTCCTTTCTTAAAGAGGGCGACCACTCGGGCATTCTTCCAATCCTGCGTAACCCGTCAGTCCTTGCAGACAAACACTACCTTTCTTCAAAAACATTCTTGGGAGATCATCTCTCTCCGGTGCTTTTCGTGGTCTCAGGCCTTGGGTCACTTTACGTACTTTGTATACAGATGGCACCTCCGCCAGCCACTCGCAGAGGGTAGCTACTTCCTCCAATATTTGAGGCACCACAGCCCCAGCAAGATCACCCCCATTTTGTCTCATGATGAGCTGAGGGTGTTCCCCTCCCGCAAGACCTCACGGAAATGCTCAACAAACCAGCAAACTTGTTCCTGGGGTTCGGAGATCGGATCACCATTTCCTCCTTTAAGGAGGGCAATGGGTGCGGCACTGTAAGTCAATATTCTGACGGTATTACACACCCACGGACACAAAGACAAATACAGAGACAAAGATCCGCCGTATAGCCTTACCAGACTCTAGGGTCAAGTGTCGTTAGCGAACACCTTTGATGATCGACACAGCACACGAGGTGGGTGACCAGTACCACGCCTGGCCGCCTTTATCTCCCTAGTAGCAATGTTTACACACTACACTAGGTACTCATTTGAGGCTGAGTCGACCTAGGGGAGGCCCAGAACCGGTTAAGAAAATCATCACTGTTGTTGGCCGTCAGCGGGATTCGAACTCGGGTCGCCGAGTTTGTAGCCCAGTGTGCTAACCGCTGAGCCACCGCTCCCCACAACACACAGCCACATACACACACAGAGCCATATATATAAATAAAAACACGCGAACCGCGTGTAACAATCATCGGGCGCATGCAGCGTGGATCGAGCTCATTTGAATGGGGAGGAGAAGACGTGGAGAGACTCAGCGTGGTGGTAGGGAACCGCGAGGACTGGAGTTTGGGAAACCCTGATCTACAGGGTCGTAGCTATCTTATGACCACCATTTAATTGACCCCTAACATTGTTTACTTTGCTCTTTAATTTGTTTGAAATAACCTTTGTTTATATCAGACAGCTAATGGGAGTTCATAGACTTTTGAAGAACGGCTTGCAGTGAGGAGCGTATATGGGCTCATGAAAGATCTCGAAACAAAAAAATCCTACGATCTTAGAGTCAGAAGACATTCAGTCCACCCTGAAGGGCGAATCTGCCTTCTCTGGGCGATGGAGCCTCTCGACCGGATCCTCCGCCACCTTGTGTCAACTGGATCCTCCACCTCTTCTTCTGGGCACAAGCGCTCGTCCCGAGGGCCACTGGGGGACGGACACTCGCTTAGCTGTGTCTTTCAGGCCTCATCTTGGAAAAGAGATTATTTCACTGCGCGCCACCCGTCTGTGTAGATCACATGCCCTTTACATTGCATTCATTTCAGCGCCCGCTTAATCCTGTACAGCTGTAAGCCAGAGCCTATCCCGGCAGAGACAAGGTGCAAGGTGGGATAGACCCATAATAGGGCGCCAGTCTATCGCAGGGCACCGAGGGCAGTTTAGTCAGAAGTACAATTAACCTGGGCAGCAGCGTGGCTTTGAACTGTGGGACATTGCAATTCTCGACTAATACCCACATTGTTGATCTGTTTTAATTTGCATTACAATTATTTGTTAAAGTTTGTATATCTTTTGTTCGTTCGCGCATGATTGCGGTAGAATGTTCAGGAGCTAAAAAGTGGAGGTCTGCTCCTGGCCACGACGAGAGGGCTTCGTCTACAATTTCTGTTCCTCCTCCTCCGGTGAAGGAGCTCAGGCCGCAGACTTTTTACAGTTTATCGGTTGTGTTTAGGGTTAGACTGTATTCGTTGTATCTGTTAATGGCTTTCTCTGTTAAGCAATATATGCTGTTTTATTTGCTAAGGAGTCTGTTTAGTTGTATTAGGTTAAGGCCTGTGCTTGTTTCTGTACAGCTCTGCGAGGCCTTGTGTGAATGGAGCTGCGTGGATTCAAATCGGTGAGCGGGTGAGTAGTGTGAGTAGAGAATGGGATCGCGGTGAGAGAGGAAGCGCCCTGGGGCCGTCGAGTCGCCCCACGGGCGGCACCGGTGATGTCAATAATGAAAAGGGGAACTCTGGGGATTCTGCCTCGGCTAGTTGCGGCCCCCCACCGAGGGTCGCCTCCCCCCCCCCGGGCCTTGGGAGAGGACTTGCGAATAGGGGCAGAGTTTAGAGCTCAAAATAAACGCTGGGTTTTGCCAGGAAACGTCAACAAGAGCTCGCGGAGTGACGCGCGCTCAAAGGGCGCACGTGGGCCGAGAGAGACTTTCCTATCGGAATCGAATTCGTCATCGTCACCAATGGCGTCATCACCACCACGAATATTAATAATACTCAGAAATCGTGTCACTACCATCATCATTATCAACATAAACAGCACTGTTGTCGGCAACATCGCCCATACCATTATCAGCATCATCGACATCATCGATATCCGCATCACAATCACCTAAGGGTGGTCAGCAGCAGGCCAGCCGCGTTGAGACAAACATTGTCTCAACGTTGGCTCAAGGTTGCATATCTACTGGGATCATAAACATCACTCAACAGCGCCATCATGACCATCACGACCAATGTCATCACTACCACCATTAGCACCATTGCACCGTCATAACGATCACCAACGTCACCATCCTCACCACCATCACCATCAGTGTCAAAGCTTCAAGTTGTAAGTTTCTTTGTGTGTACCTCGGTGCGGACAGAGTGAGTGGGTGAGTCAGTTGGTGGGTGAGTGGGTGGGTGGGTGAGTGAGTGGGTGGCAAAGTGGTGGTTATATTCCTGCCTCGGGCGTCTCTCTGTGTGGAGTTTGTGTGTTCTCCCCCTGTTCAGCGTGGGTTTCCTAGGGGTTCTCCGGTTTCCTCCCATGAATAAAAAAAATACTCCTTAAGTAGCCAATAACATCTTCATATATAGGACGCAGTGTCGTGGTTGGCGCCGGATGACCGTATTAATAACTTCCCCCATTTGCAGTCTTCTCTCGCCTCCGAAATCGTGTCTCGCCTATGACCAGGTAAGACATTTACGCGGCGCGTTACAAATGGTACTATTATTATTGGGAGTTGACACGTTTTCTTGCCATCTACAACCACCTGCCCATCGTCAATCAAGACGTCTACACTGCTCCTCGACGCACATTGCCTTCATCAATAGAAACTTAAACACTCAAAACAGAGAGAGATAGAACTGTAGACATGCAAGTCAAACCTTGGCTCATGCAGTGAAGCCATATAACCATATCGAGACCCATAGAGATCAACATCGACATAGAGATACACAGAGAGACACAGACACCCATAGCGACACACTGAAGAGACGGTACAGTAGTGAGAGCGTGGTAATGCAACCCACACGATGGACCGCAGTGTAACTCGCTGCAGTGTGCGCCCCTTCAACGGGGAGGAGGATGAGCTGTGACACCAGACCATCTCCGTTCTGAAGCCCTCTCGTGGCGACAAGACCTCGACACCGACATCGAGCTACTGAGCGTATTGCCATCGTGCGCAATAAAAGAACAGTGTCACTGAGTGATGGGTGAGGAGAGAGCCGAGGTGACTTTGTTTACCCGGGCGAGAACTCGCAAGCGTGAGACGAGTGTTATTTGTAGGAGCGACCTGTCGTGTGCCGTGCCGAAAGGAGAGCAAAGACAAAAAAAGTACAACAAATTAATCAGCTGTAAATGAGTGCAAATACAACCATGTGTAAAACAATCATCAGTATCACACCATCACCACAACACCCTCACTACCACCAACATCCTCACCATCACCGCCAGCTCCCGTTTCACGGGGAGTGTGGTGTAGAATGAACGACGAATGAATAAGAGGTTGAGTATTTTTTTAATAATAATCAAATCCGTGCTTTATTCAATCATTGATTCATTCCGTCTTGTGCAAAGACGAAGATAAGACTCGCATCTTGGCGATGCGACATTAAGTACAACAAATATAGTAACAACAACAGGGCAATTAGCACGAGAGCACGTGCACGCGGAATACTGTAAGGTTACCATACACACACCGACACGACACACACACCGACACACAGACATAAACGGACACACACCGACATACATACACCGACAAACACAAAGACATCGACACACTGACAGGCACACAGATGCCCCGCACAACCAACACAAGCTGCTGGGGGCGAGTGCTGTGAGCGAGCACCGATTAAACTCGGCACGCGGTACACGCGCGGGTGGGTGGCCAGCACCACGCCCGGCTCCCTTTGCCTCCCCACTGCTAATGGTTGCAATTCGACCTGGGGGAGTCCCACGACCGGTTCGGACAATTCCTCACTAGCCGTTAGTCGTGAGCGGGAATGGAACTGGGGCTTCGTAGCGCAGTGCGCTAACCACTGCACTACCGCTCCCCCACGACAAACACACGAAGCCACATGCACACATACACGCTGACATACACGTAAAGAGAATACGCGGATAGCCAATGACCCTCCATTTAGCATTAACAACGATGGGTCAAGTGCTGTTTGCGAGCACCTATGAAGGCCTGCACGGTACACGACGGGGTTGGTGGCCAGCACCACGCCAGAAAATACGGTGTGTAAACATCACCACTCAGAAGACCAAGGGATGTCCTCAGTGGCGATGTTTACACACCGTACTGTGTCAGGTACTCATACGAGGACCGGTTCAGATAATCGTCACTGACATCGGTCGTGAGTGGGAATGAAACTGGGGTCCCCCGGTTCGTAGTGCAGCGCGCTAACAACTACACTACCGCTTCCCACACACGTGCACACATTTACGCGCCTAAATACCTGCACACACAAACACCTACACACCTACACTCCCATACCCCTATGCTCATACACACCTGCACGCACTCACAAACCTGCACGCACTCATCCACCTAGACAAATGCACCTGCACACACACCTGCACACACACCTGCTCTCTTACGTGCCCATGAACACCCCCGTGTGCGTCTCCGTGAGAGGGGGCGGGGAGGCTGCCCAGCAGCCTCCCCGCCCGCCCTTCCCTGCAAAACGCGTATCACAGTTCGACTCCCAACCGTGTGGAGAAAGAGAGAGAGTGAGACGCGGCCACGAATGGATCGAACCGCGCTCCGGCTCGTCTGAGTTCACATCCCGACCCGGCTCAGGTTCGAGTCACGTGGCGGCGGCGGAAACGCACTTTTTTTTCCGCCAAATTTCACCGTAGAGCGCAAATCCGGTGGGAGGTTTTCACCTGGTTCAGTGTGTGCAGCGGACGTCGCGGTTTTCCACCGGAGTCTGGGGTGAAACAGCAATTTACGCGATGTTTTATCCCTCGCGGTGGATAAACAGTTTCTCCACCATCGGGCCGGGTCCCCCATAGCTTTGGATATTCGCTGTAATTGGTGATTTATTGATTTGACCGAGAAGTGAGCGACTGATTTACACGTTGCCGCAGCAGACGTTATGGTGATAAGTGGAGTGGGTTGGGTGGGGGGATGTGGGAGGGGGCGGGGTAGTGGGGGGTAGGTGAGAGGATGAGGGGGTGGGAGGGATGGGGGGGCACGGGGTGGGCAGCCCGAGTTCGAGTTGGGGCGACGGGGGGGAGGGGCTCCTCATTGTTTCCAACAAATGCTGCTTCCACGGAACCCAGTCGCTTCCGACTCGCAACATCAACACCATCGACAACATCGACGACAACATCAACAACATTACCAACATTATCAACATCGCGACACTTCATCAATTCTGCCGAATATCTCCCTAGTTCAAAAACACACAATCACCTTTCGATTCAGAGATATTTCTGTACAAAAATATCCGTATGAACATTGTCGAATACAAAACAGTCGAGGTTGCATATATTTACATTGTAAAACATGAGTTTTAGTACTGCATATAAAATAGTCACTGCATATAACAATAACAATGCTGATGATGACGATGATTTACGGTTCAATGTATTACAGGGCACGGTGACGCAATGAGTTGTGCTGCCGCCTCACAGCAAGAAGGGCCCAGGTTCGATTCCCCGCTCGGGTGCCTTTCTGTGTGAGGTTTGCGTGTTCTCCTCGTGTCTGCGGGGTACTCCAGTTTCCTCTCAGAGTTCAAAGAGACGCTGCTGCCTGGATTAACTGGCCTGCCAATTAAATTACTCCTTGTAGTCTACGATGGACTGGCGTCCCTTCCTGAACATAGCTCTTCCTTGAGCCCTGTGTTTGCCGAGATAGATGCCCACTCACCGCAACACTGTACATGACTGCGTGGGAGAGCTGTCCCCGGCAGCTGCCTGGACAATGTCCTGGTGGAACAGCTCTGACGCAATCTGTTATTCATCGTGATCACGAGTCCCACCTGATCAACCCAAGTGGAGCTTCGTGGAGTCTCGTGACTCCTATCAGGAGGGGCTTGCTATGTTTTCGCAGTGGGCGATGATGATTGGCCGTGGAGAGTCTGACTGAGTAATGTAATTTGGCACGCGATGGCCTAGTCAAAGCCAATGACATCACGGGAGGATCTGTAGCTCCCACTGTGATTGAAGCAGACGGCGCGTATCTCATGGTCGATACGACCTTCGTTTTAAGCGGGGCGGCCCGCTCGGATTCAAACCGCGAACCCCTGCTACAAGCAGCTGAGCCATGCGTGCTGTGCGTGTCCGGGAACTCACTGACAGCACTTTCCATGACATATGAATTTGGACCGTCGCTGCCCTGAAGCTGCCCTGACACACTGCCCTTATCTACCCCTGTTCCTGTCACCTGCCCCAGCACTGCGCAGCAGTGGTGGGCTCATCGGTCCAATCACAAGGAAGTAATACATTTCACTCCTCTCCCCCAATATTCTGCCTCACCCGGTGAACTCCGTGATTTCTGTCGCGATCCGATTTCAAATATTTTAATTTCGTTCAATGCGATTTTCTGAGCTGTTAGCGTGAGTCGCATGGGTACAAGTCGCAGACTCTGAGTGATGAGCAGGGGGAGTGAGTCCCTGTTAGAACCATCAATGTTACGGGCAAATTACCATCAGCATCATCATCACATAGAACCATCACCAACATCTTCCTCACCCTCCACACAATGAACACTGATTCCTGTGCAGAGGGGACCCACAGTCCGGGCCGCCCCCCTCCAAATAAATCCCATCACCACCCCGCTCTGTTACTGAGGTGAGGAAGACTCAATGAGGTGGTGGTGGGCGGCAGGATGTGTGTTTCAGTCGGGTGGGGGCTGGGAGAAGGGGGAAGTAATTCACTCAACACCGAGTGCCCTGGTGGGGGGCCCTTCCCCCCACCTCGTCCACCACACAGACAGGGTGGTGGGGAAGGGAGCTTGAAACCAGGCCCCCCTCGATCACTTGCCCTCCGCGGAGCCCTCCCACCGTCCCCCACGTGTGCAGCTCAGTCAGACCTTCTGTGAGCCGTGAGCCAGCAGCAGGGATCCCGGTCCCGCATCTACCCCCGGCATGGGAAGACCGAGCAGTGAAGCACCGCCCGGAGGAGGGAACTGGGGGNGGGCGGAGGGGGGGGGGACAGAGGTGCATATAGCGTTATAGCGTGACGTTACCATTGAACTGCAAGTCAGCGACCCGAGTTCGATTCCCGCTCACGGCCAATAGGTCCTGGGCCTCCCCTTGGTGGACTTGGCCTGAAACCGAGTACCTGGTGCAGTGCGTAAACGTCGGCACTAGGCAGACAAAGGCGGCCGGTCGTGGTGGCAGCCACCTACGCCCTCGCGTGCCATGCCAGCCTTCACGGGCCCTACCCACCAATAGCACTTGACCCTACAATGTGTCGAGGCTACGTGGGGGATCTTTGTGTGTGCGGTGTGGGTGCTCACCTGGAAGGCGAGGTGGGAGCCGGCGGGCATGCGCCCCCCGGGGCTGCGCGGGGGCAGGGGGCTAAGCGTGCTCCAGAAGTGCAGCGATGGCAGCAGCGGGCTCGGCGTGAGCAGCACCGGGGTCTGCGGAACACGCACCCATCATCATCATGATTCTCGTGGCCGATAAAACCGGCACCACTTCATCGTGATCCTAAACTAGGTGCTCGAGCTTACGGATGGACAGACAGACCGACCCTCCCACAAATCTCCGGTCATAGGAACGTGGAATTTACACTGGTGGCTGAGGGTCGCCAACGGAGATGAGATCCTCCCTCTCTGCAAGGGGGTTATTTGACCGTGACTTGACCATACTTCACCGTGCTCCTCAGTGCTGGTTGCTGAAGATGGGGAGCACAGCAGTACAGTACAGCAGTCACTATTGCTGCACTGTCCTTTTATGCCCACTTGCTGGGGTGCCACCTATACTGCGACATGCAACGTTTTGATCAATTGCCTGGCGTGGAGTCAACATCTAGGTGAACGTTGCAACAACGTTGGCTCGACATTGGATCTAAGTTGGGTGAACGTTTGGTTTGGGCCAATGTTGGTTCAACGTTGGGCCAACATTGGTCTAACGTTTGCACGCTGACTGGGCACCTTCATGCCTTTGGTACTTTAATAGATCTCACTGTTATCCACCAACCCTGACAGATTCACAAGGAATCAGGAAAGGGTAAGGAAAGCGTGCGAGGGGATGAAGAGAGGTTAATCAGGGGTCATCATGCACCATAAGGGTTCAAGTGGGGTCACTGGGAAACAAAATGGGCCAGAGAGGAGGTCAAGAGAGATCAGGAGGGACTACCATTGGCAATAAAGGTCACACGGGGTCATGCGAGTCGGAGGGGGTCAAGAGGTTAGACGGGGGCAGAAGCAAACGGAGAGCAATAGGAGTAAAGTTCAGCAGGGTTGAAGAGGGGTCAGCAGGGATCGGGAGAGGTAAGAGAAAGGAGCATGCGTTCAGAAGGTGTCACACTGGTCAGGTGGGGTCAGGTGAGGTGAGGGATCGGGTGGGGTCAGAAGGTTATCTCCTCCACTTACGTTGGGGCCGTAGAAGCCCTGTGCAAGGGCCCCGCACAACAGGGGTTGTAGGGAGGGGCTGTGCGGGGGCCCCGCGTCCCCGCCCTGCGCGTGCAGCAGCAGCTGCGCATGCGGCCCCAGCTCGAGGCCCCTTGGCCGAGCCTTGGCGCGACCCCCGGGTCCCCGCACGTCCCCGCTCGATGGCGCCGGCGACACGATGACCCCCGCGGAGGTGGTGCTGCCGGCCCCGCCGCCGGTTCGCGGCGCGGGGCCCCTCTGCACCTTCAGGTTCAGCGGCTGTTCATCGTCGTCGGGAGCCTCCAGCCGTCGCTGCTGCTGCAGCTGCAGCTGCAGCTGTAGCCGGTGCCACTCCTGGTGCCGCTGGTGGGGCAGCTGGCGCTGGGAGGCCACCGCCCTGCAGGGCCCGTCGAACCCCTCGCTCTTGACTGCGTGCAGGCTCCCGCCAGACCTCTTGAAGGCATACAGCGTCAGCGCCGGGTGGAGGCCACCGGCCAAAGCCCGGCCTAGTGGGGCCACGCGGTACGCCATCGCCGACGACAGCAGCGACATCTCCTCCTCCTCGTCGTCCTCGTCGCGGTCCACGTCTTCATCATCGTCCTCCTCGTCCTCCTCTACACCCACCTCCTCCTCCTCCCCGTCGTCATCTCCATCGAGCAGCTGCCGGTGCTGCGGGGGCGCAGGGCTACACGGCTCCGTTTTGATGCATGGCACGGGTGGTAGCGAGCGGTAGTCGCCGGCGGCCGGATCGACGGGGCCCTGGCTCCCGTACGGCCCCGGGGAGAGGTCGCCGCCGCCGACCCCTCCATTGACCCCGCTGGCCCGGCCCTGCAGGCCTTGCAGACCGTCGGCCTTCATGATGTCAGGGAAGGACACGAACTTGTAGACGAACTTCTGCCCGTTCACCTTCTTGATGATGTTCTATGGAGCACGGAAAAGTCACGTGGGGTTAGGGAGCGACTCGCCATCACGGCGCCGGCACACAGCGCCCAGCTCTTATGAACCATGCTACGGGGAGCTTTTGCGCCCATTGTGAGTGAAGCAGATGGTAATTACCGCAAACATACTATCACCCGATGCTCCCTGTCATTCTGACCTCCTGTCCCCTATTTTTTGTCCCAATATCCCCGTCCCCTTGTTCCTATGTCCCTTTATCCTCCTGTTTTTCACGTCTTCTGTCCCCATGTCCATGTCCCCCCTATTCTCGTGCCCCCCTGTCCCTCCTGTCCCCGTGTTCCCCTGTCCCCATTCTGCATATCCCCGCCTCCACGTGTCTGTTGTCTCCATGTGCCCTTGTGCTCCTGTGCCCGTGTCCCCCTGTCTCCCTGTCCCTATGCGCCCATGGTCCCCACGTCCCACCTCGTACCTTGTCATAGTAGTATCTGAGCGCCCGGCTCAGCTTGTCGTAGTTCATGTTGGTCTTGTTCTTACGCAGCCCCCACAGGCGCGCCACCTCCTCCGCCTGCAAGAGCTTGAACTCCCCGTCCGCCGACGTCCAGCGGATGAGCTGCTCGTGTCGCGGGTCAAGCAGCAGTTGCAGCAGGAACTGCCAGAGCGTGATGGCGCTGTCCATCGCGGCCCCAGGGGGACGCGGGACAAGCTGCACGCAGCACAGACCCCGTCGCGCTCGAACTAAACTCACGGGAAAAAGGCCGTCAGAGTACGGGACTTAACTGAGGGGCGAGGTGAAGGGATTGTCGACGTAGGTTCGTCACAGTGAGAGTTGCTCCCAAGAGCTGGGCTTTCGGGACAGCCGTATCGCGCGTTCATTCACCTCTCCTTCGCATCTTCAGGCGTCCCTGATGATGCCTCGCATCACGTTTCTCAACGCCCGTTATCATTAACTGTTACTGTTGATGCACTGTACAAGACACATCTCTGTGGTCCAATCTAGGGGTGCTCAACCTCTCAAAGGTCACGTCACAAACTTTACGATGGTCTCCACAGACCATTAGGTGGCGCTCGCGGCCACCAATAGGTCACGACCCACCGGTTGAAAATCGTGGCGCTATTCTGTCACTCTCCCAGCACATGGTCATCCGGATGGGGCAACGCACGGTGCCACCACTGGCGCAAGCAGGCCCCGCTCTGCTGCTCACGAGACACTGGATGTCGAAACCCTTTACACCGTTAACTTTGCTTGTGCTGAACCAATGCAGCTGACACGCTCTTCCTGAAGTAGGAGCTGAAGTTACTCTCAGTCCCGAATCAGCGTCACTTCAACTCGCGTCACCTCTAGGACGGGTCTACCGAAGCATTGAACTATTTGGCTCTTTTCTAACAGTTGTCCAACGGGGAGGGGTAAACAAGTTACAACATCTCAAGGCACCGGGGGCAATTTAGTTAGGGCAATTTTTCTAGGCAGCATCTCTTTGGACTGTGGGAGGAAACCGGAGTATCAGGTGAAAACCCACGCGGACACGGAAAGAACACGCAAACTCTACCCAGAAAGGCACCCAAATCGGGAATCGAACCCGGGTGTTCTTGCCGTGAAGCGGCAGCGCGACTCCCCCCCCCAATACACAACT
>JAZEWT010000008.1:12937647-12950935 GCA_036362905.1 Mordacia mordax | reverse complement strand
GGTGGTGAGGTGAGGGTGAGCGGAGTGAGTCGGTGGTGAGGTGAGGGTGAGTGGAGTGTGAGTCCGTGGTGAGGTGAGGGTGAGTGGAGTGTGAGTCCGTGGTGAGGTGAGTGGAGTGTGAGTCGACGGTGAGGTGAGGGTGAGGTGAGGGTGAGCGGAGTGTGAGAGGCTCCTCACCTCGTCACCCCCATCTCGCGCCACGTGACCTCGAGCCGCGCTCGCTTCCTCTCATTGGGCTGCGCAACTACATGTGACCGCAACTCCCGTCGTGCCCCGCGCGACTTCCTACCTCGCCCCCCGTTCCGCGCATTTCTTCCAAGCGCGCTCTTCCTCCCGCTCCTCCTGCTGTTCCTACTCCTCCCGCTCCTCCTGCTGTTCCTTCTCCTCCCGCTCCTCCTGCTGTTCCTTCTCCTCCCGCTCCTCCTGCTGTTCCTACTCCTCCCGCCCCTCCTGCCGAGAGAGAATCTCCGGCTCCGATTTACAGCGGGGATACTTTGTCCTTGCACGACGTTGATCCCCCCTCGTGCGCAGCGGCGACTACTCGACCCAACATGGCGGTACGGGTGGGGGGTGGCCGCGTGGAGGCGGCTCCCCGTGTCTCCCTGTGTCTCCCTGTGTCTCCTCCCCGTGTCGTCTCCCCGTATTTCCTCCCCGCGTCTCCCCGTGTCACCTCCCAGCGTCGCATCCCCGCCCCGCATCGTGAACACGGAGAGACACGGGAAGACAATAAAGCGCTTGTCACCCGAGGATCATAAAGCGCTGCACAGCTGCGGAGAGAAGGGCATAACAACAACGACATAACGAGAAATCAGCAACAATAACGTTTTATTGGTTATTTTTACAAACGGCATGTCAACAACAACATCAGGACAGTTCAACTGAAAGTCAAGTAATAGCAATAAATTATAGGACATAAAGTAAGCGGGAAAAAATATAATTCAACAACGAAGGAATAATTGTTCCCGAGCAGGCACAGGTCGGCAAGACAGCCATCATCTCGACATGATAACTTTGAGCCGCATCATAGATGAAACGCAATTATAAAGTATGGACACAGGGAGAGGCCTATGGAGATACGTGGAGTGGACGTGCAGAGACGTGTTTTAGTTTACAACATACCACAGCTAATCTAATTAGACACTCTACTTCACTTTAGAAGTTTAAAGGGAGTTAATACCTGGATAGCGCTTGTACTAGTTGCAGCTTCGCGATCTTTATGAACAGCAGAGGGCAGTGTGGGAAAATCCATTGCTGTGCAGTACTTCTATGGTGCGCGCCTTATATTCTCACCATCCTGCGACTATGGGGCCTCATCAAACAGTAGATTGACTGAAGTCCTGTAGAGAATTTTGCATTAAGGCACAAGGCAGGTGGTTCATGTGACTGGAATAGTGTTGAACATTGTTTATGATAATAGACATGGTTGGCATTGGTTCTCACGTTTATGATAAAGCCAATGGTGCTCATATTGATGTTAGTGATGGTTAGCGGGATAATAATAATAATAACTGCACTTACAGAGTGCTTTTCACCCGAGGGTTACAAAGCGCTGCATAGAGCTGCAGAGAGAACGGCACGTCACCGACATAATGGAAAATAAGCAACAATAACGTTTTTTTGGGGAATTTTTTTTTTTTACAAATCTCAGTTATGTAAAAAACGGCATGTAAACAACAGCATCAGGACAGTTCAACTGAAAGTCAAATAGCAATAAAATAGAGCACATACGGTAAGCAGAGAAAAAATATAATGATGATGTGCTGGTGATGATTTTGCCCTTCCTCCCCGCAGACCTCGCTGCCTATGAATCCGAAGCCGTTCCTGAACGGCCTGACTGGAAAACCCGTAATGGTGAAACTGAAGTGGGGCATGGAGTACAAAGGATACCTCGTGTCCGTCGATGGCTACATGAACATGCAGGTAGGGTATGGGTCTACGCGCAGAGTCCCGAAAGCACGGCTTACTGATGAGCCACTTGGGCAGTGGTATCTGGTGACCGCGTGCTTCAAGATGTTTTGCATGGAACGGTGTAATAATACATGGCAATGAGGATGGGGAGCGAATCCTCCATTACAATTAGCTCCTGTGCTCATGTTGCACAAATGGGATTGCGTAACTGGCCATGAAGGGCAGTCGAGTGATACGACAGGTAGGAGAGTGTGTGGAGGGGAGTAGACTTAGATACAAAGTAGGTAAATGTATGGGAGGAGGGGAGGCGAGGTCGTCAGCAGGGAGTCTGCAAATAGCACTGACTGGTGAGCGCAACTTTGCCACTGATTTGCAAAATGTAGCTGTGGTCTATCTCATACCGCATTCTGTGATGTATTGTGCAGCTCGCCAACACTGAAGAGTTCATTGATGGTGCCTTGGCCGGGCACCTTGGGGAGATCCTCATTCGGTAAGTTTGCCGGTACAACTGCTGGTTTTACCCCAGTGCAGTCGTAAACACGCATGGTGCCGTAAAAACCAAGAGTAAAAGGAAAAAAAACTGTCAGGTTATGCTAGTCAAGGTGTGCATATGTTTATTACATTAAAATGAAAAAGCAATTTTAATTTCTAAAGTGTCGAGTGGAACTCAATCTCTAAACACTGTGAGTAGAAAGGGTGATAAAGATACAAATATAATTGCTTAATAAAGAGTGAGGCAGTGTAAAGTGGAGAAAAAAAGAGGTCTTGAGCCTTCTCTTGAAGAGTGCTAATAGACTCTGGTGCAGAGAGCCAGAGGAAGTTTCAACCTATGAGAGCAGATATAGAGAAGTTGCAAGCTCGCCAGTGATGTTGACTGCTCCTGAACGCCATCGTTACACCTTTCTCCCTGTAGCCTATGGGATCTGCTTTATGCAGGGCAAGGTTGTCGGCAGCAGAGGGCAGTGTAGCAAAATAAGTTTCTAGCGTTCTGAGCTCCTGCACTTGTGTTCCCCCGCTTTCCCAAATCTCACATCGATCCGCGTGGTGAAGCATGGTGAATAAAACCCTCATGGTGAGTGAGGCTTTGTATCGAGGAATGCTCTGTACAATGCCCTGCACGTGTGCTTAAATGCTCTCAGGTGTAACAACGTGCTCTACGTGCGGGGTGTGGAGGAGGAAGAGGAGGACGGGGAGATGAGGGAGTGAAGACATGTCTCCAGGAATGTCAAACCCGATGGTTTTCGCGTGGCATGTTTTAGGTTGACAGCAACCTTATACACGTTTTAACTTTTCATAAAGCGACACTAAGCCATGCACTGTTGCTCCTCACTATCCATGTCTTGTTTAGCTGCAGTGAGAAGCTAAAAAAGGAGTGTGAATTTAGTGAGTCGCGATTTTCATTCGTAGGCTCTGGTGACTTATTTCCAACGATGTTGGTGTGATTATTCCATGCACTCGTTGTTTCTGAAAAGCCTAAATAAAACCTGTTTGTACAGCCCCATCTCCATGTCACTGCGTAAACACGGATGTAATACGAACACTACACAGCTGTGAGAATAAGCTCAGCGTTAGTGGTGCAAGCAGCTCCATGCCACCGCATGTGGAGTAGCTAAGGGGGTTTCACGTAGAGTAACCATGGGGACCATGTGGAGTACTTGGGGACCCGTGGGCATCGAGGGACATGGGATGCCTTGCTCCAATGGCTTAGTATCAAACTACAGTGTGGAGCAGGAACATTTTAATAGGTACATATAACCTGTTAGAACACGTGGATCAGTAACACTGATAAAGAGAATGGAACAAGCTGAAAGAGACGGCGACGCTTGGAGAGGTACACGCTCGGAATACATGGAAGGACACGTTGCTTGCAGGGATGGCTGGTGATCGAGCTATAGTGGCACCTTTTTAGTATGGCTGTTGCAGAACTAATTTTGCATTGAAGTGTTTGAGCCCGTTTGCATCAGGAGTAGCGGAATGATGAATCACCGATATATCCTTCGTGTATATCTCCAAATCTGTGGGTATCTGCAAAATTATAAGCAACCACTAATGTTTCATTGAATAGGATAGCCGTTTTAAACATTTCTCTTGGTGATGTTTTTCCCCCTGTAGTTGGAGACATCAGGCTTTTGACTCGGCAGCTCTTAGCAATTCTCATACAATTAGCCATGACAAATTTACAACAATACAGCTTTGGGTTTTGTTCAAATTAAATCAATGCATTTGTGTATTCGCACAGTTACAGATCCTGCGAAAATAATTGCATTTCTCGAGCCCTTTTCACACGAGGATCACAAAGCGTTGCAGAGAGCTGCGGAGAGAACGGCATGTGAACAACATCAGGAGTTCAACTCAAAGTCAAATAGCAATAAATTATCGGACATAAAATGATAAAACATAATTCTTCAACTGAGAAGGAATACATGTTCCCGAGCAGGTGCGTGTCAGTAGAGAGCCATCATCCTGGCATGACAACATGGAATCACCTCAACAGTCTGAGCCAGAGGGCTTGAAAGCCCTACGAAACGAGTGTTGAGATGAGATTTGAAAATGCCCAGGAACTCAGCTGATAGAATTTCCAATGGAACGGCATTCCAGAGTCGGAGCAGCGCGTGAGAAGGCTCTGTTACTGATCGATAGGTGCGATTTGGGCACATGCAGCAAGCCCGTACTGGAGGATCGAAATTGTGTTGAGGGTGCCTCAAGTAGATCAGCGGATGTATGTCGGAGCAGCGCCAGTGAAAGCTTTATAGGTGAGAAGGAGGATCTTGAATTCAATCCTGTATTTAACCGATAACCAGTGAAGAGACATAAGTGAGCACACGTGTGACCCTTGGGTGAAAAGCGCTCCAGAAAAAAAATTATTACCAACCCTGGCAACCCCGAGTCTGTCTCGTGACTTATCAGCGAGCCTTCAACACTTCGCGTGGCCTTAAAGTGCACCTCTCCTGGCACAGGCGTCATGGGGGTGTCACCGTCACTTAGTGGTAAACGGCGGTTGTTGTTTCTCATGGCCATAAACACCAGCGATGATTCTCTGAACCTTCCTGGGCCTCCCTAGGTCGAATCAGCCTTAAATGAACACCTAGTGTGGTGTGTAAACATTGTCACTAGGGAGACAAAGGTGGCCAGGTGTGGGTAGCTGGCCAACCCCACCCCCTCGCGCGCCGTTGTGGCCTTCAGAGGTGCCCGCTAACGACACTTGCCCCAACAGTCTGTACGGCTTACCCGGGTGATATATTTATTGAACTGTCCTGATGTTGTTGACATGCCTTTCTTTCCGCAGCTCGTATTGTAAAAAAAACCTCCAAAAGAAAACTTTATTGCTGATTTGCCGTTCTTATCTCGATGTTGATGTGCCGTTCTCTCCACAGATCTGTTCATTAAAGATTTGAGCATGAACGGAGAGGCCAGATTTTGTTCCAAGTCCGTTCGGTCCTGCGTTCATTCGCCTTGAATTCAGCAGTATGCCAGAGGGATGGTTTTCCGCCTGAGACAGCGTGACTTTAATGGAGCCAAATTATACTGTATGTTTGATAGCGGGCTGTTGTAAGCTTCTACTGTTGCATCAGAGGCAGAGTTAGCCGAGGCAGAGAGTGATGAACTGTTGATTGCCGCGATGAATGTGTCTGGAGTGAGGGCGTTAAGGTTTTGGAATTGGATTTGGCGCTTGGTGAAAACTGGTGGTTTACAAAGCTGCTTTATAAGCCTTGCGTCTCCACTGATGACGCCACCAGAGCGATGTACTGGCGTCACATCCTAGGTATAGCCCCGCCTTGCTCTGTCTGCCAGGACAGGCTGCGCCCCCCCCCACGACCCTATACATGATTATACGGGTATTGATAATGATGTCTAGTATGTATATAGCTGCATGTAGTCTACGCATGCCTGCACACACCTAAGCAGTGTTACTCGCCGCTTTTGCTACAGTGCAATGCTCAATATGAACACAAAGCGGCAGCAGTGAAGCGTTTGGTTCAATTTCTACCACTCCACAAATTTCATTCATTCTAATCTCACTGTCAGAAACCGCTTAGTCCTGTACAGGGTCGCGGTAAGCCGGAGCCTATCTCGGCAGCCAAATGGCGTAAGGCAGGGATATACCCACGATGGGACGCCAACCAGTCCATCACTGGGCACTGCGGGTAATTTAGTCTGCAAGCCAATTAACCTATGCAGCAGCATGTTTTTTTTTGGACTGTGGGAGGAAACCGGAGTGCCCGGCGAAAACCGTTGATTCTTTCAGCCTCGAATACATTTTCCACGGACCACCTACAATACCCACACGGACCACTAGTGGTGCGCGGACCACAATTTGTAACCCGGTAGTGGTGTACGGAACACGTGTTTTGTCGTGTTTTTGTGACGTTTCTCATCGTATACCATGTGACCCACAAGCGCGCGACATTGTCCACCCCGTCATTTTCCTCCGCTCGTGTCTCCGCGGCTCGAACGCGGCACGTGACGCAGCATCCCTCGGGAGAGGTTTCCCGAATCCCCCGCAAGCATTGCGAATGTTTCAAACAGAGTCGACCTCGGGGTGAAGCACGAAACGTCATTGGCTTCAGACATGAAGCGCCGACTGCCACGGGCAGACGAAGAGGATCCCACTGCTCCCTATCCACGTGTAAATAACACGTGTTCTGTATCAACAACACGTGGTTATTACACATGTAAATAGCACCACGTAAACAATATTAATATTTGTAAAAAAAACAAGTTATTGCTGATTAGCCATTATGTCGTTGACATGCCGTTCTCTCCGCAGCTCTGTGCAGCACTTTGTGACCCTCGGGTGAAAAGCGCTCAAATGCAATTATTATAAAATATCCAAAATACCAATACCGTATATTACGGCGTCAGTACATATCATGTGACATGCCAGCATGTGACATATCACGATGACACCAATATTTATATGCCAGTATATATTTCGTTGTACCGGTATACTTTCCAGTGCACCAATGAATGTTATGGCACGCGTTTGAGTACAATGTCACGATGCTCTTGTTGCAGCACATTTACAGGGACACGGCTGTATACCTCAACGTGCCAGTATTTCCCGACGATGCCAGTATATCGCAGTGTGCCAGCATAGTCCCATGAAACCGGTATCTCCCAAGGTGCCAGTCTATTCCCATGACTCCGCTATGTCTCACAATGCGCCCCAGCCGATCTCCACGAAGCCAGTGCCACCCCGCCAGCGTGAGCCTGCAGGAGCCGCTCTCGCCTCGGCGGCTCCAAGGTCACAGAGCACGGGGCGCCACGTGAGCTCCGCATGACGTCACATCCCGCGACGAGCGGGGGGAGGGGTGACGTCACACCCCCAGGAGCCAATCACAAACGGTGTCGCGACCCAACCCCCTCCCCCCAAAGCCCTGCCCCGCCCGCACGTCACCGCCAAGCCTCCGTGACGTCACTAAGGCAAGCGATATGAGCTCGGAGAAACACGTGGACAGGCTTTGCAACGCGGTGTCAGATAAAAGCACAAGCAATGAAAGGCAGAGATAACGATTAAGGTTGTGGGGGCAAGGGCTGTTAGCGAGCATCCATTAAGGCCGGTAAGACACGACGGCGGGTGTGGCCAGCAACGCGCCCGATCGCCTTTGTCTTCCCAGTGCTGAAGTGTACATGTTTACCCAAACACCCACTATACTCACTAATACAAAGATCCCTCATATAGGCAAACAGACTTGGGGAAAGTACTATTGGCGAGCGCCAATTAAGACCAGCGCTTCACACCATGGGGTGAGTGATTCAAGACAAAGATACCCCGTATAACCTTAACAGACTAGGGTGAAGTGCTGTTAGCGAGCAGCTAGGAAAGCCAGCACGGCACACGGGCGGGCGATTTACACACACACTGGTTTTAGTCATGGCCACTTCCCTCCTTTCCCGGGCAGGGGAGGCGGGGCTGGTCATGTGCCGTCTACGCCAAGCCTCCGCGTGACGCCATTGCATAGAACACGTGGACGTGTGTACACAAACAACCGCCAGCGTATGTATATACAGCCAGGCTCGCCATCACATGCCCGCATTTGCGTACTCGTAAACACTCCCTCCTTACCCACGCGGCGCATACCAAGAGCCATACCACACACACGAGCTGTCACACACTCGTCACCCATCACACCGACACATACCACCACCCGCATACCGAAACTGCGCATACACTCACCACCTACATACAGTACACACATTAAATACCATCCCTCATACAGATCTCCCACATAACATACAAACACGTAATTACACACACGTACCCCCACCAAAAATACATTCATATACTTTACCCATCACACACGTCTTACACAGACACCCCCGTCTTATCACTTACGCCCACACGCGCATACCTCCCCCTCCCGTCACATACGCGCTCACCCCTCCATCGTCCCCACAACACACACACCCCTCGCCCTCCCCGTCGCCGTCATGTGATGATGTGGGGTGGCTGAACGCGGGGAATAGAGGCGAGAAGTGCACGGCAACAAACCTCGAGAGGGAGTCTCTCAGACGAGAAAACAACACCAGCTTCAACATTATCAACAACAGCAGCAACACGCGACCAAGCATGGGAGAGAGTAGAACCGTGGGGCCAGTCACTGGGGGCTGCTAACGAGTAAGTGCTGTTGATTGTTGGTGATGATGTTTACGTGTGCTGGTTTTCTGCCGGTGCCTCCCTTTGCGGGATGGGGACCCTTGGGAGCGTAACGAGGACCACCTCCACTGTAAAATGTTGCCGTCCCGTTATCCGTGTTTGCGTGCGAGCCGGGGATACGCCGCCGGGGAAGGTAGCGACGGGGCGCAAGGCGTCGGGAGTCTGATTGTAAGGGGACCGCAGGCGCTCGAGTTTAGCGGATGTCGCTCGACCCTTAAACATTTTGTCCTGTTCACCCCCTCCCCCCCTTACTATAGCGAACCTTCACAACTCTCCCGCCCACCCCTTCATCTCATCATCCATCGGTCCACCGTCCTTTCTGCAGTCCTTCCATGTCAAACCAACAACTGAAATTTTAAATTTTAGTTCCTACCACGAGTCCTTCCAATTTCTGTCATTCCTTATTTCCCAGCTATCATTCCACTCACCTCTGACGATTCATTCATGTCCTTTGTAAATCCACCCATCCAGTACCATCCTTCCAGCGTTCACATCTATCCACCCATTCTTATGAAATGCCATTTTAAATTTATAAATCCCTTCCATAATTCCTTCCATCCCCCCGACCATGAATCGATCTCGAACTTGCAAGCTCACTGGATATGTTCTGCTGTAATAATACAAATCTGTCTCTTGATCCACCTATTAGTTATTCCATGGAATTCACATCCATCCTTCACTCATTTCACAAATACACCAATCCCACCTCCAGGTGGACCTCATTTTACAAGTTGTCACCTTAGGGCAGAAAAAGCAGGCCATATCGTGGGGGTAAACAATACCACATAGAGGACTCTATGTGTAATTAGCAAAAACCCAGACTTTGAACGACATCCCTTTTAAAAAAAAGTACAGATTTCCCAAGGCGGCTGCCTCCAAAAGGACAATACTGAAAAAAATCGGGACAGGTGGCAACCCAACGTCCCCTACTCCCCAAACGTGGACGCCGTCCGCGGGCTCCACGTGGCGCGGGGCCCGGGGCGGGCATGGCGGGGCCCAGCGCAGGGGGAGCAGGGAGGGGGAACTATCTCTCGCTCGCGAATGACGATGTTTGACTCTGTAATGATGAGTGTTCACGTTTGCTGTGTACGTGTATATGAGTACGATCGAAACTGGCGACCGGTGCTGGCACTTGCCCCCTCTGGGTGCGAAGAGTAAGCTTACTATTGCTAGGGAGACAAAGGTGGCCGGGCGAACTTTGTTCTGGTCACACCATCCCGTCCGTCACGTGCCGTGTCGTCCATCATAAGTGCTCGCTAACAGCACTTGACTTAACACTTTGTTAGCTATACAGGGGATCTTTGTGTTTTGTTATATAAATAGGAAGCGGTAGCGTAGCGGATACAGCGCTGCGAATAACCAAGTTCGATTCCCGCTCAACGTCACCATCAAGTGACGACAATCGGAAGCGGTCCCAGGCATTGCTTGTCGACTCAGCCTCAAATAGGTACCTGGTGTACGCTGTGTAAACATTACCACTATGGAGACAAAGGCGGCCGGGCGTGGTGTTGGTCACCCAGCCCCTCTTGTGCTGTGTCGACCTTCACAGGTGCTCGCTAACGGCACTTGACCGTAGAGTGTGTTAAGGCTATATGGGGGATCTTTGTCTTTATGAAATGTGACGGGCGGCACGGTGGCCCAGTGGGTAGCACTGTCGCCTCACAGCAAGAAGTCCCGGGTTCGAATCTCGGCTCGGGTGCCTTTCTGTGTGCAGTTTGCATGTTCTCCCCGTGTCCGCGTGGGTTTTCGCCGGGCACTCCGGTTTTCTCCCACAGTCAAAAAAACATGCTGCTGCATAGGTTAATTGGCTTGCAGACTAAATTGTCCTCAGTGCCCGGTGATGGACTAGCGTCCCATCCAGGGTATATCCCTGCCTTACTTCCTGTGTCTGCCGGGATAGGCTCCGACTCACCGCGACCCTGTGCAGGACTAAGCTGTTTCTGAAATGAGATGAGACATATGACTGTGTGTAGCATGCTGCCTGTATGCGTGGCTGTGCGTAGACAGTATATAGTGTGTGTATGAGCTTGTGTACTGTATACGAGTGTGATTGTGTACGTGTGAGCGAGCAGTGTGATTGTGTACGTGTGTGCGAACAGTGTGATTGTGTTCGTGTGTGCGAACAGTGTGATTGTTTACGTGTGAGCGAGCAGTGTGATTGTGTACGTGTGTAAGAGCGGTGTAATTGTGTACGTGTGTGCGAGCGGTGTGATTGTGTACGTGTGAGCGAGCGGTGTGATTGTGTACGTGTGAGCGAGCGGTGTGATTGTGTACGTGTGTGCGAACAGTGTGATTGTGTTCGTGTGTGCGAACAGTGTGATTGTGTACGTGTGAGCGAGCAGTGTGATTGTGTACGTGTGCGAGCAGTGTGATTGTGTACGTGTGTAAGAGCGGTGTAATTGTGTACGTGTGTGCGAGCGGTGTGATTGTGTACGTGTGAGCGAGCGGTGTGATTGTGTACGTGTGAGCGAGCGGTGTGATTGTGTACGTGTGAGCGAGCGGTGTAATTGTGTACGTGTGAGCGAGCAGTGTGATTGTGTACGTGTGCGAGCAGTGTGATTGTGTACGTGTGTAAGAGCGGTGTAATTGTGTACGTGTGTGCGAACAGTGTGATTGTGTTCGTGTGTGCGAACGGTGTGATTGTGTACGTGTGAGCGAGCGGTGTGATTGTGTACGTGTGAGCGAGCGGTGTAATTGTGTACGTGTGCGAGCAGTGTGATTGTGTTCGTGTGTGCGAACAGTGTGATTGTGTACGTGTGAGCGAGCGGTGTGATTGTGTACGTGTGAGCGAGCGGTGTGATTGTGTACGTGTGAGCGAGCGGTGTGATTGTGTACGTGTGAGCGAGCGGTGTGATTGTGTACGTGAGCGAGCGGTGTGATTGTGTACGTGTGAGCGAGCGTTGTTTACCGCGTGTGTGAGCCGTGTCTATGAGAATGTGTGGTTATGTTCACCGCACGGTTGCCGGGTACATTACGTTCAGCGGTTCGTAACACAACGCGCCCCCAAACTTCCCGCAACAGAGAGCGTGGAGAAGACTGCGCTCCGTGTGTGAGTCCGCAGCCTTCGTGTGCCTCTGCGAGTCTCTCGTCTGCCCATAGCTCTGTGTTGTGGACAGCTTAATCGGCGGGGGGGGAGGGCGGAGCCTATCCCGGCAGACAGAGGGCGCAACGCGGGGCTTAACCCAGGATGTGACACCGGTACGTCGCAGGGTACTGGGTGCAATTGGCTCAACACGCCAATTAACCTAGGCAGTAGCGTGTCTTTGAACGGTGGGAAGAAACCGGAGTACCCGACGAAAACCCAGGTGTACACCGGGAGAGAACTCGCAAACGCCACACATTAAAGTACCCGAGCCGGGGACCGAACCAGTGACATTGCTGCTGTGAAGGCAGCAGCGCTGCCTCTTAGGTCGACTCAGCTGGCCTTTATAGGTTTTCGCCAACAACGCTTGACCTTACAGTCTATTAAGACTTCGCAGGGAATCTTCTCCTTACTACAAACACACAAATAACCGAATATGGTAGAATTGTGATACCCGCAAACTCTAGCCCACAACACTCGGGTCCCCATAACTAGGTTCCCCAGCTCCGTAAATATCTTCCCTAGGTCCCCAGCGATCCCTAACTCCTAACACCAATCTCTCTCGGTCCCTGAGTGATCACACGGAGCACGCGCTCTCTCCGACCCTGAGTGATGTTGCGCAGCGCGCGCTCTCTCGGTCCCTGAGTGATCACACGCGGCGCTCCGACACACGTGCATGCCTCTCACCCGTACCGCGTTCAGACCGCGTTCACACCACGCTCACCCACGCAACGCTTCGATATAAAATACCCGACAGCAGTTATCTTGAAAGCTCCTCTTACTGCTGCAGACACGTGCGCCGCGACGAGGTCCCTTTTCAGCCTCTCCAACTGCTCCCTCGTTACAACTCGCTATGCGGGACAACCGCTTGGGCATAGCCCCTCGGCACAGCCCCGCACAGCTCTGGGCACAACTCCCGTACATGCCTAACTAACCCCGCTAACTAACTAACCCCGTTAACTAACTAACTAACCCCGCTAACTAAACCCCGCTACGCTTTGCCCTCGTCCCTCTACATCGCTGCCAACCTAACCGCTTCGACTCCACTAACAACTGCTACTCAACTACTACTCCAACAACTCTCAACAAAAGACTCAACAAAAGACTGCCCCGCCTTGCTCCGCGTCTGCTCAAATACTCCCGCTGCCAGGACGTACCACCCCTTTTAACGGCCGTCTCTCTCCACCAATCAGCACCGCCTTCCCTAATCTCCAAGCGTTGGATTCCTCTACCAACCAATCCTCGTCGTTGTAAACAGCCGGCGCCAGCAAGTCTAGGAAATCGGCCAATCCTGACTATCATCAACACCTAGCGCCAGCTGTTTGGCCCGCCCAAACCACGTGACCCAGCCGTTACAACAACAGGCAAGAATATCGCGCGCAACGTCCGATCGAAAGCCCCGCCCAGCTTGGCCCTGCAATGCATGCCGGTTGGATGGCCCCCCTCCGGCCGGGAACTCGCCAGAACACAATTGTCTGCAGCTTTAACGTTCCGGGGGAGTTATTCTCTCCCCGGCAGAACTGGTAGATGGACCTGGCGCCCCCTAGGCCAAATTCCAGCTGACGAAGGAACCACGAACCAACCTGTTCTACCACAGGGTCCATGGACAAAACCTCCGTCGCTGAGGCCGAGTCCATCGT
>JAZEWT010000008.1:12880434-12902977 GCA_036362905.1 Mordacia mordax | reverse complement strand
AGTTTTGGTCCAGGGATTGGGTCGTCGAGGCCCCCCGCCACGACTGCTACACTGTGAGCTAAAGTACCAATTTTTACTCACATATATTTATCTTGACAACACTTCATAACCAGACCCTACCCACACCAGAAATCCAGACACCAGCCTTACCCCAGGTGTTGGCTGACACGTATTGCCGGCACACATGTTGAATGCAGGTGGAGTATTGCCCATGTGTGGTGCCAAGCGACTGCTGGGGCCTCCTCCAGGAATTCATGCAGGCCCTGCTGGGCCCTCACGCACCTGTGAGCCCGCCCACGGCCGGCGCAGGCCGGGCCGACGGAGCCACTGGCAGTGCAGCACTCTACACCGCCGCTGACACCATGGTGCAGTACATGGAGCTGTTCAACCGCATGCGCAAGCAGCAGGGCCCCTCGGTGCCCACACAGCGCTAGTCTGCACATTCGCGATTTGGATAGTACTAAAAACTGGACAATTGTAAATAACTGACTCCTTCAGATCTAAACCAAATCAGCTTTTGTAAATGCCAGATTCCCTGGGGGCATTTAGTCAAGGGCACCGTCCACGACCTACAAAATATATTTAATATTTATATGGCAGTTTACTTATATATGACAGTGTATGTGATTGTCTTGATTATATGCGGTGGTGGGGGGGGGAATATCAGATAGAAGAGATTCCTAAGTTATTTTCAGTAAACGATAAAGAGGATGGATAGGTTGGAGAGACTTAATAGAACAGTCATAGGTAGATAACACAGATCCATAGCCTATAGCTTAAATGAAGATGTGACACTCCAGTGTGGACAGTAGGATAGCAGTGACCTCCCATTGAGTGGAGGTGAAATCAGATGAGGTAAAAGGCAAACTGGGATGGCATGATTTTGCTTTTAAATATTCACAAAGCATATATCACTGTCATTTAATAAACGTCACAAACGCATAGACGGTGCATTTGTTCCATGTTTATTTAGACAAGGGTCGTTGGGGTTAACCCCCACTGTCAGCAAAACGGTTGGTGTCTGAGACCAGCGCATTTAATTTACAACTCCAGCGATGATGCCTCCATGTTCCAGCATCACAAATAGAATAAAATGCATGAAAAGCAAATCTCCATGCATCACACACAAAGAGAATGTGCGAATCACAGCATGAACTCAGAGTGGGCTCATCTTTTAGTTTAACCAGAGGCCTTCACGATTCCGTTGGCCACAGCTCTAAGACTTATAAATACAACTTTATACGCAGAGCTCATTTCAATCAACGGTGCATCGTGATCACCCACTGGGTGATGCAATTCTATGAAAAAAATCACGTGCAGAATTTAGATTGTTTTTCACCGACTTAAAACTCGGTACTGAGCAATGAAAATCAGGTCGTAACATAAAAAAAGGAAGTCAGCATGGGCACACAGTACCACGGGAAGCCCTCCTATTCGTTAAACGTGTTAATTTTGACTCGCGCTCGTCGCCTGATCTGTAACGGTGGCAGCTGCCACCTCTCCATGTCCACTCGCTAGGACCTCATTCGTGGCTGGTAACTCGGTAGTGGCCAACTCACCGCCTTGCCCATCTGCCGGCGAGTTCTCATTCCCATGTGCTAACCCCTCAGGGGCGACCGAAACGTCAAGCTCGTCATTTGCGAAGGCGGTGTTGGGTTCGTCGTCCTGCGGGTAGATCTCGGGGTAGCCCTGCATGCACTCCTGCATGTTGCGGAACTGGTCGATGCAGTCGGCGCCACGCATCTCCTCCTTGCTGTTGTGGAAGCAGGAGAAGGCCGACTTGAAGGCTTCGCCACAGGGCCCACTCGCCATGCCACCCAAGCACGGGCAGTTCCAGTTTATCTCCCCATTCGGCAGGATGAGGCCTGCGTGAGAAAGTAGGTTTAGGACGGTGGCATATCGCTTCACATCTATTTAGTGTAATTAAATGTATGAATATACTCATGGTGCGTGCATCAGAACATGCGTGCAGGAACATTTTTCTTTATACACCTTACAAAACAAAATCCCCCACATGGCACCTTATTTTGCCTGGTAATGTCAACCAGGATCAAGTTTGTATGATCACCATGCACAAAACTGGTGGTTTAGGCTTTTTGGCTTCACTACTCCTACAAGATTAGACGTATTCCAAGTGATCTGCTCAAAGGCACCAGCAAACATGTTTAACGCACAGAAATACTGCACAGCAATAGCACTGCTATCATATGTACAGGTGGTAGAGTGGCACCAGTGCAGTTGAGGGTTCCCCATTTCGTTCCTTGCACTGGGGCCCATATCATCCATGCCAAAGCACAGCTGTACAGGTTTAAAAAATATATTTTCAAGAGCAGTGTCCAGCCTGGATGTGCTGTGTGTTAGGATCAGCATCTCTGGTTATCGGGGTCATGGTGATGTCCCTGAAGGACAGGGGACGCACCCGGTTCATCATAAGGATCTGATTCATCCTCCTTGAGCTTGGCTTGGCTCGGTTCCTCATGATCCTCCTTTGTCACGAAGATAACCCGGTCCTTACCTGTGCGTACAATGGGGGAGGGGGCAGGTAGGAGAGAGGAATGAGAGGCAGGGGCATTTGTGTTGAGATAAGCTTACAGCTGAAGATTAATCATCTCTAGACGTTCATAGTTATAAAATCTGGCCCAATAGCTTTCCTCTTTTTACACATGTAGCTGCTTTACAGTGTTGTATCGTAAAGCCTTTAAAATGGCTGCTGCTTGGGGTGGCAGAGCTTCATCCAACAGTGGATAGATAGAAGTGTAAACAGTGTCGTTACGCAACTGGTCTCCACTAGAATATTCAGGCAGCCACTACACGCCCAGTCACTCCAAGTGTTCGGTGATGTCACCTGGATTGTGTCCTTAAATATTTCGTAACCCAACCTCGAGGTTCGGTGAGTTTTTTCCCGTGTGGATGGGGAAATGACCCCCCCCCCTCCAGCCTGGCTTTTCCAATGCTAACTGGTGTCTTGCTTTACTCAAACCCCCGCTATCCCTGCTGAACCCGTCCAGCTCGGCCCGCTAAGTAAGATGTGAATGTGAATTCAAATCTCATCTCATTGTCAGAAACCGCTTAGTCCTGTACAGGATCGCGGTGAGCCGGAGCCTATCCCGGCAGACACAGGGCGCAAAGCTGGGATATACCCACGATGGAACGCCAGTCTATCACCGGGCACTGTGGGCAATTTAGTCTGCAAGCCAATTAACCTATGCAGCAGCATGTTTTTGGACTGTGGGAGGAAACCGGAGTGCCCGGCGAAAACCCACGCAGTCACGACGAGAACACGCAAACTCCACACAGAAAGGCACCCGAGCCGAGATTCGAACCCGGGATCTTATTGCTGTGATGCGACAGCGCTACCCACTGGGCCACCGTGCCGGCCGTGAAGTAAAATGTAAATTACAATACAGCCTTGAGCCGGCTCCACAGTAGTTCATAATAGACCTGCGGGCAATTATGATTACCAACTGTTATGTGAATTTACAATCATTGTCGCAATTTATTAGGGCACAATTGCAAACGTAAATAAATTGATTCAAACGGTCACCATCAACTCCGGCACGATTGATTTTACGAGTCGGTGCAACGCCCTCGATATAGTTGACGTAGCGGTCTTCATCTCAGCTCACGTTGCATGACGGTTTTACAATGGCTTAGAAGTATCCGCGGACACGACCACAATAAACCCGGTTTGATGTGGGGAGGCCGGGAGGAAGAAACCCGCGACATGTGTGACCTTCCCAAAGCCGGTAGCTCAGCCGGGGTCCATCGGCGCTGGGGTGCTCCACCAATGCTATCCTCCATCAGTGGGAGCCTTCACCTCAACCCTCCACTACAGAAAGGTTCCACTACAGGAAGCTTCCACCTCATGAACATCTACCAAAAAGCACCTCCACCCCCAGGCGCCTCCCCAGGCTGCTTACAAGCGGAGGACACCTTGAGCCATGCTAAATCCGGAACCTCGTCTTGAAACATTCTGCACATGTGCACTCGCCGTACATCTTCCTGTTTGACTATAGGCACCCGTTTTTGTTGATGGCCCAAAAGGGGGGGGGGGGCTGCGAGTCCGTGCTCCTCACCTTCCTGGCGGCAATAGGACATTGCGGCGTGGCCCGGGATGGGGACTCGAACACACGTGCGACCTGAGAGCTCGCACCCACGTGACGCGGAGAGGACCCCACTGGCGAGGGTGGCCGCGCCGAGCGCCTAACGGCTCGTATCACACTTTTGGTCGTAATTTAACACTTCAATCGCGTCTTAATTGCTTGTAATTAATAGGTGTTTCCATTTATGTAAATACATGATGGTACAATTTGAAACGTTACTTGAATAAAAAAAACACATGACACGAATATCCGCGGAGTTGAGTGGGAAACCGAGGCGAGGGAGCAGGCGGCTGAGTTGAATCGATTTTCCAACTTTAATTACAATCGTTTTGAATCCATCGCAGATCGATTCAAACATGTGTCACTACGGTGTGCCTAGAATACAAAGCGACTGATGAATACAGTGAACAAATCACGCGCTACGTAAGTAGTGAATTGATCGAGTACTGATACATTGCTGCGTGCACGATTATACGCGTGAATCGTGAGTGCAAACTATTTTATAACGAATCGATCCATTACATCTTCACGTTAACACGTGCGTAATGACATAATTCCGCAGTAGTGACGCGATTGCGTTACGATCGACGCCACAGTATGTGATGTCATCCCGTAATCGCGTGACGTCCTTCTTTACTTGGCCACGCCCCTTTACTGACGCCCCCCCTTTAGGGCGGGTCGTTGAGTGGCGTTAGGGGCGGGGCGCGGAAGTGAGGGGCGGGGCTCAGGGTCGAGGGGCAGTGGCGCAGGGTGAGGGGTAAAGGGAGGGGCAACGGTGTGGGCTGAGTGGCGGGGCTCGGGGCTGAGGGGCGGGGTTTGTGGAGCCCGGTTGAACCGCACGCCTCGTGGACCGCGGAGCGGAGCTGCGCGGGTTGACTCCCCAACCCGGGACTCTGGAAGTAGTGCGTCCCCGACATTCAGAGGTTCCACCCAGGGTTCCATACGTTCGACTCCTGAATTAACGGACGCTGGCCACACAGTTCGGCCACAAGAGGAGCGGACCTGATCCCAGAGGAGACTCCGAACATTGGCGCGTTTCTGGTTTGACACCGACACCCTGACCGCTCAGTTCCTCTCTCGAGCCTGACATCAAGGCGACCCAAGGGTAACCTACGTTCAACTTCCAACCAAGGACCCTGGTTCGGCATGTCCTCGCCACAGTGAGGGCCACACGGAGATCCTGCACGGACCCTCAACCCAGCTGCCGGACTCTTTGCCCCTCCTGGGTCCCAACTTCACTCCCAGCCTCGCTTCTCGAGGCGGGAGACGCCGTGGCCCCGGGAGTCCCGGGGTCCAGCACTTTAGCCTCTGAGACCAGTGTGACCAGGATGACGGAGCTATGGTGCAGCGACTCGGACACTGCTTCCTTCCTCTGTCTGCCCTGTTCGTCGTGAAGGTAAACGCGGCGCGGTGGCCGCCTCGGCGTGGCCACGCCAGCCATGACGCCGCAACTTTGACGAGAGAGGAGGCCCCGTGGGGCCGCTGGGAGGAGGAGGAGAGGGGGCCAGAGGGGCCCCTTGCTGTGCCTCTTGTCACTGTCGCTTTGTCTGCCCGGGGGCTTTTGTTTGGGGCTCGCCATCGCCCGCAGCTTTCACCACCGTTGCTGGATGTTCTGGTGATGCCTGTGGTGGTGGTGGGGTTGGGAGTGTCGTCGTCGTCATTGCTGTTGTAGCGGTAGTAGTGTTGTTGAGAACGGTGGTGGTGGTTTTGCGTTGTTGGTTAGTGGTGGTGGAAGTCGTGGTGGTGATTGGGAGTTGGTGGTGATGGTCTCTGGTAGTGTTGGTGATAGCGGTTCTTGTGGTGATGGTGTTGGGAGTGGTGGTTATGGTGGTAGTCATGTTAATGGTGGAATGGTAATGGTGGTGATTGTTATTGTGATTATACTGGCTGTGGTGCTTGATGTAGGGTATTATAGGCGATGATACAGTAATGGTGTGGAATATGGGGTCAGTGATGGTTGTTATTTTGATGAAGTGGTGTTGGAAATAGTGGCGTGATGGTTAATTTGATAATGCCAGCGGTGGCTGTTATATTTTGATAGTGGTAATGGATATGATGGTTGTTCGGGTAGTTAGGATAACGACTGTGGTGTGGTCATGGCCATGTTCGTGTCGACTCTCCTCGAGTAGTTGTGGTGATCGTGATAGTGCGGTGATAGTGACCGCGGTTATTGTAGGGTAGTGATGGCAGTGGTGTTTGCAACACTGGTGGTAGTGACTCGCGGTGGTTATGTTTGTGTTGAGGCTACGTTAGTCACATTCATTGCTTGGTGATGGGAGGTTCAGTGGTGTTGGTAATAGTTTTGGGAGTGGTGGTGGTGGTGTTGGTGGTTGTATTTTTTATAGATTTGATTATTCCTCAGTTTTACAACAGCACTCTAACTTGCCTCCTTACTTGCTCCGGCATTACATATACTGACATTGGAGCGATATAGAGACGATTAGCATGGCCCTTGCGCAAGGATGACACGCAAATGCGTGAAACGTTACTTAACCCCAAATGTTTAACTCCAATCTACCTTCAATCACCGCCTTAAAGTTTACGCACGGTGTCTTTGTGTTTAACACAAAATAATGATAGGCAAACATATCTGTGTGTCTAGAGACGCGTTTTAATATCACGCACGTAGGACAAAGTGTACAAACAACGCAAATCGGGAACGAGAGCTGCGCACGCGTGGAACAGCGCCGCCGAGAAAGTGAAAGAGGAACGCGTGGATTAGAGGAGACGCGAGATCGTATTCGTCGTATTGAGGAGACCGGTAAGAAAGTGCTTGGTCAGCACAAGTCGCTAGTAAGAGGCGCAGGCCGGTCATCGAGACGAACCGACAGATCGTGATCCAAATGAGGCGCTCGCACGTCAGGACCACCACCCCCACCACTGAGATCGGGCCATGATATCCGCTCGTGCGGGCCCCAGACGAATTGTCTTTACGTCGCTATGTCGTGAAGGATTACGAAGGTTTGGGGGGGTTCTTTATCCAGCAGTGGATTGATCGCTAACTGATGGTGATTGGTGGTGGTGGTGGTGGAAGTAGTGGCTGTGTGAGGGATGATTGTGGGGGTTGAAGGTTGTTTCATGGTACACTGAGTGGTAGTTATGGTGGTCCAGTGGTCGCTGCACTGCAGAAAATATTTGAACCGGTTCTGGGCCTTCCCTTAGGCGACTCAGCCGCAAATGTTACCTGGTGTGGTGTTTAGACATTAGCACTGGGGAGACAAAAGTGGCCGGCCGTGGTGTTGGCTATCCACCTCTCGTTTGCCGGCCTTTATGGGTGCTCGCAAAGAGCACTTGCTCCTTTACAGTCTGTTTAAAGCCCTACAGGGGATCTGTACTTTTATTTAGTTGTGATGGATGTGATGGTGGTGATATCGGTGTTGGCATTGGTGATGGTTGGCTATTAAAGCAGTGATTTTGATGACGATGGTAGTGGATGTGCTAGTGTGGTCGTGAAGTACTTTTCTGAGCAGTTTGGAGGCAGTCCCCCTCGAGCAGCGTCGGAGAGCAGAGGCGCGACGCTCACAACATCGAGCGGAGATAAAACGCAGTGAGTTGTCACAGTAGGGAGCACAGAGTGCCTCGACCAGTCGTCTCAGGAAACCTATACTACCTGGGTTTATCCCGTGACATCCTGTCAGCGAGCTTTCAATACTTCACGTGGCCTCAAAGTGCACCTGGCCTGGCACAGGCGCCTTGAAGACGTCACTATCACTTGGCGAACGGCGGTTGTTTGTTGCTAGTGTGAGTAGCGGAGGCTCAACGATTAGGACGATGGGATACAATCCTGGCGACTCGAGTTCAAACTCTGCTCATGGCCAACACCAGGTGATAATTTAATGAACCAATAATCCTGGGTCTCCCCTAGATCGACCCGGCCTCAAATGAGTACCTAGTACGATGTGTACACATTGCAACTAAGCAGACAAAGGCAGCTGGGCGTGGTGCTGGTCACCCACCTCCTCGTGTGCCGTGTTGACCTACATAGATTCTCGCTAATGGGAGTTTACCCTACAATCTGTTAAGGCTACACGGGGATCTTTGTATTTATCTTTGCTAGTGTTCATAGTGTGGTATTGAAGCGGGTAGTGGTAATAGTGGGTAGTGGCGTTGCTGCTGGTAGTTGTAATACCATTGATCAAGGTGGTAGATAGCTCTTTATTATTAGAACAGAAAATACCCAATGAGCTTGCAAGCTCTGGATGCGGGATTCCTCTGATAAAATAAGCGTTTGAGAAAACGTTGATGGTGTAGTATCGCTATGGATTGTGCTTACCACGGTGGTGACGTTGAAGCTGGTATCGTAACAGTAGCGGTGTTCGTGGTGGTAGTGGTGATGGTAGTAGTGATGGTGCCAGCTGGTTGGCATAGTAGCAGTGACGGGAGTAGTGATCGTGGTAGTGTTGTGGTGGTTTGGAAGCTGGTAGTCATAATTGTTTTGGTGGTGGTGATAATGTTGGCAGTAGTGATGGTGCTAGTGCCGGTGTTGTCGATGTTATTGACAGTGGCATTGATAACGATAATGACGGTATCACTAATAATAATATTTGTATTTCTAGAGCGCTTTTCACCCGAACAAAGCGCTGCACAGAGCTGTAGAGTTGACGGCATGTCGGCAACATCAGAATTTATCAATTAAGTAAAATAACAGCTGTAAAGCAATGAAGGAGAAAATAAAATAATCGATTATTGCTTCGAAAAGGTGCTCTTTCGGGATAGCCACGTCGATCGCTCTGCATTTCTCCTTTGCGACGTTTCGCCTCCCACGTTCGAGGCATCCTCGGGCGCTCCCACGTTGGAGGATCCTCAGCGCCTGAGGATGTCTCCAACGTGCGAGGCAAAGCGTCGCAAAGGAGAGAGGTGGCGCGATCGACGTGGCTATCCCGAAAGAGCAGCTTTTCGAAGCAATCATGCATCGAGCCGTGGATACCTACATCATTACGGTAAAATAATTGTTAAACAAGCAAAGGAAGGAAGAAGCCCTCCTAAGCAGGCACAGGTCAATAGCCCACCATCATCCAATCACACAGCAGTGAGCAGCATTAACAGTCCATCAATACAGAGGAGGAATACTCGCTACGGCTCTCTCGAAAGAGCAGCTCTCAAGGCACTGCTACCGCTGCGCCACCACTAATGTTTATATCCGCGCTCGCTCACAGATGCACCACTCCGCATAGCGACACACGACTCGTCGGTGACTGTGGGCGACGTGCTGGCGGATAACGAGGAGGCGGCGGTGGCGGCGGCGATAGCGGTGTCCTCCTGTCCACGATGGACAAGTGCCGCCACGTTTTCCGGCTGCGGCTCGCCCAGGACCACTCCATCATGAACCCACAGAAGTGGCTGTGCGCCGAGTGCGGCACCACCGAGTCCGTGTGGGCCTGTCTGGGCTGCTCGCATGTCGCCTGTGGACGCTACATCTCGGAGCACGCCCTCCTGCACTTCCAGGTGACCATCGTGGGCTCAGTCAAGAAACAAATGGCAGCTGGGCTTTCGAAAGATGGAGATGAGATGTGACTCAGAGAAGCTTTGATATATATCCTTGTTAACGGGTTAATTAAATGTTACATTTTTATAGAGCACTTTTCACCCAGAGGCCCCAATGCGCTGCAGAAAATAGAGGTGGGAGTTTGGCAGCTACGCTGACGGCCAGTGCCAACTTGCTTAACACTGCTTCTTTACATATCATGATGGTATCGCCAAATTATTTAATTGTATTGGTATCGGCGTCACACACTACTTGTTTGAAGGTAATGTCTCTCTGGGTTAAGGTTGTAGTTGGCACTGCGTGCATGTGTGAGGCGATATGCGCTATGATATTTGTACTGCAGGGAAATTGGAGCATTTTCAATTCCTCTTCGCGTGACTTGGTCGTTTCTGTTCTAATTTTTATTTGTTCTGCTTTTATTGATTTTGGTGAACGATGTCATACTTGCAAATGAGACTGAACTCATCCTGGTCTCTTGCATACTAATTTGAAACTTGCGGTGTGGCGGCATCTTAAGTGCCCAATTATAACTGCAAATTCTTATTCTGTACAGTCAATAAAAACGTAATAATGAAGGCCAAAAAGGGCTCGAGCTAAATATTAGCAAAGTAAAAATCATGTGCTGCAAATTCGCTAAACAATCTACAGACTTTTCAAATGCCGTCTCAGGCCCCTTCCTGACATGCGGTGGTTTGACTTTTATCAATAACGGTGGAATAAAAAACAGGACAAAGCTCCCACCCGTAGCAACTCTGAGAAGACAAGTCTTGCCCTTTGTGGACAAGGCTGGTCCTGATGCTCCAGCGGACCTGGACGCAGGGTAGTACAGTGATAACATCTGCATGTCGCAGAAGGAAAGTTCTGCCTGAGGCGGTTTGATTTCCACTTTGGGTGGCTTTCTGTTTACAGTTTGTGTGTTTTTTCCCCTGTTCTGCTCGGGTTTCTTTTGGTTGTTGCGGTTGCCTCCCACAAAAAAAAACACACACACACTTTAATTAATTGGCCGATATCATCATAATCATAATATATAGGACGTGGTACCTGAGGGGAGGCTGAATGGCTCCCTTCCCCCGCCTCTCTGGAGCTTCTTCACACCTCCGACCCTTGTCTTGTCCTTAACCATTCGTGCAATTTGCACGGCACGTTATAACTTGTATTAGCCTATTAATATTATTCAACTTGTGGTGGACGATCACAGTAATATTCCATCTCTTTTGAGGCCTCGCCCATGTGGATGCCTGTACGACACGTGGATTGAACAGATTGTTGCTCTGGAGACTGGATAGCCCGCGAGAGCAGCGCTCGACAACACCGTGGCATGTGGACTTCTGAAAGGCGCAACGCTTCCTAGCTGAGCGCGCGAGCATAATGATCATGATGATGGGGAAGAAACCCAATGACGTTTCTCACCCAATACTATATTCTTGTTATTCCCCTTGCCCTGCACTACCTTGGCAGAATACGGGCCACCCACTGGCGCTGGAGGTGAATGAGCTACATGTGTACTGCTACGCGTGTGACGACTACGTCCTCAACGACAACGCGACAGGCGACCTGCGCCTGCTGCGCTCCACATTGAGCGCCATCACAAGCCAGCGCTACCAGTTGACCACGCGCAGTGGCCGTACGCTCCGCTCGGGCGCTGGTGATGATACACGGTGCGTGCCTGCATGGCGTGAGTGTGCGCGCGCACACGGTCATATTCCTGTTGTCGTTGTTTCAAAGAGATAACACGGTCCCCGCTCGCCTTCTTTCTGAAGACCCTCCTGTAAATCGTAATCTTATAGTGGTTTGCAGATTTCTGCTAGGATCACCCCTGGTAAACAAGTCTGGATGCTAGCACTCTTGCTAATGTCTCCCTTGGTGACCAGGTCTGGAGTCTAGCATACTTTCTAGAGTCTCGCTTGATAGACAGGTGTGGGGGGAGGTGTAGACAAATAACGATCCGCAGACCTAAAGGAGGTTTGTGTCAGGAAGGGCATCTGGCTGTAAAATTTTGTCCACTACCCTCACTAGTGTGGGCTGATCCAGGTTAACCTGGATCGTGGGCAGTTTAAACTGTTCACAACAACACAACAACCCTTCCCAGATTTTTGACTTCAACCTTGCCTTCTGTTGATTGTTTCTAAAAGCTGCTCTTCCAGGATAGCCGTGTCGATCGCTTCTCCTCTGTCCTTGGCGACTTTTCACCTCTTACGTTGGAGGATGCATCCAACGTGGTAGACGAAACGTCGAGAATGCGAAAGAAGCAGTCGACGCAGATTTCCTGAAATAACAGTGTCCAGTGCTCACAGACAAGAGGTGAAGGGACAGACCTCCCCCCCCAGCCCAACGCATGCGCACCTACGTACTTTCTGTGTGTGTGTGTATATTGCATGACAACATGCATAAGCATGCACAGTCGATGGCTTCAGCCTCGTGCCCACCCGATTGCCAGTGCTGCCAGCGCTGCCAGCGCTGTCACTTAACTTCACCCCCCGCCCCCGTGTTACTGGCAGCAGTCTGGTCGCATAGCTGCAGTGTTGGCATAGGAATGAATAAAATGTCTCCCCCACAGCCCCCACCATGTTAATGTCCTTAACTCTTCGTAACCCTCGGTGCCTGAGCCCCGTGGGCCCCGGGGCCCTTGTGCTGCCTGCACACTGTCTCGATGGCTTCGCGGCCGCTGTGAATCCAAGCGTAAACCTTGATGCCTCTTAGCAAACAACCCGGAATGCACTGGATCTGGTCTGGTCATGATGAGAGCTAAATAGCCTACAATGCGATGACAAATCGTTTGGTGATGCAGCATTGGCAGTGGCGCAACAAGCACAATGAACACGTATAATTGCTGTCAAGAATGGCCATTGTACAAACGTCAGCTATTATATATTTTTTTATTTTACAAGCTTCATTTCTAAGTGATGAATGTTGAGTGTTTTTGTTTCTTATGCATGTGGTAACCCATCCGAGCCTGAGACAGTCGTGAATCCGATTAGCTTCAGGTCTGCTAACTTCCTATGCACTCGTCTTTGACGCGTCACTAGTCCCTTCCCCCCCCACCCCGGCAGGCCCAGCGAGCGGCGCGTGGAGGCCCAGCTGCGCGCCGAGGATCGGATGTTCACAGCATTGTGGCACCGGCGCCTCGCATTAGCGCGCAAGGTGTTTACGGCGTGGGCGGGTCTCACGGAGAGTGGGCGGCGCCGCATGCAATGCGAGATAGACACCGCCCAGGAGCAGCGGCACCAGGAGGAGGCACGGCGGAAGCGGCAGGAGCGTAGGCGGCGCCACCAAGGTGCGTCCGCGACAGCGCGCACGTTGAGTGTTCGGCCGACGAATGGGTCGCTCAGGATAAGTCCGATCTCTCGTCAGGTGGCGTTGAGCCCAGATGACGCTTGGATATGCAATGAGCTGGGTTTACCTCGGGTTCACTCCATGTTTACCTCGGGCTCACTGGGTTCACTCCAGGTTCACTCCGGGCTCCCTTCGCACGTGAAGCTGGATCCTCAGTCTTGGAAGCTATGTCGAGAACCACTCTCAAAACGAGGTCTTGAGATTTAGCAGGGCTTTCCTGGGATGAATAGTATTGTTATAACTGAGGCATGTGGTGATGTAGTGGCCTGGCCACTGAGATATAAACCCAAGTTTGATTCTTGGTTACAGGTAACAATAGGGGGCACAGGCTGCATGTGGGCCTGCACACTCCTTCATGCAAGTAGAGTCTGTCTTTAAAGACGGTGGTAGGGAGAGGGGATCTGAGTGGAGGTGACCTCACACACAATCCACAAAAGTAACAGGAGGTTTAACTGAGCTACCCTTAGATGGGAAATCCTCCAGACCATGCAGTACAGCTGGGTTAGCTTGCCCGTGATTTGTGATTGTTTCTTCTTTGCCGGACGTAGGTGATTATTTTGTTTCTAACAAGGTCTCTTCGTACCGTCTCCCCAACTCCTCTCCCTCTCAACCCCCCACCCCAAACCATTCCCCGTCTCCCTGGCTCCCTCCGCTGCATAGAGGAGCTGTCCAGCCGGCCCCTGAGGAAAAGCCCTCGTTTGAGCACCAGTGTTGCTCAGCAGCTCAACCGCCGAGCGCCTGCCCCCACGCCATCCGCCATGCCGTCCCCTGCCAGGGAGCCGGTCACCATGGCAGTGCCACTGGCCCCTCTTCCACCCTCACCCGCCTCAGCGCTGCCCCAAGACGCATCGTCCCCTCCGTTGAAGCGCAAGCCGACAGTCACCCCCGGTGTGACGGGTTTGCGCAACCTGGGCAACACCTGCTACATGAACTCCATCCTGCAGGTGCTGGTGGGACCGGCGGCAGCGGAAATCGCGTTGTTAGTTGGATTGGTGGTGCTGTGTCAACAGGACAAGCGGATGCTCGTAGGAGTGGATATTTGTGCGAGTGGCTACCCACGTGAGTGGGATGGTTGGCCCACGTGAGCATTTTACAGATGGTATCAGTCTGACATCGCCCTATTTTCCTGTGCAGGTGCTGAGCCACCTGCAGGCATTCCGGCAGTGCTTCTTGCTGCTCGACTTGAGCGGTGCCGGCTCCGACCCCTGCGCGACTTCGTGGCCTCTTGAGGGCGACGACCCGACGGGTCCTCGGCGGCAGCCTCGCCATGCGGGGCTGGCCCGCCAGCTCTCGGAGCAGTGCTACCGCGACGCTACAGGGCTAGGGCAGGCGGCGGCCATCATCACGGTCGGCGCCAGGCGCGAACGCCGCAGGGCCGGGCTGAGCGGCGGTGGTGCAGAAAGAGTGACGTATGGGCAGCAGCGACGGCAGCTGCACGGGCAGCAGCAGCAACAGCAACGAGAAGAGGAGGAGCAAGAGGAGCGCGTGTCCCTCTGTCACGAACTGCACACGCTCTTCCGGGTCATGTGGTCCGGGAAGTGGGCGCTAGTATCGCCCTACGCCATGTTGCACTCGGTGTGGCGCCTCGTGCCATCATTCAAGGTGAGCGTGCACCTGGCGCCGGTTCACACGAATGTTTGTGATGATGTCGCGGGGCAGAGAGCTTAGCGGTAAGAAAGGACCGTAACGTTTGCGACGATAATAATGATGATGGTACGTTACATGTGAAGAGCCATCATGCCCAAATAGTTAACTGTATGTGACAGTGGAAACGAGTATAACACGTGGTCATGGTGCAATGTGTGGTTGTGGCAGCATTGCTGCTAATGGCGTGTTGACAATAACGATGTGACAATAACGATGCGACAATGGTGGCGGTAATGGTACGACGACCATAATGGTAACAATCATATGGCGGATCCATGTATACGTCACAGTTTAGAGGCCATACTAATCGTCTGATTCCCGTAACCTGTCGCACGACACTGCTCCAGCCTGAAAGGGCTGAACCAGTTTAATTGTCACACGGTGCACAAATTGTTAAACGATGCACCAATTATGGTTTCACCTCACTCGCTGGGGTGTTGAAGTGTGATTCTCACGGCCACATTTAGTAATTAACACTGCATTTCATTTTGGTAGTGCATCGATTTTTCGTGATCTCCATCGAAAATAAGTTTAAAATTAAGTCTTTCACAACCAATATACATAATAATGTTCTTTTGGGGTGGGTCACATAAACGTAAAAGCGTCATAAACGCGTCTCCACCCAACAGCTAATCAGCAGGGCTTTGTCACGTGCACAGAGCGTGCAGGATGATGACTAGGTCAGCAGCACACCGGTGTCATATAACAGAGGATGACGTTTCACTGGTAGGTTCTTGCCACGAGTTTAATAAGCTGATTGGAGTTACTGGAGAAACATCAGACTCTACTGTAAGTGTTGTGAGTTTTCTCAGTAACACACCAATGTGATGCTGAATTAGTGATAAATGGACACGTTCCGTTCACGTGACAAATCGTTGCTGATTGGTCGTGTCAGATGACCTAACCCAAAAGCACTTTATTCTGCGTCATTATGTCAACTGACAGAGCTTCGTTTAAATTATGGTACCACGGCGTTACCCGTGAAATGGTGGCAACACCAACAGTAATACTGACGGTGGTGATGACGGTGATGACGACAGTGATTGTGGCAACGTTTATTGGACTGTGATGCCGGCAGGGCTACGCGCAGCAGGATGCGCAAGAGTTCCTGTGTGAGCTGCTCGACAAGGTGCTCCAGGAGTTGGAGGCAGCAGCAGCTGCGGCGACGTCATCTTCCGCTCCATCTGGCTCCCCGGTGTCGCCAGTGTCGCCGCGGCTTCCAGGGCCCTCCCACGCCAATGTGGCACCAGTGTCCCCGTTTCCATGCCTCTCGCCCGGCCGCCTCCCGCCGTCGCCACTCTCCCAGCGAAAGCTCGTCCGCCAGGCACTCCGGGTGGTGGCCAGCATCTTCCAGGGGGAACTTCTGAGCCAGGTAGGGGCTCCCAGTCGCCCATCTGTATGGTCGTTTATTCACACAATCACCCAATCAACCACCCACCCAGTCGCCCTTTAATCTACTCTCTCACCCACTCAGTCACCCAGAAAGCTGGCTGGTCAACCAGCTATCCAGTTCATCTGCCTGCCCATCAACCCATTCAGCATCCCACCCAACCAACCAACCACCCACCACCACCAGCCAGCCCAACCAGACGCTCAAGCAGCCACCCAGCTTTGTAGCTACTCACCCAGTCAACTATCCGCAGAGACACCCACGTGGCCAGGGACAATATAAATTAATGTGTCCATTATATTTCCTCCCGGACGTAGGTGACCTGCTTGTCGTGTGCGCACACGTCACGGAGGAACGAGCCCTTCTGGGATCTCTCGCTCGACTTCCCCGAGCGTTACCACGGCCTGGGCAAAGCCGCCGAGAAAGAGGGCTGCGGAGGTGGGGGCGCCGGTGGCAGCACGAACGGCATTTGTACCCTCACTGAGATGCTCGCCAAGTTCACCGAGACGGAGGCGCTGGACGGTGGGAAGGTGTACTCCTGCGACACGTGCAACGGTGGGAGCTCACCCACTCCACCGCCACTGTCACTTGCGACATCCCACACTGCGCCAGGCAGCACCTTGTCACTCATACCATGCTACACCACGCTATACCACAGCATGCTGGCCGACATTGGGTCACGCCACATTGCACCACACCATGCTACGCCACACAATGCCACTGTCCGCCACACAATGCCACTGTCCGCCACACCATGCCATACCACGCCACTCCACATCTTCTTCCGCCACATCATAATGCACATGTTTGATGTGTGTGGGCGTCCACGTACATATCGCTCTAGATGTGCTGCTTTTCATTTGTTTCTCGCGTTTTTAAAGATGATATGGCGTACGGCGTGCGAATTGACTACATGGCAATGCAGTGGTTTCTTTACTTAGCCTGAGTCTGTGTGGCATAAACAATAGACGTACCTGCGTCCGGTGAAGGGGTGGTTGCACACTCGTGACGCGGCGCGAACAGGTGCCATTCTCATCGGCGTGGCCGACCCGCCATCCCATGGCTTGCAGGCCGGCGCCGGCGCTCCTGTTCCAAGCAGCCGATTTGCACAGAGGCTCAGAAGCAACTGCTGGTGCACAGGCTGCCTCGCGTGCTGCGCCTGCATCTCAAGCGCTTCAGGTGCATTGCTGCTGCACGTGTGTGTCTACATGTGTCCTCGTGTTTCCATTTGCGTTTGTTACCATGTCTCATTTGTCTCTCCTGTATGTGGTCGTGTAGTCCTCTGTCTTTATGTACCTGTGTCTCTTATGTTCTCCTGCATTTCTCGTATGTCGCTGTGTATCTTAGTGTATCCCTGTGGGTCTGTGTACCTCTGTGTCTTCATGTGTGTCTTGTGTTTGTTAACCGTGTCCCTGTAAATCCCCGAATTTATTATTGCATTGTGCGACCATGAACGATAATAAAAGATTAAAGATATCCTCATCTAGCTAAAGATGGTAACGATGAGTGTGCCGAGTGTGTGGCGCAATATAGCGCATGTTTACCGGTGAGCGACGGGGTGCGACCCTGCCCAGGTGGTCAGGCCGAAATCACCGCGAAAAGATCGGGGTTCACGTGGCATTTGAGCAGCGGCTCTGCATGGCGCCGTACTGCAGCCGCGACGACACCGGCGGTGGCAGCAGCACTGACCCCTGCACCTACGACCTCTCGGCCGTGGTGATGCACCACGGACGAGGCTTTGACTCGGGACACTACACGGCGTATTGCTACAACGCTGAGGGTGGTACGCTAGTAGCGCTGATCGTGACCCTGACGCACTCTCGTGCATTTGTGGAGTGTGTTGCGTATGTGTTATGGTGTGTGCATGATTTGACCTTTGCACAGGCATCGTGGTGACGTCTCTGCCACTTAGTAATAACCAGCAGTTATTGTCGTATGTATTCTGTGTGTATCTTATGCGTATAGTGTACATAGGAGCACCGTAGTGGGGATGAGATTATTCTCGCCTAATATGTCTCGGGATCAATACTGGTGTAGATTATTTGGTTGCTACGGTAAATTCCCAGATGTGATTACATAAGCCACTTTGATGAGCTAAGTGTGCCCAGGTTACCTATGAAAAATATATAATAGTTCAGTTTTTAACTGTTATATAAAATAAAATAGTAGGGCGCCGCGGTGGCCCAGTGGGTAGCGCTGTCGCCTCAGCAAGAAGGTCCCGGGTTCGAATCTCGGCTCGGGTGCCTTTCTGTGTGGAGTTTGCATGTTCTCCTCGTGTCTGCTTGGGTTTTTGCCGGGCACTCCGGTTTCCTCCCACAGTCCAAAAAACATGCTGCTGCATAGGTTAATTGGCTCGCAGACTAAATTGCCCGAAGTGCCTGGTGATGGACTGGCGTCCTGTCATGGGTCTTGCGCCCTGTGTGTGCCGGGATAGGCTCCGGCTCACTGCGACCCTGTACGGGACTAAGCGATTTCTGACAATGAGATGACTTTCCATTCTGCATGTCATGTATCTGACGTGTGTATATGCTACATATAAGCTGTGTGTATCGCGTATGTGGTGTTCGTGAAATTTGTGCGTGCTTTGTGTATGTTTGTATCTTGTACGTGTGGTGTGATTTGTGTGTTTATGTGTGTAGTTGGGCATGGTGCTGGCCACCCACTTCCTCATTGTAACTTACCGCACTTTATAGCTGCTCACAAACAGCTCTTGCCCCAACAGTCCATTAATGCTGTATAGGTGATCTTCGTATTTCTATGTATCTGGAAAATGCGTTTTTTTTGCAATGTACAACATGCGTGCTGTGTATTCCGAGTGTCTGGCATGTATCGTACATGTGCTTTAAATGCGGTGTGTGCACGGTCTCCGCGTTGGATCCCACGAATCTGGCACGAACATCTCTGCGCGTGTGTGGTGAGCGCAGGCTTCTGGGTTCACTGCAACGACTCACGGCTTGACGTCGTGTCCGTGGCCGAGGTCTGCCATGCCCAGGCCTACATCCTGTTCTACACGCGCCGCCGTGCCGGTGGTCCCCAGACTCCCGCCTGCCCCGCCAGCACCCCCGCCGTGTCCTCTCATGCACCACTCAATCACGCTGCCAGCACCACCGGGCGGAGGCGTAGGCGGCGGCTTGACCTCTCATGAAATCATGTGCTCGCACACTTCGACTCTCGCGTACCTGCGCGCGTTTACCTGTACGCATGCTCTCATGCGTACACGACCAAGAAAAGCCCTTACATCATGACCTTCGCCGGAATATGTTTGCAACACTAAAAGCCCTTTGTCTGCAAAAGCAACATCGCCTGGGATGTAGTGCACCTGCTGTCTGTTTTATGCCCGGTTTGCAGCTCGTTGTTTGTATTGACGATAATTGTATGTTTATGAGAAAGCTATTTTTGATATTAAACTTGTCCATCCCAGTGGCACTGCTGTTTATTTGGTGGTGAAGCCACGATAAGTCACCACACGTTCAGGTCCTTGCGTCACTCTTGGGAACGGCGCCCGGAAGTAAATGTTTTTCACACTGGGCCCTCTGACTCAACTGGATGTGGCACAGTTATTCACTCTTCCGACTTATTTTGATATAATTATGCAAATTTAAAGCAATAAAAATGTATTATAGTACACATCATCAGTAAAATCGTTAATGGCTGGGTTGCGAGATCACTGAACGTGCAGTTCACTCACAAGCAGCTGCTCACATTCAAACCATTATGACAGTGCCTGCTCTGTGCTTTGGCGAGGCCAGTATTTGACCTCCCAGTCTTTTAGCCACAATTCTTTGAACAACGCGTCCTGCGCCGCCTGGGTCCCCATGTGGCTGGACGTAATTACATTACCCACTCTTCACATCTGTGAGGAAGGGCTTTGCCTCCTAAGCCTACAGCCGAATGCATCTGGGTCCCGGCGGCAGCATGGTCATCTTTGCCTCGTGATGCCGCGCATTTGGCTTGAAGCTCCTCCAAGGTTATCAGGACAACTGCGAGCCACGTGTTTCAGTGGTGCTTTGTTGTCGCGGCTTGTTTTGTTTAAGAACTGCGCAATGTGTATTCCGCCGTTTTTAGATTTGAGAAGAGAACGCGATTTTATTTTATATAAAGTAAGAAATGTGTAATACTGGTTTGTGTATTTTTGATTGATAAATGCAACCTGCTGTGTAAATACGTACGGCCCACGGTTACCAGCAGTCATTCGCTCGATTGCGTCAGCTCAGGATCCCGTGTTCTTACTCTGTTTTTGGCAGGAGAAAAGCTTTAACGAGTGAACATTTATTCCGGTTTTTTATATTAAACGTGAGAGAGAGAGAGGAGGCAGTTGCGTCGCGTGTCTGTTTTGACGGTGTCACGTTAAGGATATTGGACCGTGAAGAGAAACGTTTTCTCAAATGAATTCAAATCGGACATCGTTTCTCATCCTAAGAACACAATCGCTTTTATTCCTGAGTTGGTGAAAGCAGTTTTCTGGTGATAATTCGTAGAAAAGTATTATTTTTAAGAAAAAGGATTTGTATTCGTTTATTGCTTATATACTATAAAACATTCTCAAAGCATTTTGCGGTGCAACATGAAGCAGTATGATGAATGTAGAAAGGAACTATTGAAGAGGAAACCCTTTTGTGACGGACCAAACTTTCCAATACAGCCAAACCCTCCTTTTGGCAAAAGAGTTTGAAGACTTTCAGGCGTTCCAGAACAAACTGTTATAGATTTAATAAAAATTTATTTCAGACTTGATATTGGAAGCGACGTTAACTTGGAAGCAAGTTAACTATGAGTTAGTCGTTAACATCAAACCAACAGATGGCGGCACCATCGGGAGGAAACTTTCAGCAGTTGATTCATTATGGCTGATGAAATGAGTGTTGTGTGGTTTGGGGTGTAAGCGAGAATGTGATGCCGTTGGGTTTGGTTTTGTTTCCTCTCTTGAATTTCTACGAAGGCCTCCGCCCTGCAGCTGTGCAGCCCCTTCACTTGAGGGCCCTTCCCGTTGCCATAGTGGCCTGAGTACCACGGCCAGCTTTTGTTTTCTTTGTAACATTGGCCCGACGGTTGTTGGTCATCTCGGCCATTATTGGCTTCGTTTAGTCCTTGTCCACATAGTGACTGGTCTTTGGGTTTTCACACATGTTTTGGTGATATTGAAAGTAGTTAACAAGCACAAATCACAACTCAGTAACCCTGCCTGCCTCAGAGCAGGGTTGCTGCCTTAAACGTGGCCTGTTTGATATTTTACATTCTAGGTCAGCGTTATTAACGAATGTGTTCAGTTTGATCACATCCTGCCATGAAATTAATCTGCACATTTTCATTTACAGGATAAGAGCGCATTATTTAGGAAAAGGCAAGACTTGGATCAATCATACACGGACAAAGAGAAACATTGGAGACAGGAGGTTGGTTATTGAAATCAATCTGTTCAGTTCTTTTGATTATTGCCTTATGGTGCATGTGTTTTCTCCGGGCACTCCAGCTTAACTTCCAGATAAAATAAAGCAGTTATCCTGAAAACAATTGGCCAAAATTTCCCGATGAATTCAAGGTCCTCCTGCAACAGTATTGAAAGCAGAGGTCCTTGTCTGTAAAATTGGTAGTTGACAAGTATTGATGTAAGCAAGCATTATTCAGGATTAATAAATCGCATGTCATGAACGTGGCAGAATAGCCCGGGGAAAAAAGTGTTTTATTTTGGCAAATAAATTGGTGGACACTTAACAAGCCATGGCACCAAGAGAGGTGTTCACACCTTTTTGGTATAGTAAGTAGCACTGCTGCCTCACAGCAAAAAATATTCCGGGTTCGGTCCTGGCTGGGGTGCCTTTTTACGTGGAATTTTCGTATTCTCGTGTCTGCATACGTTTTTGTCGGGTATTCCGGTTTCCTCCCAAAGACACGCTGCTGCCTCGGTTAATTGGCCTGCTGAGTAAATTGTCCCCAGTGCCCTGCGATGTACTGGCGTCACATTCCTAGGATAGCTCTGCCTTGCGCCCTGTGTCTGCCGGGATAGGCTCCATCCCCCCGCGACTCTGTACAGGATTCAGCGGATACTGATACTGAACTGAACCTTCACAGTGAAATAACAATGGAAAGTGCATGTACACAGCTCTGTGCAGCGCTTTGTGACCCTTGGGTGAAACGCACTCCAGAAGTGCAATTATTATGTACAGTCCTTTTTGACAATCCACTGCTTTCCCACGGCCACGCCATGCAGGTCGTTGGTGTTATATTAGCCATACTTCACCGCGCCACGTAGCGAAGGAGGTGGGGAGCGACGTGACAATGGGAGCATAGAAGGTATGGAACAACAGTTATTTGTACCGTACTTCCGTTAATACAAAGTAGCTCTGCTGAGATAAGTACAAGTGAAATAAACACAAGCAAGCGGGGGAAGTTAATTGAGGCGGATGGGCACTGATTTTTTTCTCTTCTCAATGTAGTTATAAAATCAGCTCTGGGGTTAAAGGGAACCCCCCCACTCTGCCCCAGAGCTCCTCACTCCACACTCTGCAGCCCCTACACCCCACAGCCCCTCCCTCCACACTCCGCAGCCCCTCCCCCTACACCCCACAGCCCCTCCCTCCACACTCT
>JAZEWT010000008.1:12813732-12847287 GCA_036362905.1 Mordacia mordax | reverse complement strand
TTTTCCCCTCCCCCCCCCGGCGGGTGGCGGGGGAAGGGCTGAAGGGCCCACCTCACCTTGCCTGACCCCATTCATTCACATTGCCGTGACCCTAACACCCACTTATTCGCCCTGACACGGTGCCCCAGTCCACCCGTCCTGGCATGGTGCTAGGCTTGGCACCACACACTTATGAGCATTGTGATATAGGATGCTCAGTGACCATGGAAAATGATTTGATTTAGCCCCTTTGCTCATCCTAACCACCATCACTATCCACTTGGGCATTGTGACCCACGCCGCCGCGGTTAAATCTCCTGAGACGGGCGTGCAGGTCGAATCACGCCGTGACGTCACCCGCACACGGGTAGAACTCCAGTTTGAATTCGCGTAGGTGACCGAGTGATCGCTGGGTATAATTGGGATGTTTAAACAATCATCGCGTTTAACGTGAGAGCTTGGCAACTGCGAAGAGACTCGCTGCTCCCATGTGTCATGCACGCTGTCGATAGAGACGGGGAGGAGGTGATGAGGACAAGGAGGAGATAGTGTACCGTTTGCCTCAGGCGCATAGAGGTTAACAGGTATATACAACGTTTACTTATTTCATGTAGCTGCCAGAGGCTGCAACATTCCCAACACTCTTTACAAAAATAACTTTAACTTCCCGTGTCCGCGTGGGTTTTCGCCAGGTACTCCAGTTTCGTCCCACCGTCCAAAGACACGCTACGGCCTAGGTTAATTGGGCTGCTGAGTAAATTGCCCTCAGTGCCCTGCGATGTACTGGCGTCACATGTTGGGGATGACCCCACCTTGCACCCTCTATCTGCCGGGATAGACTCTGGCCCCCTGCTTCCCTGTACAGGCTTAAGTGGGTATTGATAATGGTGATGAACTTGAATTGAAATCTTAAATTGTGATCACTGAATTTAGAGTGAAATTGAACATCGCTACGTGCATAGTATGCAAACAGATTTGCACGACGTGTAAATTGTCCGACACTTGCATCGCTGTGTACTTGTGTATGATACTTGCATTGTCGCGCACGACCGTATGCAATCATGCACGATGGTACAATCGTTTGCCACGTTGTTGACGCTGCGTGTTTGCGCATTGCTGTTGCCGTTTTCGTTTTCCTCCGGCAGCGCGATGTTTGGCCTGTCGCACAAGACTGCGCTGGTGCTGGACCATGGCGTGCACATGGGCGAATCGTGTAAGCAGAGCGTGGAGCTCGATGTTTTCACCAAGAGCCGCGCGCCAGGACTCATTCCACTGGCGCCCGTCTCCAAGTCGCTATGGACCTGTGCCGTAGAGTCGGCCGTCGAGTACTGCCGCATCCTCTACGACATCTTCCCCAGCAGGAAGCTGGTAAGCAGGAGGTGGTGACCAGATTGCTGTGGGTCAGGGTGGTTCACTTCATGATGGCAGTGGCAGGATCTTGCTACATTGGGGTATTTGACCAACACTAGTGACATTGTAGTTGAGGTAGATAGCCAGAGAACCCAGATGAAACCCATGCAGAGCAAGGGAGAACATAAATTCTGCGCAAAATGGCAGCTGAGTAAGGAATCGAACCCAGGTCCAGCTGTGAGGCACAAGTCTCATCTCATTATCTGAAACCGCTTAATCCTATATAGGGTCACGATGAGCCGGAGCCTATCCCGGAAACACAGGGCATAAGGCAGGAATACACCCGACGACGGGACGCCAGTCCATCGCCAGTGAGGCACAAGTGTCAACTCTATACCATCCTGATTCTGTAATTCAGTGAGCACCACTGATAATCCTTCATTTAAATCTGATTCTTCACCCATAATAATAATAATAATTGCACTTCTAGAGTGCTTTTCACCCGAGGGTCACAAAGTGCTGCACAGAGCTGCGGAGAGAACGGCATGTCAGCAACAACAACGAAATAAGCACAGCAAATCAGCAACAATAAAGTTTTTTTGTTACATATCTGAGCTGGGGTGAGAATGGCATGTCAACAACATCAAGACAGTTCAACGGAAAGTCAAATAATGCAATAAATTATAGAAGGATATAAAATAAGTGATAAAAGTAATTATTTACAAATAAGGAAGGAATAAATGTTCCCGAGCAGGCGCAGGTCGGCGGCGAGCCATTATCCTCGGCACGAGAACAGTGAGTCGTATTAACAGTCCTAGCCAGAGGACTTGAAAGCCTTACGGAACAAGTGAGTCGTGAGACGAGATTTGAAGATACCCAGGGACTCAGCTGATCGAATCTCGAATGGAAGGGCGTTCCAGAGTCTAGGAGCAGCGCGCGAGAAGGATCTGTCACCCATCAAATGGAGGTGCGATGTGGGCATATGCAGCAAGCCCGTATTGAAGGATCGAACTTGTCGTGTTGAGGAGGGTGCCTGAAGTAGGTCACAGATGTATGTCGGAGGAATGCCAGTGAGAGCCTTGTAGGTGAGAAAGAGGATCTTGAATTCAATCCTGTATTTAATCGGTAACCAGTGGAGAGACATCGGTACTGCTGATATGTGATTGTGGATGGGTGTGCGAGTGATGATCAGGTAGGCAGGGATGCCAGGGAGCAGTGCATTGTTGTAATTGATTCGGGAAGAGATGAAGATGTCTATTAGCTTCTCAGCATCAGCTGGTGATGGGATGTTGCGCAATCTAGCTATATTTCCAAGATGGAAAGAGGCTACTTTTGTTACCTTGTTGATGTGTGTCTCGAAGCTGAGTGAGGAATCAAGAGTCACGTCTAGACTCCGGACTGCCTTAGCAACTTCAGTGGTCATGTCATCAAGCATCAATTGGATAGGTTCAGCCTTGGACGATTGTTGCGGGGTTCCGACAAGCAAAACTTATGTTTTGTCGCCATTTAGTTTCAGCAGTTTTGAATTGAGCCAGACCTTCACGGTTGACAGTGAGGACAGTGGGGACGACATGCAAATACCAAACGCATTGTTGGATGGCTTTGCGTGGATATAGATTTGGATGTCATCAGCATAGCATGGGTAGCTGAGATTGAGGCTGTGCAGGATAAGGCCAAGTGTTTGTATGTAGATGGTGAAGAGGATAGCGCTGAGAACTGAACCCTGAGGAACTTCAAACACAACAGGATGGATCTCTTGAGTTTTGTCCTCCGAGGCTGACGAACTGCTTTCGCATGTAAAGGTCCCCATGTCTTCAACATTGCTCATAGTTATCTGCTGCCGCAATCTTTCTGGAGCCTGCACGTGTGTTTTAGACCACATAGAGATGGAGTTGTATAACAACTAGAACTCTTTATTGTTCTAGTGACAGAGGGAGCAACCGGTCTCCCTCTGTCGAGTCTCGCAGCAAGAGCCCCTAAACGTCCCCTTCCTCTACCGTTTACCCCCCTCTCTCGCTCTTCGTCCACTCCCTCTCTTCTGCCAGTCAGCCTTCGTCTTTATGTCCTTTCAAACTGAAACCCACCACCTTTCCTCTCTCTCCAATCTCCGTCTATTTCCCAGCACCTTCCTGCATTCCTCATTTGCCACCAGCTGACGTCATCACCCAGCTCCCCTCGTGTTACCGATCTGGCGAGACTGACGTCATCACCCTGCACCACTGTGCTGCTGTGTACAGTGGGCTGTATCCTGAAAGTCCCCAACACGTGTATTGACATCATTTCTGAATTAGCACAGTGGTCATCCTGTAAGGTGCATTCTCTCCTTTGGCTGCTGTTCTGTCACATGAAATATTAAACTTTATGTTTAAGGCTGTGCGAATGCTAAAGGTAGCGAGTTGAATGTTTGAATATTGTAATGTTTCTGCAGATATTTCGTAGCCATTTCAGTTCATCGGTAAGTTTCTGATATCTCGTTCTGCTTACGCAGGTGCGCTTCATCGTCAGTGACTCAGAGGCGAGGTCACTGAACTCGTGGAATCAGGATGAGCAGAGCCTTCAACAGGTGAGCAATGTTTCCTGTATCCTGGCAGATAGGTGATGTGAGATAACACACACATAGAGGCATTTGTCCAGCTGTGGATTGATAGGCTGAGAATTATTGTGAAGTGAGAGTGAAAGTTATTCATCGTTATCAGCCATGGTCAATCCACTGGGAGCTGAAGAGATGTTCAGTTGTCCACCACCTCTCACCATCATGTGATGCAATAATTTGCATAATATCTACACACACTAATTTCACATGCAAACCCATAGTGATTAAACCAGCTTATACGCAGGTATTAGGTGGTTCGTTACATTGCCAAACCGCGAGAAATGGTGACGACTTGGATCGTAGCCAATAACGATGATTGATTGTAACATGCAGAGCGATCACCCATTTATAACCGTCTCCCCCACCATTGTGCCACCATACTCTATGCTGGGTGCAGATCTCGGCATCGCTGGCATTGGTAGGTCCCCCAGACCCACGCTCGGAGCCCGAGTACTGCAGCCTGCTGCAGGGTGTCATGGAGGCGGTGGAGACGCTGTGCCAGTGCTCGGAGCTGCAGCACGAGGCGCGTACCAGCCTTCTGGAGCGCGCCGAGCGCGTCTCCAACCGCGGCCGCATCCTCGCCATCACCAGCCTGCGCGGGTGTGCCGCGCCATCGCCCACGCCGGCTCATGTCACCGTGTGCCAACTGTCTCACTCGCATTACTGTGCAATCCCACGCCAACCCATGTCACTGCATGCCATTTCTCTCACTCGTATCACCAGGCATCCGGGTCTTACCCCCAATCAGCTGGTGGCACAACGCATGAGGGAGAAAAGGATTTGAGGGATAAGTGGTCATGTGACAATGGATTTTGTGGTATTACAATGTACGTCTCTGTTAATCCAGCAGTGATACGTTCATATTTGGCAAACCTAACGCATCTTTTTTTTGCTCTTACTGTAACACGTGACCCTGTATCAATATTCCATCTTTGTAGGTCTTTGTGGTTGTGCTGTATGGCAGTCTGTTGTGAATTTTGGGTTGTACAACCATGATGTTTGACATGATGGTACAACCAAAAAAATACATGGGGGAATTATTTCTGTCATTCGAGGGTAGAGGTCTGGTGGCGGAGGTTGATCACCGTGGAATGGCACTCGCGGTTTCGCTGGCGGCACTGCTGCGCTAACCTCCACATTGTTGATGGTCCGATAGGGACAGCCATGTGCGCATGCTGGAGGAGGCAGTGCAGGAGGCGATCCAGGAGCACAACAAGTTGGTGGCTGGCTCTGACAGGTAGATGATGACAAGTGTCACCTGGCACCCCAGCACAATTGAGAATCTCTGTGGGATTCACTAATCCCTGCCTCCAAGTGCTGTATCACAGGCGGCTAACAAGATGCCCAGTTTCTGAGCACCACCTACTCCTACTTACTCTTGAGATGCCACTGGGTCCGATGATGGTATCGGTGTTGACCAAGCAGATGTTGGCGAGTCTGGGAGAGAGTCTAGTCTGTGGGAGTCTGAATGTATCAGTCCATGGCAATCTGGTCTGAAATTCTTGAGCCATTTAGATATTGATTTTCAGAGGGTCAGGTTGACAACTTTCACCTTTAAACACCAATCTCGTGGTGTTTATTCCAATTTGAATGTCAGTCCAGCCTACGTGAGTCATAGTCTATGGCAGCGTTCTTCAAGTGGTGGTTCAGGGTTCAAATATGCCCACATGGCATCTATTTTAGTATGTGACCAGATAAAATAGTTAAAGTATGCTCAACTATGTTATGATGTATGTGCAGCATCTTTTCCTTTGCATGGACAATTTTGACCTGACCGGTGAATGTCTGTGTTTTTCCGGCGCTAATTGACGGTGGTGGGGATGGTCTGGTGCAGCCTCATGCCGATTCAGCAGTGTGAGCTGGTCCTGGTTCACACTCATCCCATCAGTGACGAGAGCTGTGTGTCTGAGCACCGCAAGCGAGAGGCACGTGACCCACGTGCATACACGCGAGCACGTACAGACTCCTGTACACATAGCAGTTATAACCTTTATATGTGTTGGGACATGTAGTTATTACATTTAGCTTTAAAGCTCCGATCCTGGTGCCTGGCTAAATATGAGAAGTCACAGCACTTGCTATTGTAACAGCGTGTTGTACTTGCAGCTGTCCCCAATCCTGTCGAGCGAGGTGTACAGCGTACGTGCCGGGCGCTACCTGCCTTCCAAGCTGACAACGCTGGTGCAGCAACACTTCAACCTGGCGTCCACCACCATCACCAACATCCCAATGAAGGTGATACATCACCACCTTTACCAACACTACCAGTATCAAGATCATCATCACCAACATCGTCAAGACTGCGATGCAACCAATATCACCACTACCACTAACACCATCATAACAGTCATGGTATACTAATAACAACAACCACGTTTGTTACTAAGTGGCGGCAATGTCATGACGGTGCTTGTGCCAGACTAAGTGTACATTGAGGTTATCCTGCGAAGTCAGGAAGGCTCACTGCTAGCAAATCACGGGACAAATCCAGGTGTTATGGGTTGACCAGCAGAGATGACTAGCAGATGCAGCACCTATGCTTCCCACTGTGTCGACTTATGTTTAGTCACCTGGTGCTACAGTCTTTATGAGCTTCACGCCTTTGCCTTCCATGGTTGTTGCAAAGCAAATGCCTCTGATTGTCTAGTAACATACTCTACCACATCAGCCCATCTGTTCTCTAGCTCGTTGAGCCCCCCTTTATCCGGCCAAGCAGAAGTTGCTTAGAAATGCAGTGGTTGGGCATACTGCGTGACCTAGCCAACGTAGCCTTGTTAACCAGAGGCGTGCGTTCACAAATGGGACTATGTCCAGATCTGTGTGAGCTCCTCACACAATCCTGGATCATAGACGGGCTAGCTTGAATGTTTCAGACCGGCACAGATGTGCCATTAAATATTCCTATGCCCACAAGGGTAGAAAAGGGAAAATGGCTGAGAAGACTCAGAGTTAAGTATGGAGTGACAGGCCAGGCAGCTTCCATACAGCTTTACGTAGCTGATGAAAAAATAATGCTGCTCAGCTGATTAAGAGAGAGATTTCTTGCCAAACCAGAGCTGAGTCTTGGGACTCAATGAGGGATTTCTGGATAAGTGAGCACAGTAGTTTTAATAATCGCCTATTCTCTGTAGTGATTGCGTGCCTCTGTCCTGACCATCCCCCATGTCTTGCTGTGCTACGGGGCAGGAGGAGCAACATGCCAACACTTCGGCAAATTATGATGTAGAGTTGCTGCACCACTGCGATGCGCACGCCGAGCTTTTTAAACTCGGTGAGTGGCGCCCACACGCCTCCGCACGTACGTACGCGGTCGCACGTGGAGCGCACAGCATGTCACACACGCACTTGTGAACGCTTGCACACACACACGGGGGTATGTTAAACATAGTACCATGGCAAGATATACATACACAGATATACAGACACACATAGGACACCAATAGCTGCGGTTCACCACGGCACTTGTGGCAGGCCAGATGCACATTGGAGTCACATGACATGTTCAAGGGTAACAGACAGGAGGTTATAGGACACAACTCAGGTGCCATGGGCTGACTGAGATGATTGACCGCTGCACCACGTGTTCCCTACAGTGCTTGATATGCAAGTACGAATACAGATACAGACTAACCCAAACATACACGCACGTATAAATGCAATTATTATTATTCGGGAGATACACGCACAGAAAGATAAAGATCCCCGTATAGCCTTCAACAGATTGCTGGGGAAAGTGCTATTACAGAGCAACTATGAAGGCTGGCATGGTACACGAGGGGGTGGGTAACCAGCACCATGCCCAGCTGCCATTGTTTTTCCAGTGCTGATGTTGTAAGGCCTAACACTAGTTCAGATATTTATAACTGGTGTTGGCCATAAGCATGTCATAGGGCTCATAGCATAGCATGTTAACTGCTGCGCAACTCTTCTACAAATCTTGTCAAGTCACTCTCTTCTACCTAAAAGGGAGTGATGTGTTTGAGAGGGAGTGACGTGGCAGAAGAGAGTGATATGACATATAAATAGCAATCACACCCATGACTCACCCACATAAAGTCTTAGGATGCCTCCAATGTGGGAGGTGAAATGGCGCGAAGGAGAGAGGATGAGCGATAGATGCAGCTATCCCGAAAGAGCAGCTTTTGTAAGCAATCTTAATAATCAAATGGTTGGCATACATAATATGGTTGGCCAAGAGAGCCATCGCTTGACTGCACCCGAGCATCCATCAGCCTCCCATTGTGTCTGTACCACATGGAAACTCCACTCGTACATCCATGGAAAGTCTCTCAAACTACGTGGTCAAAATAGACCACGTAGTTTGAGTTGCAGAGCTTGTGAACGCAGCCATCCGAGCATTACTGACCGGGACCATGAGGAGGACAGGGATTGTTTTGCCGGCTATATTCAGCAACAAATTCAAAGATCACCTGTATAGCCTTAACAGACTGTAGGGTTAGGTGCCATCACAAACACCTATGAAGGTCGACACGGCACATGAGAAGGTGGGTGACCAGCACCATGCCCAGCTGCCTTTGTCTCCCTGGTGGAAACGTTTACACACTGCACTAGATACTCAATTGAGGTTGAGTCGACCTAGGGGAGGCTCAGAACCGGTTCAGAAAATCGTGACTGGTTTTGGATGTGAGCGGGATTCGAACTCGGGTATCCGGGTTTGCAGCCCAATGTGCCAACCACCAAGCCACCGCTCTCCCATATTCAGCCACACACACATGCAGACATGCACACTCACGCGGACAACATGCGCACCCACACCCACACGCGTGCACCTTTGCTGACGGAGTCTGTGTGTTTACCTTCCTCTCAGGTGATGTGAGCGCGCTGGCGCCGGGCAGCAGCAGCAGTAGAGAGGGTGTCACCAAGGAGACGGTGACGCTGAAGTGGTGCACACCTCGCACCAACAGCATCGGTAGGGCCGGGCTGTCCCACAATCTTCATGATCCCCATCGCCCCCCCTCCCCCCTCCATCGGTGTACACACAAGTTAGATTACATCGCAGTCTCACTGCATGAGGGCTCACCGCCCAAGTGGATGCCCAGGCTCAACCTGGTCCTCACGGATCATGGTGCTCAATGATGAGCATGTGCAGCCTCTCCAGTAGCACTGGATAGCGACGATGGATTACGAAATCACCTGGAAGAACATTCGAAACAGCTGCCCCATTGATGGCTTAATGACTACTGCTGATAGATTGGCACACAACTTGGGTATACTTGGCTTACGACGAAGGTCATAGTAGCCACAGCCAGCATGAGGGGTATATACTGGATGTGGTGTGCCGGTTGTCCACGTGTGACTGGAGCGGGCTGCATGAGACTCCTAGCAGTGATATAATCATATTCTGTAAAACTTTCCTGTCTCGTGACTCGATGTTTGTAGGAGAGATTGGAATATAATTTGGTTTTAAATGTGTTGCATGGCATGACTATGGTAACCCAGAATTCAACCGATTGTGTCAGATCCCGATGAGCTATGACCACACATGACCGCTGTGCCTGCAGGGTTGTGCTACAAAGTGGTTGGCAAAATCCATTGTACTGTAATGCATTGTTTCTCATGTACATGCTGCCTGTCTTCGCCAAGCAAAGTGGCGAGTTAAGGTCAAATAATACTCACTCGTCACGCAGTGTGAGGAGGCCTTCATCCAGCAGTGCATTGGTTAAAGGGCCGTGCACATGCACGTTTATGGCATGTACACATGTATGTTTATGGCATGCAACATTGTAACTGGTTGATACTGCTTCCCCCGTGTGTGTGCGTATGTGTGTTGTGAAGAGCTGCACTACTGCACAGGGGCATTCCGCATCTCACCTGTGGATGTCAACAGCCGGCCTTCCTCCTGCCTCACAAATTTCCTCCTCAATGGTGTGTCTCTGGCTCTCATTGGCCTCCTCAACTAACATCAGTATGCCCTGGCTCTCCTTAGCTGACCCTTTGTGGGTTTTACCAGATCTATCTGAGCCTCACTGCAGTCGGAAGAGCAGTTGTTAGTGGCATAAAATGGCATAAGTTTTCTGACATGTACATTGGAAATTGTATAACTTCCCTCATGCTTCCTGATCTTGATTGCTGTGCCAATAACTAGTTATTGTCATGAAGTAAAATAATTACTACAATTGGCATTCATGCAATTAAAGAGTAAGGCTATTACAAAGGTGCTATGTTTCACAAAGGAGTATAGTCTGTTGCGAATTTACGGTGGCAGATAATATTATTGATGATTGCTTCGAAAAGCTGCTCTCTCGGGACAGCCGCGTTGATGGCTCTCTCTCCTCTCCTCGCGACGTTTCGCCTCACACGTTGGAGGCATCCTCAGGCGTAGTGTTCGTGCGCGGCTTCTATCGTCTCCTTATATGTGTGGGCGTGATGCGTGTGTTCTTTGTTGTGTGAGCTCGCCTCTGAGTCACCTTGACACTAATTTCCATATCCTATTCCCACACCCGGAACTGTGATTTCCCCCTCCCTGCATTGTCTGTGGCTAGTCCCCTAATTTACATTTCATGAAAAGATGCCCCTCACACAATTAGACGGTCCCCCTCTGATGTCCTGCATTCCTGACTTCAATAACTGGTCTCCAGGATTGGCTAAGTTTCATACGCATTTCTTGTTTTCGGTTCATGATGCTTTTAGTCTTCTGAATCTCAATTGCTTCACGAATTAATCTTGGACCTTTATGGCAGGTGGCTGCTAGTATTCGTATTTTATCAAAATCGATTTTGTGTATTTTGTGTATTATTACATTATTTTTTATCAATAGTGGGAATTTGTGGAGTAATGTTCAATTTGGACCAGGACAGCTGCACACATAGCTTTATCCTTTCATAATAATACGAAGATCTTCAGTTTCCACTGTGCAGCAGACAGCGTCCAGTATCTATGGTTACGACCAGTGGTAATCTATTTAGGTGGCTCAGTGATAGAGTGAGCGGCTCACAATCAGACGGCTGTAATATCAAATCCTGGTTGGAAATTGGCTCGGACCATCATCCCTATGGATAGACTCGCTTCCGCCATAGGAATCTGTATTTCCCACCACTGGCTCATGGCTGTAAACAGCGGATGAGCAATGCCTTATTGTGCATTTGAGCCGAAAATAGGAACCAGCTTTGGATTAAATTACATTAAATGAACAATTTATAATGCACATAGTATTATGCAACATCGAAGATATTTAATCCAAGATAGAATGACTCAGAGGCACTATAAAACTGCAATGGCAGGGGGAAGGTAGCATTGTGGTTAGCCAGTGCTAATGTTTAATACACAGCATCCTATAAAATGTGCTGTTATCGAACAATGACTTTTTTAGTTATGGGAGTAAAGCGCAGAACCGAGAGGAAACCAAACATTACAGAACAGGGGAGAACCTGAGTTAAATAGGGGCGGTTTGCCATTCTCCAATCTCCACCGTGAGTAGCCGATGCATTGCCACGTGACCATGGTCACCTCCACCCTGCATTATGTCCTCGCTGCTTCAGGCCGCTCCGTGATGTTGGAACAGCCGCGCAAGTCCGGCACGAAGGTGATCGGGCACATGCTGTGCAGCCACGGCGGAGAGATCTTCCTGCATGTGCTCAGCAGCTCACGGTCCACCCTGGAGGACCCTCCCTCCATCAGCGAGGGCTGCGGGGGCCGCGTCACCGACTACCGTATCACGGTGAGTGAGTGAGAGTTCGATTGTCACTCATGGCCAACACCAGTGACGATTACCTAAATAAGTTCTGGGCTTCCCCTAGGTCGACTCAGTCTTAATTGAGCAAGTGTTGTAGTGTGCAATCATCACTGCTAGGGTGACAAAGGCGGCCGGGTGTAGTGTTGGCCACCCACCCCCGTGTGTGCCGTGCTGATTGTTGTAGGTGCTCGCGAAGAGCACTTCCACCTACAGTCTGTAAAGGCTATGCAGAGGATCTGTCTCGTTGACCTGGAAGGGAATTGTAGAGAGCTTTGAAGCTCAAATGGAATCCTGTTGATTGAGGCCTTCTCGCATGTTGGCGTCAGGTTGGTGGTGGCCTCCGGCAGACCTGGCCGAGCCGCTCCCGAGAGTGGGTTGTTGGTAAATGTACTTGTGTCGGTACCAGTACATGTTTGTGTAAACGTGAATTTTGATCCTCGTGTCCCACATGCAGGACTTTGGAGAGTTTATGAAAGAGAACCGCCTGGCGCCGGTTCCAGGGCCGTTGCCTCGTGGGGGCGAGACGCCGCTGGACCGAGCGCGAGCGCAGCTGGAGCGACACACGCGCTATTGGCCCATGATCATCTCCCAGACGACCATCTTCAACATGCAGGCTGTACGCACATGAGGCAAAGGCCCCTGCTATTGCCACATAGGCTGTTAGGGCAAATGTTGTTGTAGAACAACTATGACGTCCATTACAGTGCACAAGGGGGTGGTTTCGCCAGAGCTCTGCCCGAGTGTTATTGACTCATTGCTGAGAATTACAGTGCACAGGTACTTAATTAAGAATGAGTTGATCTACGAGAGGGCCATGACCCATTCGGATATTAATGTTGATTGTGAGTGGAAGCCTAATTGTGGTCACTGGATTTGTATCTCAATGTGCTAATTACTACACCACTGTGTAATCACACGTACACATACTCTCACAGAGCTCCGACTGGTACCAGTGGCACCACAATTCTCGATGATGTCAGTGTGTGTAGGCTCGTCATTGAGTTAGGTACGTCAAGCCCAAGCAATGTGATGACCTCCCTGACATTGTGGTCAATGCTGATGTGAACGAGCAGGTGGTGCCACTGGCGAACCTGGTTGTGCGGGCGTCACTGACGGAAGAGGACGTGTTGGAGTGCCAGAAAGTTGTGTACCACCTTGTGGACATGGAGCGCAAGAGCGACCCCCTGCCCATCTCAACAGCCGGGACCCGCGGAAAGGGGCCCAAGCGGTAAAGACCAGCATACTCATCATTGTCTCACAGCCGCGAACCCTAATTGCTGTCCTGCCTTCTCCTGCACCACCACCTTTCAGACCAATGCGTATGCAGGTGTCGGCAAATCTCTACGAGACCTAACACTTCCCTCCCAAACCAAATGAGCAGTTAGCATGTAGGGCTTGTGCCAGTTCTATGGTGCAGCGTCCGCAACGTTTGACAATCGCTATTGTGTCTGCCGCTGGCACAGGGACGAGCAATACCGCCTGATGTGGAATGAGCTGGAGACGCTGGTGCGGGCACACGCGGGGGACTCACTGGGGCACCAGCGTGTGCTCGACTGCCTCTTGGCATGCCGCAGCAAGCCCACGGAGGAGGACGAGCGCAAAAAGGGCAAGCGCAAGAAGGAGGAACGCGAGGAGCGCACTGAGCGGGGAGGCATGCGTGACCTGGACGCAGAGACCGACAGGTTCAATATTGCTGCACCCCACCCTCTCCCCCTTAAAAACCCGTGTGCCGGTGTGATGGTATTTTAACCCTTGTGTAACACTAAGCTGACCTGTGGCGTGAGAATTCTGTAACAAAAATGTGTTAACCCTTTACCCATGAATCTCTCATCTCATCTCATTGTCTGAAACCGCTTAGTCCTATACAGGGTCACGGTGAAGCCGGAGCCTATCCCGGCAGACACAGGGCGCAAGGCAAGGATATACCGACCATGGGATGCCAGTCCATCGCCGTACCCATGAATCATAACTCTTAATTCTAACCCTAAACTGACCAAGGAGGGGGGGTGGGGGTGTAGATGACTCCTATTGCATACAATTGTAATGGTATTCTCACCAAAATGACAGGGCGGCACAGTGAGTAGTGCTGTCGCCCCAGCGTAAGAAGGTTCTGGGTTAGGTTCCCAGCTCGGGTGCCTTTCTGTGTGGAGTTTGCATGTTCTTTCTGCATCCGTGTGGGTTTTCGCTGGGTACTCTTGTTTCTTCGCACCATCGAAAGACATGCTACTCCATCCATCCATCGTCATGCCACTTATCCACGTCCGAGTCGTGGAGGCAGCTTGTGTCTGGGTCTGTGACTCAGACACAAGCTGCCTCGGTTAATTAGCCTGCTGTGTAATTTGCCCCTAGTTTCCTACGATGTATTGGAATGACATCTGCGGTATAGCCCCGCTCCCCTATACAGAATTAAGCGGTTCTTGATAATGATGATGACCAAAATTACACCAGTGCTTGGACTCCACTGCCCACAAGTGGAACTCTTAATGGTGCCATTGACAATTTGGTACTGGTGGCAAATCGTGGCTTCAGAGAACGTGGTCGCAGGGGCTTACATTATCCTCCTTGCCCTCTTCCTTTGCCATAGGTTTCGTGAGCGAAGTGGCGAGAAGGAGGAGATGCCGGAACCAGAACTCATCAAGGACTCACCGGACTCCCCTGAGCCGGTTCCCTCTAAACGGCTACGCTTGACCTCCGACGATGCAAAGCCCCTTGACAAGGCCCGGGGTAAATGCTCGTTGATGCCAGCGTTGATAAGTCTGTGTTGCCCTGCTCATGCCCATACTACCATATATCGCACCCATGCCACTGGACTCACGTCCGTGCCACCCTACTCATGCCCCTGCCACATTACATACAGATGTACTGCCATACTCACACATGTGCCACCCTTCTAATGTCTGTTCATCCTACTCACATCTGTTCATCCGACTCACATCTGTACCACTTTACTCACATCTGTTTACCTCACACCCATGTCACTGCATTCCCATATTTGCTCAGTTTCTTGTCCCTGCCCCTATCCCCTTTCATGCTATCGCATTGTGCGTCCCGTGTGTGGCGGCGCCAGGCCCCGTGTCACTGCTGAGCATGTGGACGAGCAGAATGGATGCGCTGCATGCGAGGAAGCACCAGGAGTTTGCGGGGCGGCTGCTCACTGGTGCGAATGGACGAGCTGAGCTGTACTGCCACCTTAAGGAGGAGAACGGGTGAGACGCGCAACGGTACACAGACACAACCTTATCCCCTTCGAGATTGACTCTGCCGAGGGGTTGGTGCCAGCAAGTTTAGCTCCCTCAATGGTAACATCTTTTTACATCATCCCTGAAAGCTATTCACAAGCTCTCTCATTCAAACAGCCTGTACAAGTAAAACCTAATTGGCGGCTCAGTGGTTACAGCGTTTCATGGAAAGAAGTTTCCTATCTGAAGCAGTTCCATTCCCCATAGGCACCTTTGTGGAGTTTGTGTTTTTCACCTGCTCTGCAGGGGTTTCTTCCAGATTTTTCACATAACTAAGGAAACACTCTTTAATTGACGGATAACATAATATTTAGGATGCAGTATCTGGCGGGTTGGCGCTGGCTGACCGTATGGCTGCCTTCCACCCACCTCTCTACAGTTTCTTTGCACTTTCGAGTCGTTCTCTCTGAATATGTTCGACATTGATCGAATGGCGTGTGCATTGTGTAAACCTGCAAGGTGATAACGGCTTGAGAGACGCCTCCATCAAGCAGTGGATACATAATGGTAGATGATGATGATGTTGAGCAGTGTTGGTGAGGAGTTTGTCAAGTTGGCTTTGCCTTATTTAGTTCTGATTGTGTTGCTGACGGCGCCGGCTCGTATAAGCAGCTGTGGTATGTGTCGTCAGTGTGTTTCCAAGCGCCAACGCGGATGGGAGGGAGACACCTAAGGCGAGCCGACAGTGACGTAGGGACAAGCGGGCGAGCGGGGCGGACGAGACCATTGTGGCATGAAAACTGCGATCAAAACGACGACGCTAGTGCTCACATGTATCCCTTGGTGACCCGGCTGTGTGAAATGACCTTCAAGTTTGTGAGGCTTGGTGGCTTGTGGAGTCTCGAGACTGACCAAGTGACATTTGTAGTACTGATGGTGATGTTTCACCTTCCATCACCGAGCAAAAGAATAGATCCTGGGATGAAGGTGCAACGAATCTGCAATGCAACTGGTGCACGTTTCTACGAACTGTTACCCAGTGAAGAAATGTTTTTTATTATTGTTTGCCATACTTATAATACGCTGTAAAAATAAAATAAAACCGTTTATCTTTACAATTAAAATTTCTCAACGTCTACCATGACTACCATCCTGTGCCATGAAAAAAGAATTAAGCCTCATTAGTCTTTGTGTACTGTTCCCATCCTCGCTTTCCTTTTGTTTTCACAATTATTTTATTGTTACTTGATATCCTTCATTCATTTATAGTTATTTTACTCAAATTACCTATTCTGATGATGTTGTTGTCGTGCCATTCTGCCCACAGGTCTGTGCAGCACTTTGTGACTCGGGTGAAAGGTGCTTTTGAAATGTAAATATTAATATTAAGATCTTAACACCTGCATAATCGCCAGATACGGTAAAACCTGTTGTAATCTTATATATGTATACTGGCAAAAAAGTACCCATAGCATTAATATTATTTCCTCTTACAAGCAAATCATTGAAGGTGTTTCTTAATTTACACGAGCAAAGCTGGGATAATTATTTCATTAATCCACTACATATATATTTGTTTACTCTGACATCTTCACAAATAGCAGTTGCTTCTGCATCCTATCTCCTGAAGACTGGACACTTCTTGCAAGCCACAACCAGTGTAACGTGGCTGATAAGTGGGTAGTGACTCCCTGTTCCTGAACAATATGCGTCAATCTCAGATGCAACGCAAACGGTTTCCCTGTGGTACACAAGGACACCAACGTGCTTAGCGCACCAATATGGTTATTATACACAGACCAAGTAAGCAGTAACAAATACCAACAAGCATTACACTACAAATTCGAGCAAAGGTTTTGGATGCACAACAGTGGTTCGCTCTGGTTTTCTTCCACAGTCCAAAGACATGTTGCTGCATAGGTTAATTGGCTTGCAGACTAAATTGCCCGCAGTGCCCGGTGATGGACTGGCGTCCCATCGTGGGTACATCCCTGCCTTGCGCCCTGTGTCTGCTGGGATAGGCTCCAGGCCATCACGACCCTGACAGGACTAAGCAGTTTCTGACTGAACAGTGGTTCATGCTTAAGCACTACTGACCAAAAACAACTGCCACCATTTGTGACTAAGGGACGGTAACCTCACCACGGCGTTTGTGCCAGGCCATATGAACTTTTAAGGCGATGCAAAGTGTCCAATGCTCGCCAACAGGAAATCACAGGACAGACCCAGGTATTATGAGTTGCCTGATATGTCTGCTAGATGCACCGCCTACGCTCCTTACTCTGCCAACTTTGTGTTTTAGCCATTCTTTTAGCATTGCTCCCCTGCCCTGTGCTGTTGTTGGATGACTGCCTCCCAACTGCCCTGCAGCATTCTTTACGACCCTCCTCTATAGAGGTCAATTTTGACACCAGTGGTATCAGTTTTCAACAAATCCACTTCGCTCCAAGTCCCCCTGTGCCACATCACTCCATCTCTTCTCTAGCCCATGCAGTCCCCTCTATCTGGCCAAAAGAAGCTGCTTGGGCATGTGATGGCTGGGCATGCAGGATAGGTGACTCAGCCAACAGCCTTCCCTACCAGAAGAGCTCACTAACGTGCGTTTGTCCAGCTCTTTTGAGAATGTTAGCTCACAATTTAACCTGGTTAAATCCAGGATGTATTGTAGGTAGGCCAGGCGAAAAGTTTCATATCTGCGCATGTTCTACGAAGGGTGTCCACATTTTGTAACCATAGAATAGAGAGCATGCTTGCAGCTAAGAAAACCCAAAGCTTCGTGTGGAACAACAGGCCATGTAGCTTCCACGCAACGTTAAGCAGTGGATGAAAAGAATGCCGTATGAGTTATTTGCAGTGAGACATACCCTACTAAACCAAAACCGGCCATAAGCATACTAAAAGGGTATTGAAACGTCTCCACAACTACCTCATTACTCATGCAGAGCTTAGAGATGAAGCGCTCATTTGCATCTAATACCCAAGCAGGTCATTGTTTGGTAGGGCTGATGATTAAACCCCAACTCTTTCTGGCATGCTTCAGGTTCAACGGCAGAGCCCCCAACGCGTCAACGTTAGTGGCAATTACCAGATCATCGGCATACATGATTGGCCAATAGAGAGCCATTCCTGTTATAATCAGTTTAATATTAGTGTAATGCACCAGGCATCGATCAGCAAAATAAAAAGCCACTGACTACTCGCGCGCACACGTCTTAATGTTTTACAGATGCACACAATGCTAACCAACCCAAGACAACACATTATTTGGCGATAATCCAGAAATGGTTGTGGTGCACAAGCACAACATCGCATTCGTTAATAACTGCGTGGATTTAAACTAGAAAAAATATTACCTGGTGACATTTTGGGAAATGACCCTTCTTCACAGCACAAATAGACCAGAGATAAAGTTATTAAGGCTTGGAGTTTGCACTTTATATCATGTGTTGATGAGAAATACACTTTGAAATTTTTTTCTGACAACCAATTATTAAATAGGTATATGGATATTTACTAAATAGTAGCTACTCGGTAACAGACAATAGCTTCAAGAAACACTGAGTTAAACCGATTTATTTTAAATGTAAAATTACTTTGGGCCTAATCACCATTTCAATAAGGAATTTACCTGCCCTGAAAACAAAAGAGCCCCTGTTTTTCCAGAACTTCATAATAACGGAGCTCTGTTTTACGTGAAGGTGAGATGTTTAGTCCTGCCAGCTGGGCAGTATTCAGTTTGAATGAGGTGGGTGTACAAGGTGCTGCAGGAGCAGCTTTATTCCACAATGGTTCCACAATGGCATATGTAAGCACACAATCCACAATTGAAGCAGATATTTGTAAGGTTTTTTTTACTGGCAAAATCCACCAACATTTTAAATCAATCACCCAAAAATACAGCTGCCAAAATATTTTCAGTGGTGACTCACAAGTCATTATGCATTCGCAAACATTTCATACTTCACAGTAGCGAGCAGTTTAAACATATGGAGCAGTTCACTGCGGGGTCCTGTGGAGGTGACAATTTGACTTAATATCGTCCTCGTAAATTCACGCAAGTCCTCAGGCGTGTATACGATAACAATGGCTCCCCGCTCATCACGGAGCTATAGCCAAAAAATACCACAGGCGCTAATCAAAATTAGCAATGGGGCTAATGCACTGCAGCAATGAATGTGGTTCTAGGTTTTATGTAACCGTCCACAAAACCAATTTCTACGCCAAGTTACAAGTTGTAAGGTATCAAGCGGAGCTCGATGACATGAATCTACAACTGAAACATAACAATAGCGCTGTTAAAAACTGTAACTGGATCCACTGTAAACTGTGAAGCTTTGCTGCCATATACTTCAATACATTTAATACGCAACAAGAGCTCTATAGTCAATGTTTAAATATCCTTATAAAAGTCCATTGGCGTTATGGGGAAAATGGAGTTAGTGGTTAGGGCTAACGATTGGCTTAAACATGTTACGTTATGACAATTTCTTGCAGTAGTCCATGATGGCTCGTACAAACAAACGGGTAAGAATGGAATACAGGAGCTGCTGCTTCAAACCAGCTATCCAGCCAAGGCTCAGTAGACAGATGAGAGTGCAGATTGAGGAAACCGTGCTGGCTGGTGGTAATATTAACCATGCCAGGTCCACGCCAGTGAGTTGTCTTAAGGGACTGTTAACGCTATGGGTACTTTTTGCCAGTATACATATATAAGATTACAACAGGTTTTACCGTATCAGGTAAAACCTGTGGAGGTGACTGTGTGCACTGTGCTCGAGATATAACCGTTGACAGCCCTTGGATAAATGAGGTAGTGAAAGGTGCCAACTCCCTTAAGACATATATAAGATTACAACAGGTTTTACCGTATCAGGTTGTAATCTTATATATGTCTTAAGGGAGTTGGCACCTTTCACTACCTCATTTATCCAAGGGCTGTCAACGGTTCTATCTCGAGCACAGTGCACACAGTCACCTCCACAATCGTTCTAAATTCTTAATTTCCCACAGAATATTTTATATACCCCTGACAGACTGATGTATAACTAGTAGCCATATAGAGGTTTTACTGGTGTGGCTGCACATATTAGACGTTGTGTGCGATCAGACCGGCAGATCAGGTTGACAACAATTAAGTACGGGTGTTTTATGGTGGTGCTGCCCCCCTGCATATGATTGGCTCTTTACAAGGGTCCAGCATTGTAGAAGGGTCCATTTTACATAAAATACTTCACAATCGTCGTTTACATTTACACAGTGTGCAGCAATAAGCGTGGTCAAGTGCCCATCAAACTCCCTGCAGTCACTCGCCAGGGCCATGTCTCAGGGAGAAAATGTGGTTTCAGGCTTCTATCATGTGGTTACTAGACATGCAGCATTTCACCACCTAGCGATTCAATGAATTATCATGAGTAATGGAAGACTGCTATTTGATTCTGGAATTGATTGCTATTTGTCAAGTTTTTTATATTCTTACATTGTTTTATTTCACAGCATTTTTTGCTAATCAATACATGCCTAGTGGCCATAAACATTGTAAAAGGTGGAAATATAATGCTTATTATAGCACGAATTGCTTTTCAGATTCTTGAAACACAAGCAAAAAATAAATAAGCGTCCGACCATTCAAATAACAGCTGCAGACCACCAGTTGCACACAGATTCTGTAGAACCACGTGGGATTATTTCGCAGTTCCCACCACATTAACAGAACCCTGCACTTCACAGCTATTATAGCACTATTATTAAACCTACATACCCAGGAAAACATCACGGTAAATGCAATAATACATTAAAAAAACACAAATTTTGCTAAACAATGGTAGAGGCACCAGTGGTTCACTAGGAAAGGCTCTTTTTGCAATATCACAGTTCCAAATTGTACACCCTGAATGGTACTGTGAAGCCAAATTCACAGGTTACATTACATAGACATCAGAAGATAAATCTTCAAACAATGTAATGATAGCATGCATAATAAAACCAAAGCACAAATATGGGGCTGCACTACAATTTGAAGCCAAATTAGAAGAGGCATATAACTTTTTCCAAATAGAGACAACCAATCACAAAGTAACAGTTGCAAGACTCGATAGGCCATATGCACATTATTCACATAATTCTTTTTCACAATAAAAACACACACATCACTTCTATTCCGTATACAAGTAGAAAATCCTGACGTTTGGAAGAACGTTGATACTCACTGGAACAATGTATGAATAACCTGGATCGGTCGTGTCGCAACATCTCTAGGCTACCATGTGACCAGCCTCCAGGCCAAGTGACCAGCACCCATGTGACCTGGAAGCAGCAGTTAAGAGTACGAGTGCCTTGAAAGAGCAGCCATAGCTGCAGAAAAGTAACTGGTGAAGACGGCGCTGTCAGTGACGTTCGAATGACCTTAAATCGGGACTCGCATATAGAAACGATCCCTTCAATTACCATTACATGAGCAAAGCCCACGGAGTGTTTGAGTTTGAGTACAGAGGATGAGCTTTGACCATGCTAATGGATATCGGGTGGGTCGAGGAGGAGGCTGGTGCCACGGTGATGGTTGCGGGTTGCAGTGTCGTTGCGCATGATCGTGCAGGAGGCCTCCCTGTGGGGCAGTGTGTGGTTGACGGTTGGTGGCTAGTGGCCAGCGCCTGCTAACTCCGCCGGTGCAGGTGGTCGGCTGTTTCAGTGCTCCACAGTCGCCTGTTGGGGCTGGACCGGAACGAGGTGGGGCTTTCCGGAGTATCGGCGTGCCACGGCGACAGTGGGGCGGCTGCATAGACACACAGTCAGTTGCTGCAGCTCGACGCCAACGCGCTTATAAAACCCCCGCATGCACGCTGTTAATGGAATTGCTCGCGGCTCGAACACCATACACGCCATTACTCACGGGGGGAGCTGTTGTGGAGGGAAGACGCCCCACGTGGCAGGAAGGCTGGGTGCTGCGCAGACTTCCTCGGCACGACCATGGAGTAGTACACTAACACACAAAACGCAAACGTCAACCTTGTGACCCTGCTGTCACACAGCACCAAGTAATTATTTAAAGTCGAGTTGACCTACAGGAGGTCCAAGGCATATCACTTCCCGCCAATGTTGTTGGTGGCCCGACAAACTCGATAAATGGGATTGTAGAGTAGTCAGGAACACTTTGCTTCACTCTTTCATTCATGATAAACATTTATAATACGCATAAATTGAACTGTAATAAGACATTCAGAGGCGTGGAGACATTGCTCGCAGCGTTACCAATGCACACACAGACGCTCAACAAACAGAACGAAATACCAAAAACGAACGAGACAAGCAAACGCTCCAAAATCTGCACGCTGTGATCTCACCGATGATGATCAGGGCGACACTTAAGAGGATGAGGAAGAGGATGAGCAGGAAGTTCTGGTGGCCCTTCATCAAGTCTTGAAATGAGCCATCACGAGTGGGCTCGCTGGACCCTGACACAAACAAAAAGACATGGATTTCTCATATAGCCTTAACAGACTTGGGACAAGTGTCGTTACTGAGTACCTATTAATGGTCGCACGGCACAATTAGGGGTGGTGGTGGGGCTTTTAAAGGCTGGAGTTTGAGAAATAATACATGAGATTTTTACAATTGCTTTGAGCTGCCAATAGAAATGAACACTTGCCAATGTATGCAGGCTGACATTGTCATTTTTTAAAGCGGTTTTCAGATATATTCAGAGAAAAATCGTACACTGACATTATCATTATTAATAGATTTTTACAGCAATATTTCAAGTTCTCAACATCAACAAGAGCCAACGTTTAGCAACAGCCTTAATAATAGCTAACCACTGCACACAGTTTATCATGTTTGAGCAGCACAAAATTGTGATGTACCAGACTCATAAGGGAGCAAGATGACATGCTCAGTATTAAATTGCACGTCAGTTACCAGTAACAGACTCTACACAAACCTGCCATCGCAGCTATTTCCAAGTATGGGAGGATTCACATTCTGATCAAACTGCATGTGGCGCTGCGGTGGGCACTCACGCGATGCCGTGGGGGTGGCGTCGCCGGTAAATTTGAAGTGAATGCGCAGCTCCTGCTGCTGCCCCGTAGCAGGGCAGCTCACGGAAACCGAAGGGACAATCTCGGATGCCGGCCCTGCCGCCCCCTCCCCATTCAGGTGGCGCAGGGTAGTGCGGTCCTCTGTCAGCTGCACCGAGAATCGCTCCCAGCTGCTGCCCAAGCTGTTGTGCTGCACCAGCAAGAACGGCTTGTTGCTGCTCACCTAGGGCATGGTGCCAGCATGGAGAAAAAGTTAAGCCACCACTGATTGGAATGTCTGTATTTGTCAGCTTTGTTTACAACTGTCATCATGAACTTGAAGCACTGTTGTTCTGACTGGGAAATTGATAATCGATGTTTGGTCACCATTGGCATGCAACTGAGACTACAAAGCCCACACCACAGACCATGTATGTCTGCACTGCTCCAATGAAAGAAACCATCATTGGTCATGATCAATTTACTTTTGTATGAGGGCTACCTCAAGCTATTGGAATCTCACAACCCTGCACTGTAATAAGCCACCCAGCACAGTACACAATCAGGTTATTTCCAAGAAATCCTTGAAACTCTTTTTATGCCACACTGCTCTTTTAGACTGATGGCTCCTGCAAAATATCATCTCACATTCCAGTCAGAGTGAACTACTACAATAGAATGTAACAGGCCTTATTCTTCCAATAAGACTCATGAGGTGGAAACTAGTCCAGTCTTCACCAGTCTAAAACCACGAGCCACTCAAACAGCATCGGGATGATGCGCAGGCCCTTGCTCGCAGCACGTCGGCCTCACCTCCACATCTTGCAGCACCTCTTTGGTGGCGTGCACGGTGAACGACGCCACCGTTCGGCAGCTGGACAGCACTAACTCCTGTGGCTCCACGTAGAACGCCGGCAAGAACGGTACCACGGCTGAGGTGTAGGCAGCCTCACTGGCATCGTGACCGCCGCAGACTGCGCTGTCACTGCTGCAGGAAGTATCGCGCACGGTCGCCCAGACGCGCACGCTCGTGGTGGCGATGCTCAATGCTTTCTGGCGCTCGTCGTCGGTGAGCGGTAGGGCCGAGATGTCGCACGTGTAGTGCCCTGCGACGCGCAGTCGTTTTAACATCGCGAACCTTCCGCAATTCACGCTCATCTCTGCATAGTCATGTTGGGTATGATTATATAGATATCCGTTATCATCATCAGCCACGATCAATTTACTGCTGAAGGCCCCGCTAAGCTGTCACCATATCACACAGTGCCATCATGGTCGGCTTCCCTGGCATGTTTCTCCATTGCCAGCCACTCTGTTCTTATAATCTACCACTGGTTTTAATCCATTATTGTAGTGTCCCCTACCCAAACCCACTTAAGTTGTTTACGCAGTTAAGCATTAAGTGATATATTCATCTAGAAAAAGCTTACTGAATCTTGGGACCCTTTCCTTTCTCTATTGCCAACTCTTGGTCACCTCAGCCTAGAAGCTTTTGGAGTTTCACAAATCTGCAATATCCACCAACCCTTTCCTCCTAGTGCTAGATCACAGGAGTGCAGCACTACTAACCGACTTTAGCTTTTAACAATTACTTAGAATCCACTGCACATGTTGGCAGGACGAAAATTTACATTATTTGGCAGTGGGATCTGCAAAATCTCTTATGTTTTCCGACGGATATGTGTTTGGCATGTACATTTATGTGATACACACGTCTGTGTGCGTCACATGTATGCGTTGCCCATGTATTTGCTACGAACATGTCTTGTCATTCATGTACTATGCGTGTGTACCGACACCCTGGGGCCTCACCATTGGCGGCGTCAAAAGTGGGTACAACGCTAAACACCATGTACGTTGAGACGTGCGTCACTTCGGGGTTGCTGAACTCCGTGTGACACTGGAGGTTGCTGGCCAACGGCAGGTCATGCATGGCCTGTACCTGGCTTGCACTGCACTGGCCTGTGGGGCAGACACATACGTGGAAATACTTCATGTTAAGTGCTCTGCCTCGGAGGTAGCCACAGTGCTGTGGACAGGTGGGGATGGGTGGTTGTATTTCCCAGTACCTCAGATCCTTGGAGAGGTGGCCTTAGAAAGAGCTGATTGGGTCTCAGATGGGAGCCCTGGGTGGGGCCAGGCACCTTAGGGGGTTCAGAATGGCTGCTTTAGAGATGCTTCAGCCAGCACTGCTAAGCGCTTGGAATGGATCTGAGCTTCGGCTCTCAATGATTAAAGTTTTCTAGTCCAGCTGATGGATTTTCTGTCACAGATCAGATTAATAATTTCATGTGATTTTAAATATTATTTGCAAAGAAAAATTTATCTGGGGGGACTAATAAGAGAGTTATGTTTAACTGCTTTGTCATGCAAGCACATGAGCAGGAGGGTAGGTGCACCATCTGATGCAAATTACAAGTTATTCATACGTTTCAGAAGTAGCTTCAGAGACCATGCTTTGACATGCAACAGCATTTGTCTATACTGCTGTCTTTGTACTGAGATGGCACAATGCTAATAACTGGGAGAGAAAAAAAGAGAAAAAATAATAATTACAGATATTAGGGTTGTTTTTTTTGCCTTATATGTTCCAAAGATTCAATCAGTGTTAGAACTGATAATAAAAATAACACCAAAGACTATTCACTTTATCACCTTTCATGTTGCTGCCTCCAGTCCCCAGTGTGACAGCCACCCTGACCCCCTTTGCCTTGGGCCAGTTGGTGAGAGCCATGGCGCCAATATACGTAGCCTTGACTTTATTCACGGACTGTACCACAACCTGGAGTGGGGAGGGGGTGTGAGATATTTATTTATTGATTTGTGGGGAGTTTATAGACTGCAGATAAGATTCATAAACCATCTAAAAATGATTGCAACTCAAAATGCTCTGCTTGAAGAAATGGGGACAAGGGCATACAAATATATTAAAAAGTGCCTATACTGTGAGTGTAGGAATACAGGCACAAGGATGGATGAAAATGGTAAGGCACTGGTACAGGAGAAGAGGAAAGTCATAAACTTGCACACGAATAGAGATCTAATAGTCACCAGTGTGGATGTGAAATGAAAGCAAGTTCCAAACAAACACAGCTTCACAGAGAGAGTGCCCTCCGATTAAGTGGGTAGAGGGAAGTATTTTATTGAAGCGGAGCGTTACTAAACAAGCCACATTTATAGCTGCTATATATGCCATCTGAAGTTGTTAAAATGTCACGAAAATTTACCAGGCATTAAAAAGAGCGATTTTACTATATCATTTGTCATAAGTTGCTTCCACAAAATGTTGGCATTAGGCACATCCCAAAAAGTAACCAGTTCTAGGAACAAAATCAAAACAATTAGTTTTTTTGCAGCTGACTGCATATTTTTCCACACTTTAAAAGTTTTTCTGAATATTAAAAAAATTACAAAAAACACATGACGGGATTTTGTATACATGTCCAAACAGGCACTTACCTCCACGTAGGTCGTTATGAGGTTGCTGATCTTGTAGTAAACGTGGACTTGCCCAACATCCTTGGCAACTGCAATCCCAGTGTGTGCATCCACATAGAGTAGTGACTCATCTGAGGAACTCCACACCCCAGAGGAACCTGCAACGAGGGACACAAATCACACGACTTGTATCATCGTCATTATCATCCGCCATTGTACAAAAATTGTGAGTGAAGGTTTACACATGGCATCACCATCTTTCAGGGTTTGATACACTAAATTCAGCTCGTTATGCATATGAATTAATCTCATTGCTCCAGCTCACAATTACTTATGTTGACCTATATCTTAACTGTGTTGCCATTGACGCAACAAGCCAAGGTGCTACTGTACCAATAAAACCAAAGTAGGTGGCTCTATCTGGCAAGCTACACTCTTCTCACAAACCGAGCTTATAAATCAGCTCCAAGTAGCTTTAGAAGCTAATTCCAAATCACACTGAGCTCAACTGAAATACTGGGTGCAGATCCAAGTTTCGGCTGCCTGTGATTAAACATGGGTGTAATGAGTTGTTAATAAAAGCCAATGTGTGGCCAAGACTCGTACAGTTAAATTTTGTGATAAGCATTGTGGTATTGGGCATTTTCAATTCCAAATTTTCACTACTGACAGTGTACCCCCAAGCTGTCAGAACATCCCCAAAGATATGAGGTCAGAGCAAACTTTAAATGGCATTTTATGAATTAGCCACTCTCACCAGCAGAATATATTTTCAGCTGTATAGCGTGGTGGAATCACTGCCTGTCCTCAATTAGCTAATGCAGATATATGAGTATTCTTTAGGAAAGGCAGGAACCAGCAGGATGATGACAAGGGTCACTGATCTCGAAACAGACCACAGAAGGGACTCACCGTCGTGGGCTGTGAGCGTAGTCGACAGGCAGATAACATCGCCGAGCGAGATGCCCGCTAGGTCATCGGTGGGCCCGATGGCGTGACCCACCGGCAGGGGCAGGAAGTCAGCAAGGCTGAGGAGGTCAGGGTCCCACACTGAGAAAACGGTGGAACCCAGGCCACCCACTGCCACCATAAATGTGTTGTTGGCCGAACCTGGCCGCACCTGCACCAGATCGTCTCTGAGCACACGAACAAACATGAAAGCACACACACACATGCACGTATGCAAAACACAGGATGGAGAGCGTCACTCTATAGGGAGATGCATTTGCAGATATCCCACTAAAATAATGTAGAAACTATAAACCGCACAACATTTCAATTCAAAGTTTCAACACGAATTCCACTGATATCAATCACTTATTTATCTCATCTCATTGTCAGAAACCGCTTAGTCCTGTACAGGGTCGCGGTGAGCCGGAGCCTATCCCGGCAGACACAGGGCGCAAGGCAGGGCTACACCCTCGATGGGACGCCAGTCCATCACTGGGCACTGGGCAATTTAGTCTGAAAACCAATTAACCTATGCAGCAGCATGTTTTTTGGACTGTGGAAGGAAACCGGAGTGCCTGGCGAAAACCCACGCGGACACGGGGAGAACATGCAAACTCCACACAGAAAGGCACCCGAGCCGAGATTTGAACCTGGGACCTTCTTGCTGTGAGGCGACAGTGCTACCCACTGTGCCACCGTGCCGCCCCCACACTTATTTATATAGAGTAAGAATCTCCTCCTCTATGAGTCATAGAGCAGTCCCTTTCACAATGCTCTATTGCAGTAACGCGTGAGATGCAAGCTCATAAGACATGAGTGGGAAATTCGGGCATCAGTTTGTATACATTATGAATCAATAATCATATCTGATGACTGCTTCGAAAAGCTGCACTCTCTCCTTCGCGACGTTTCATAAAGAAGAGCGTTCTGAGGATGCTTCCAACATGGGAGGCAAAACGTCAAGCCGTGAAAACCTACACCAGTACAACCTACAGCAATATTTCTAATTTTATCAAATCAGAGGCATAATTGACTCAGATGACTGACTCTGATCATGTTCGTAGGCACTCTCTCTGAACACCGAAAAAGCCCCACTCATCGCTGAGCTGATCTTGGGCAACAGTCTGGACCTGCTGTCTAACAGAGGCCTGGCATCATCAAGATGGTTTTCTCACACTGAATCAGGCTCGACTGCGAGACTTTGCACTCCATCAGAAGGCTCCTTCCCATGGCCGTGGTGATGGCGTTGCAGTTCTCCACCATGTGTCTGCCGACATCCGACCGATTCCGTCGCCGATCTTCAATTCATTCGAGCAAATGTCTCTGGATTGGAGGTCGGCTCAACCTGTGAAGTTGGTGGTGCTCTACCGCCCACCTGGAGCCTCCACTTGTTTTGTTAATGAACTGTCTGAGCTGCTTTCCCAGCTATGCTCCAGTTCTGAAAGGATCCTGATCCTTGGCGATTTCAACATCCATTTTGACTCCCTAAAGAGCCCTCTTGCAAGGGATCTCGTGGTCACTCTTAATTCACTTGGCGTTACTCAACACATGAAAATTGCCACTCACAGATGCAGCCATACTCTTGACTTGGTTTGCTCATGGGGCGTATCGGTAACCAACCTGTCCGTCACTGATCCTGGTCTATCTGATCACTCCGCTATGTGGTTAGATCTTCAAGTACTGCCTCCCATTTCCATCACCAAGTGCCAAATCCAATTTCGACACTTTAACGCCCTCACTCCAGACATATTCACTGCAACAATCAACAGTTCATCACTCTCTGCCTTGACTAACTCTCCCTCTAATGTGACAGCAAAAACTTACAACAATGTGCTATCAAGCATATGGGATGATTTAGCCCCATTAAAATCATGCTATGTCTCAGGTGGAAAACCATCCCCCTGGTATACTGCTGAACTCCGGGATCTCAAGGCAATGCACGGCAGGGCCGAACAGACTTGGAGAAAATCTGGCCTCGTGGTTCATGCTCAAATATTTAAGGAACAGCTCAACCGCTACCGGAAGGCACTTGACCGCTCGTACCAACCATTTTCCAGCATTCTGGCTGATACCTGCGACAGGCCCAAGATTCTTTTCTCGACCATGAATCCGCTCCTTCATTCAACCAGTCACCTACCCCCACCTCTCTTCACGAATAAAGATCAAGCAGATCAATTGATACACTTTTTCTCAGAAAAAAACTGAAGCCCACCGTATCTCTGCTCAGGCTCAACCACCAACGTATACCTCAATAAATGTTCCTCCACCGACCTTGACCTCAAAACACCTGGAATTTTCCGAGTTCACAGAACCCGAAGTATCTTCTTTAATTACCAGATCTCTGCCTACAAACTGTTCCCTGGACCCCTTCCCATCCAAAATCATTTGGGCAGATTTCAAATCCATTGCCACTTTCGTCATTGATCTCTTTCATAACTCACTTCTCTATGGCATCGTTCCCCCACGATTCAAATGTGCCACAGTTACCCCTCTGCTTAAAAAACCTGGCCTCGACTGCAACATCCCTGTTAATTATCGCCCCATCTCAAATCTACCATTCCTCTCTAAGGTCCTTGAACATGCCGTAGCCACGCAACTCCAGAAACACGTGCTCAACAATGACCTCCTCGATCCCTTCCAATCTAGGTTCAGATTCGGCCATAGTACTGAAACTGCTCTGCTAAAAGCAGTTGATGACCTACTCGACGCTGCTAATGACGGCTTTCCAAGTATTTTTGTCCTGAGCGCTGCCTTTGATACCGTTGACCACGCGATCTTACTTCAGTGACTGGAGATTATAGGGGGGTCTGGCTGTGCCCTGCATTGGCTGAGCTCCTACCTGTCCGACCTGAAGCAGTTTGTCAGCCTCAGAGGACAAAACTCAGAGATCCATCTTGTTTTGTCTGGAGTCCCTCAGGGTTCAGTTCTCGATCCCCTCCTCTTCAGCATCTACATACAAAAACTTGGCTACATCCTGCGCAGCCTCCATCTCAGCTATTATTGCTATGCCGATGACATCCAAATCTATATCCACGCAAAGCCATCCATTAATACGTCTGGTCTTTGCATTTCGTCCTCACTGTCAAATGTGAAGACCTAGCTCAATTCCAATTTCCTAACACTAAATGGCAACCAAACATATTTTTTTCTTCTCGAAACCACGCACCAATTGTCCAAGGTTGAACCTATCCAATTGATGTTTGACGACCAGACCATGTTAGTTGCTAAGGTAGTCCGGAGTCTAGGAGTGACTCATGATTCCTCACTCAGCTTCAAGACACACATCAACAAGGTGACGAAGGTAGCCTATTTTCATCTCAGAAATATAGCTAGACTGCGTAACATCCTGTCACCCACTGATCCTGAGTGGCTAATACACATCTTCATCACCTCACGAATCAATTACTGCAATGCATTGCTCCCTGGCACCCCTGCTTACAATCAATCTTCTCCAACGTGTGCAGAATGCAGTTGCTAGAGTCCTCACTCGCCGCCCATCCACGACCACATATCCCCAGTAATGTCTCTGCAATGGTTACCGATTAAATACAGGATTGAATTCAAGATCCTCTTTCTCACCTACAAGGCTCTCGCTGGTGCTGCTCTAACATACATCCGTGACCTACTTCAGGCACCCTCCTCAACACGACATCTTCGATCCTCCCATACAGGCTTGCTGCATGTGCCCAATTCGCACCTCCATTCGATGGGTGACAGAGCCCTCTCGTGCACTGCTCCCAGACTCTGGAATGCCCTTCCATTGCAGATTCGATCAACTGAGTCTCTGGGCATCTTAAAATCTCGTTTCAGGACTCACTTGTTCTGTAAGGCTTTCAAGTCCTCTGCCTAGGACTCTTGAAACGGCTTAATGTTGTCGTGCTGGGATGATGGCTCTGCCGACCTGCGCTTGGTTCGGGAACATTACTTCATTCATTGTTGAAGATTTATTTTTTATTTATAGCTTATTTTATGTCCTATAATTTATTGCTGCTATTTAGCTTTCAGTTGAACTGTCCTGATGTTGTTGTTGACATGCCATTCTCGCCACAGCTCAGATTTGTAATTTTAAAAACCTCAAAGAAAAGTTATTGTTGCTGATTTGCTGATCTTGTCGTTGTTGACATGCCGTTCTCTTCGCAATTCTGTGTGGTGCGTTGTGACCCTTGGAGGAAAGGCACTCCAGAAATGCAATTATTATTATTAGTGAGATGAAATGTCAAGCCAGGTTAGCAGCTGTTGCTCATTATGGTGCACTGCTCACCTGTTGAGAGTGTAGCGCAGCGCAAGGCTGGTTGAATGGAATTCCTGCCCCATTTTGTCATGCAGGTGAGCGACGAATGTTAGTGAGGCGCCGAGTGGGAAGTACTGCAGGGGCTCGCGGCCCTGCGTGTAGAGTGGCAGTGCCACACTTATGCGCACGTATGCCACTTGTGCCACCTGCAGTACAATGAAAGCACCCGTGGGCCACCCAGGACAGTAAACACCGATCGACTCCAAAGCAGTCAAACAAAGATATGTGGGGTGATTCACCCCTATTTATCCTGTCGTGATTTCGTCTCACCTATTGTACAGCATCTTAAGACATGAATCATATGCACATTCTTAGCAATTCTAAACTGTACTGAACTTGGATTGGGTATGCATTTGAACAGCACAACAGCCAAGTTCCACTGCTGGTTTGCAATGTGGCCCCTCCACATACGCACCCGCACGCCGATGACTGCCGTTTGGTTGAGGCCGAAGGGCTCCTGTGCGGTGGCAGCAACAATGGTGACACCAGTTCCAGAGTTTGCTGTGATGAGGCCGTGTTCGTCCACCGACACCATGGACCCACCTAAGGGGCAGTCCAGCACGCGATAGCTCACCCAGGACACCGAGTCCCTGTGAGGAAGTGGGGTGGGGGCGGAGGACAGTGTGAGTAGATAGGTGAGTAGGAGGTTGGTAGGAACAGGCAGGTAGATTTCTTGTCTCTTCTTTTGCTCGTCACATGACGGCTGACTTAACGATATCACCAAATCAACTTCTTCCACTGTTTTGTCTTGTCATGACGACTGTCCAAGTGTGATGGGGCCCAGTGGTGGCACGTTTGCCTTTTGTTGCAGAGATTTGCTTTTTGAACATGGAGAGGCCCACCTAGTTAATACTGTGGGTACATTAACCATACAATAACGTGCTCTATTTGCTTCAGTGTATATTAACAATTATAGGACATCATTTGGTGATGAGTAAGCCATTGCGTTCTGGCCTCATTGGATATATTTTTACAATGTTAAAAACATAAGTTGCAAATTACTGGAATGGGATATACAAAGCTATTGCCCCTACTGTGAAAACTCAGCAGGACTGTCCTGAATATATGCGGAGGCTTCGTTAGACTTTCTGGATAAATAAATGCAAAAATGACAAGCACTCCCTTATTATAGTAGAGCTCACATAATTCGTGGACTGGACAGACATGGATGGTAATCTGTTGGTGTAAATAATGTTTACTCGTCAAAACAAGCGATTGGGTGGTAAGGTGGTGCAGTGAGTAAAGCTGCTGGCTCATTGCAACAAGATCCTTGGTTTGATTCATAGCTCGAATTTGTGCCGGGAAATCCGGTTTTCTGTCATTTTCTTAAGACATGCTGCCTCCATTACATTGTCCTGACTAATTTTCCCCTGGTGCCCTGGAATTTTGTACCTGGCTGATCCCTACCCACTGGACAACTGTTAAAACAAGCTACATAGCTCAATGGTTCCTTCCAGCTTAAGTAAAAACCGACTGACGGATCTGCTTCTTTGTATGTTTTGAAACCGTTGCCTGCTGGCTACGACTACTCAGGATGATTATTATCATAAGCACAAACTAGCATTCTAAAGCTCACAAAAGCCAACTTTAGTGCCTGCCACCATGAGCTAGAGCAGGGGTCAGCAACCCACGGCTCCGGAGCCGCATGCGGCTCTTTCATCCTTATACTGCGGCTCCGAGTGACTTGGGAAAATAAATTACTAAAAAAAAACTAAGTATTTAATTTAAGTGTATTTTATGTGTGTTAGTTCTTTTTTTATTATTTTAGTTCTAAATTGGAAGATTATTGTGATCTTGAAATATTAAAATATTAATAAAATAAATATATTTTATTGTTTTTCGTCGCTCAACATAAACGTCATACTCGCGGAAGCCGGTATACCCACCAAAACGCCGTCCATTTGTCGCGACTTTCAACCCCAGCAAGGCCAAGTATGGAGAAATGTAAGAAAATAAAAATATCTGAAGACAATAGAACATTCAATGATGCCTGGGCAGATTCATTTGCATTTACCTCTGACGAGAGTGGCCTACCAGTATGCCTAATTTGTGGAGAAAAACTGGCTAACAAT
>JAZEWT010000008.1:12781260-12801674 GCA_036362905.1 Mordacia mordax | reverse complement strand
CTGAGGATGCCTCCAAAGTGTGAGGCGAAACGTCGCGAGGAGAGGAGAGAGAGCCATCGACGCGGCTGTCCCGAGAGAGCAGCTTTTCGAAGCAATCATCAGTGGCCTACATGTCCGTTTGCTTTTGTCAACAATATCAAGCGAATGACAAAATGAAATTCACAGATTAGACTTTACTAATCTTCTGCAGGTTGTCATCCACTGCACTAAGACTATGTAAATATTCTGACTGAAAGGGAATCGATGGCTGGTTTCCTATGCTGCCCAATGAAGAGGCCTCTAAGGCTGGGTGAAGGGAGGCTCCGAGGCCCGTGGTGTGGCCCTCACCGTGTGCGACGGTCTGGCCGGTGCCGTGCTGCTGGAAATTGAGCAGCATGGACGGCTGAGGGAAGGAGGTGAGGTTCATGTCCGAGGAGAACCACTCCAACGCTAGGGAACTGAAGTTATCGAAATGCTTGTCATACTGGTCCAGCGCCACCAGCAGCAGCTGCGCATCATGGTGGTTGGACACGGGTACCTGGTCAAAGGGGCGGCGGTAGCAACAGCAATCACCATGATCGTCCATTACCATTTCCCATCTATAGCAGTGTGGACCTGGTAACAATACTCATCAATACGTCGCGATTCAACACTCTACTTTCTTCTAGGTCCCTCTTATATTTCTCATTTAACTTCCCTTGTATTGACTTATTTTTCAAGTTTCTAGGACCTGCCTCTCAGGGCTTATCATTCATTTTCTGTTTGTACAAGTGATAATAATAACACATGCAACGGAGCTGCTGGACAAAAAAAGTGCTGATTAATTTCACTGCGAAAAGCAGTTAATCCCCCCCATGGCTCGTAACTTTATCGTGGTGGGCTGGAGAATTTAAATGAATGCCACAGCTATGACACCTGGAGTCCAGCAATAATGGTAGGGTCTCCTTTGGTGAACAGGTCTGGTGAGAGATTCCAGAAAAACAGTGATCCAAAGGAACTCTTACTAAAGGGGCTTGGCATCAGTAAACGCATCCAACTGTGAAATTCTCCTCCAATATCCCCATCATTGTGGGAGAAACTGACTAACCCGGGTAAAACTGGATATCGGCCGTATAAAACTCGCAACCACAACACAGCAACAAAGCAGTGATAGGCAGCCAGATAGGGAATGCTTCTGAGCCTGGATTTGAACAGCAGGAAGGAAGTCAAAAGCACAGATGGCTGGAAGACAGAGCTCCAGGCTTTACTTAAAAAGTACAAAAAAATTCAAAAGGAAGGAAGCACCCACCAGCTGACGCTTTTGCTGTGTGAGCGGGCACGGGCGGCCGGTGGATGTGGGTGAGTATATGGGCGCGAGGCTGAGTGAGACGGGGCGGGCGCATACGAAACCCGTGTGTGCCCACTCCTCTGCGGGCAGCGGGTTGGACGCGCTCATGTGGTTCCCCACCATCAGTGTGAGCACCTGTGTATGGCACGCGTCAAGGGGAATTTGAAGGAAGCACTGTGATTTGCTTGGGGTGAATATAGCCAGCGGCAGAAAACTTACAGTCTTATACCTCCTGCTATTTTCTTTCAAAAAGATAAAACATGTTCATATCCCATACAGAAATTCCCACACGATGGCCAGCAGACAGAACACTATAGACCTGACAACACTGTTTCTAATTTTACCAACTAGAGGGGCCTCTCGATACTCAGCCGACATACACGTTATTTACACTGTATCATTGTATGGTGTGAAATCGTGTTAATGTGTGACTATCAAAAGGTATCTGAAAGTCCAATTTATCCCTCAGTAAGGAAAAGGTTCCCTACCCCTAACATTAAGGCTATAACTATTCAATTGGAAATCAAATGTACATTTCTATCACATTGTGCCTGAATGTAATTTTAAAATATTAAGATGTTCCTCACAATAAAGAAGAAAACTCTTATCACCTATCCTGGAATAGACTATGTATATTTATATTACAAGGACCATTTGTCTTTCTGGGTTGTCTTCCTTTAGAGCAGAGCATTGCAAAACATTCTCAAGTTGTCTACTACTCATTTCATCCTGAGCCTGGCACTAGATTTAGCAGTGCGCTTGCCAATTATAATGGCCGCGCTCATGCACCTTCGCCAGCCTCACCTGCTCTCCAAGTGCAGTGCACAACACCCTAAAGGTGTGGCGCTGGTTCCGTGTCTGCTCGCTGCGGTCCAGTGCATGTGTCATGACAATTTTCTCTTTCTGAGCTTCCAATCGCGCATAGAACTTAGACGGCTCCAGCACCCAGGGCCAGGGCCCACCCTCAAACACCACATCTTTCGAGGCCCCCAGAGTGACTAGAGCCATGGAGATAGGGTCCACTGCCTAGCATAGGAGGGGGAGAGTGCAAGAACATTTTTTGTTTAGGTCTTATCAGCCGTCTGAAGGTTACTACGGCCACGACACCTTTATAAAAAAATAAACATTATTATTATTATCGTAAGAGACATTCAAGATGAATTACAGATGAGAAAATCCATTTTTTGGGTTAGGTCACACAAAAAATGTGTGTTGGAAACATTCCACACCTGACAGACAATTAGTAAGGTTTGTCACGTGAACAGAACGTGCCAATTCTTCACTATCTCAGCACACTGGTGTATTGGAGAGCAAGCCCACAGCATTTACAATGAAATACGACGCTTAACTGATAATTACAATCAGCAACATCAGGAACTTGCATAAATTTGGGACGAGCAGTTTCAGGAGAGTGATCCTGCTTTGGGTCCTTTTATATAAAAGGAGGTTGTGATGTCATCAATCACGTGCTCACTCGTGCCAGGATCCAATGGGGGGTTGGGGGGGGGGAACACACTACGCAGGTGTTGCAAGTTAAGTTAATTAGATTTAGTCAGGTGTTTCGAATTACGTGAGTCAGATTTCGACAAAAGGCCAAGAATGTAAAATTACCTTCATGAGTGTTATAAAACGGGAGTGTGAACATTTAGAATATATGTAATTATTGTATTGACAGTTTAATAATGCGTTTCGAAGCCACACTTAGTTTATAGCTATCAGAACGATTCAAATTATTTGTATCAATTTCAATAGACTCTCGGATTAGTCTAGACTAATAATGATAAGGGGCGGCACGGTGGCCCAGTGGTTAGCGCTGACGCCTCACAGCAAGAAGTTCCCGGGTTCGAATCTCTCGGCTCGGGTGCCTTTCTGTGTGGAGTTTGCATGCTCTCCCCGTGTCCGCATGGGTTTTCGCCGGGCACTCCGGTTTCCTCCCACAGTCCAAAAGCATGCTGCTGCATAGGTTAATTGGCTCGCAGGCTAAATTGCCCCCAGTGCCCAGTGATGGACTGGCGTCCCATCGTGGGTGTATCCCTGCCTTGCGCCCTCTGTCTGCCGGGATAGGCTCCGGCTCACCGTGACCCTGTATAGGAATAAGCGGTTTCAGACAATGAGATGAGATGAGAATAATGATAAGTTTTACATACAATATCAACGTTGCGATAGAGGGAGAAGGAGCGATTGACACGGCTGTCCCGACACAGCAGTTTTTCGAAGCAATTATCATGCATCGGGCCATGAAAACCTACATCATTACATTATCAACGTTGTCAAAATTGTGTGACCTTGTTATCAGGCATGTTCTGCAATCGCCGAAAGTTGCATTTGTGAATTTTTTATATTCTTTTGATGTTCTCTAATATGTGTGCTAATATTTCTACCCGTCTGACCAACAAAACATTGTCCACATGAACAAGTGATGCGGTAAACACCCTCTGTGGAGAATGTTGGTAGTTTATCTTTGGTACTAGTGAGAAGTCCTTCTATTTTTTGTACTGTGGTAAATCTTACTTTAATTGTTTGTTTTTCTAGAATTCTAGCTACTTTGTCAGTTACTCAAGCAATGTATGGTAGTTTGATAGTTTTAATTAAATTATCAGTTTCATCTTATGTGCTGTTCAGCTTATTTTGATCATTTAGAGCTCTGTTAGTCTCTGCGTTACTATAACCGTTCAGTTGGAGAGCTTTTTGACATGTATAATTTCAGTCCTCAAGCTTTTGGCATCAGACACTTGTTTTGCCGATGTATGAGAGTTTTGATGAGAGCGGATTTTTGTGCAAGGTGATGGTGTGATTGTGCATTTAGGTAAGCTTCAGTATGTGTAGGTTTTCAATTAAACACTTTGTGATATTTTAGATTTGAGCTATGTTTTAGCAAAGTATACAGAAATGTTAGTGTGTTATCTATTTCCACCGGCATGGTAAATTGTATCGATGGATGTTGTCAATTGAGATGTTTTAGAAATCCACTTAGCTTATTTTTACTGTGTGGCCAGACGACCAATGTGTCATCCACGTGACTAAACCAACCGCATGGTTTAACGATGAAATCCATTTTTGGGTCAGGTCACGTAGAAAATTATAAAATAGTGTCGCTTAACCCTCCACCACCCGACACGGCCAATCAGTAAGGGGTTGTCACGTGAACAGAAAACGCACCAATTCCTTTACTATCTCAGCACACCAGTGTGTTGAAAAGCGATCCCACAATATTTTACAGAACGATATATACGACGTTTCGCTGATAACTACGCTCAGCATCATCAGGCACCCGCGCCAAACCTGGGCGGGCAGATGGGACTGGTACTGCTTCCGGGTCTGTTTATATGGAGGCCGTGAAGTCATCACTCGCGCCATCAGGTGTGCCAGGACACAATGGGGGGTTTGGTTTATTAGGTATCCAAGCCGGTGTTTCGGGTAAATTGAGTTGTTCAGACAAAGGGGGATAACGATGTTTGATTTTCCTAGCACGAGGTGTTATGCGAGGAATTGTGTAAAGCGTTGATGTATGTGCGGTTTGTACGTTTATTGCTTGATAATGCGTTTCTAAGCCGCACTTAATTTGTAGCTATCGGAACGATTAAAATTGTTCTTATTTTTCTCAATTTCAATGGACTCACGGACCAGTCTTGGCCAGTAGTGGTTGGTTTTACATAAGATGTCGACATTGTCAAAGTCAATTGTGTGGTTCTTCTGGCAAGCGTGTTCTGCAACTGCTGATATCTGGGTTTGAGAGTTGTTGATGTTCCTTTGGTGTTCTTTGAGACGTGTGCTAATATTTCTATCTGTGTGACCAACATAGCATTTTCCGCACGAGCAGTTGATGTGGAAGACTCCTTCTGTGGAGAGTTTGGGAAGTTTATCTTTAACACTAGTTAATGTTTTTGCGATTTTTTGTACTGTGCCCAATCTTACTTTAGATTTTTTGTTCTTCTGGAATTCTAGCTATTTTATCATTTACTCTGGCAATGCATGGTAGTTTAATCGTTTTAATTACGTTTTCATCCTCAACTTCTGTGGTGTTTGGCCTGTTTTTATTAGTCAGAGCTCTGTTTATTTGTGCGTTGCCATAACCGTTCAAATGAAGAGCTTTCTTGACATGTAGAATCTCAGTTCTTAAGCTTTTTGCATCAGATACTAGTTTGCCTAGCGTATGAGAGTTTTGATGAGAGCTAATTTCTGTGAGGGGTGATGGTGCGATTGCACGTTCAAATAGGCGTCGGTGTGTGTGGGTATTCGGTAAACAATGTGATATTTTGCAATTTGAACTCTGTCTTAGCAACACATCCAGAAATGGTAGTGTGTTGTTCAATTCAATCTCCATGGTGAATTGTATCGACGGATGTTGTGAATTGAGATGTTCTAGATATCCATTAAGTGTGTCTTTACCATGTGGCCAGATAACCAATGTGTCATCCATGTACCTAAACCAAAGATTTGGCACAGTACACATAATCGCAGCAACATTAACTAGTGTTAAAGATAAACTACCCAAACTCTCCACAGAAGGAGTCTACCGCATAAACTGCTCGTGCGGAAAATGCTATGTTGGTCAGACGGGTAGAAATATTAGCACACGTCTCAAAGAACACCAAAGGAACATCGAAAACTCTCAAACTAAGATATAGGCGGTTGCAGAACACGCTTGCCAGAAGAACCACACAATTGACTTTGACAATGTCGACATCTTATGTAAAACCACTACTGGCCGAGACTGGTCCGTGAGTCCATTGAAATTGAGAAAAATAAGAACAATTTTAATCGTTCAGATAGCCACGAATTAAGTGAGGCTTGGAAACGCATTATCAAGTAATAAACGTACAAACTGCACACACATCAACGCTTAACACAATCCCTCCCATAACACCTCATGACGAGGGTAATCAAACATTGTTCGCCCCCTTTATCTGAACAACGCAATTAACCCGAAACACCAGCTTGGTAACATTGTAAAACAAACCCCCCCATTGTGTCCTGGCACACCTGATCGCGTGAGTGATGACATCACAGCCTCAATATAAACAGAGCCGGAAGCGGTACCAGTCCGATCTGCCGGCCTAGGTTTGGCGCGGGTGCCTGATGATGCTGAATGTAGTTATCATCGAAACGTCGTATATATCGTTTTGTAAAATATTGTGTGGTCGCTTTTCAACACACTGGTGTGCTGAGATAGTAAAGGAATTGGCACGTTTTTTGTTCACGTGACAAACCCTTACTGATTGGCCGTGTCGGGTGGTGGAGGGTTAAACGACACTATTTTATAATTTTCTACGTGACCTGACCCAAAAATGGATTTTATCAATAATATTGGTCACGAAAGCCTTCGAATTAAAGGATGGGTTAAGTATGGTTGTTTTTAGAGCTTGTGCTTCAAATCTTTCCATGAACAAATCAGCAATAACCAGAGACAGGGGGGACCTTATTGCTGCTCCATCTTTTTGTTTATAGAAGTCACCTCTCCATAAAAAGTTGGTGTTGCTTAGATAACGCTCAGCCAGTTGTGTGATATCTGTACATAATCCTTTGTTTTTAACTATACTGTCTAGAAGAAAAAGTGACTCATTATCTGGAACGTTAGTGAACAATGAAATTACATCAAAGCTAACTATCATTAGGTTTTAGTGTAATATCTTTGATGATGTTAACGAAATGTTGACAGTTTTTAATAAAAGATGTAGTGTTACCAATTTAGGCTGTATTTGCTTAGTTACATATTGAGCTAATTTATACGTGGCAGAACCAAGTGTTGTTACAATTGATCTTAATGGTACATCAGATTTATGAATCGTCGGTAAACCACATAAACTTGGTGGTTTTGACGCCCTTGGTTTGATCATGTATTGTTCATTTTTATAAGCTGATGATTTAGAAATTAGGGCAGTCATGTCAAGTTCCAACGATTTGGTAAGATCTCGTTTGAGTTTAACATAAGTTCCATCATTTAATAACTCTACAATTTTCTTATCACAATCACTACAAGAGATCACAACTGTGGATTTTCGTTTATCTGCAGCTAGAATTACAAGGTTTTTATTTAACGTCTGTGCTCTTAAGGCTCTTGCCTCGTTTAAAGTAATGTTTGCTTTAGGTAGTTTGCCATTTTCGATTATTTTGGCAACCTCATGTCTGTCATCTCTGCTTCATTATGTGGAAGCCGTCTTACTGCGGATTCCACTTCTGCGATTATTTCATCAACTGGAATTGTACGTGGTGCTGACATTGCCAATGTAATCTGGTTCAAAGAATCCCCCACACCATGTCGGTCATATGGATTGTTTAATTATAATGTTAAGTGCGTGATGTCCAGGACCGATTCTGATACTGTTCACCACTGAAGGAACGTGCGTCTGTGAATCAAATTTGAGTCGGCAGGTATATAATGTAGTACATAAACCACTATGCAACTACTTCTGCCAACATCCTAAAAAGAATTTACACCTCGAAACAGGCATCAGTGGAGTTGGCGATCGTCAACTGGAAGGCAGCAGCTCACCTTCAGCGGCAAGTAGGAGGCAATGGTAATAGAGTCGTGGAGTTGAGTGCTGCCGTGCGCAAAGGTGATGGTGACCATCGTGTGTCCAGCCGAGAGGGCGTGGACACGCACTGCCATGCAGTAGTCGCTACCCGGAGGAAGGTTTCCTGGGATTTAGAAATAAGGACACGTGATCAGCCAACTCTGGAGTTTAAACGTGACAGTGTGTATCACGAACTAACATCCTAGAATGAGCCCAATCCTGTCAGAATCTCAGAAAATAACATTATACCAGATACGTGAGTTGGGGTGTAAAGGTGCTTCAGAGGTCAGATCATTGAGCTGTCACTGCAGAGATCATGGACTCAAATCACAGGTAACTGCATGTGTTGTTGAAACGAGTTTCTCAACTGCAGCGAGCTGATGGGCTCAGCCCTGTCAATAATGACTAAACAAAGCATAAAAACGTGTTACATTTTATTTCTGCACCAAGATATCCAAGTCGACAGCTATTCTTTAACACATTCTTGATAGCTCCATTGGAATAAAATTGGGGCAAAATCAGAAAGCAAAGATAAGGTCTATATCAATGGGCTCTTGCACGTTTCTAGAGGCAATCATTTGACTGCATTGAGCACAGGTCATGCTGCCCTGTACACCACACGCATCGGCGCGCATGGGTGCTAGCTGCAGGTGCTTACCCTCAACGAACTCAAACACAGCCGTGTTGGCGACATTGGCTCTGATTTGCATCTGCGAGCAGTTGGAAAACATCATGGTCTGGCGTGTGGCTGGGTCCACCAAGCCAATGGCGCGCACTGGTAGCACCAGTACAGTGCCCACGCGTGTCTCCAGCTTCGAGCGCCCAAACTCCAAACGGACCACCTCCAGCACTTGCACCTTACAGTACCACAAATACACATTTGTGAGTCACCTACATCTCGGTTTAAGGCAGGGTACTTCCACTGGTGGCCCATGGGCCAGATGTGGCTCACACAGCCTTTAGAGTGGCCAGCCAAGTGACATGGCCCACTGTAAGGTATAGCTAGTCAAAACATAGCAAGATACAACTCAGCAAGAGGAAAAAGATGAACAAGAGATCAAGATTAGTGAGATGATGTACTGCTTTCTCTTGGCAAAGCCAGGGTATGGCACCAAAATGGTCATGGGTGTGCCCCACCACAACTATTTTCATAGCTAAATCGATGAACCATGACATTCATTCATTATCAATATCTGCTTAATCCTGTACAGGGTCGTGAGTGGGGCCGGAGCCTATTCCGGCCAACAGAATGAGCAAGGGGGGGGGATTACCCAGGATGTAACACCAGTATGTTGCAGGGCAGGGCAGGGCACACTTTTGGGACAATTTACCCAGCAGGACAATTAACCCTGCAGCAACGTGTATTTGGATAGTGACAGAAAACCAACCAGAGTACCCGACGAAAAGCCACATAGGCACGGGGAGAACACACAAGCTCCACACAGCCCAAACTAGGAGTCGAACCTGGGATCTTCTTGCTGTGATGCGACAGCGCTACCCACTGCACCACCGTGCCACCCTGAACTGTGATGTACCCAGTAAATATGAATATTTGTTAAGATAACCGAAAAAGGAGCTCACCTTCATGTGGCCAAAGTGGAGTGGGTTCTGCATATCCCTGGCACGGACCACGCTTGTCCCCACCATGTCTCCCGTCATCAGCTGACCCCGCACTGTTACCGTGGCAACCTCTGTCTCCGTCGACGACCAGCTGAAGTTGCCACTGCCACCCTCGGCCTGATCCACACACCGCCAGGTTGTCATTGTTGCCGTCAATGAATTGCAATGGCTTAGTTATAAAAGGCCACTAGGGGTGACACCAACCGTCAAGTGCGGGAGCATACGCCCAGATAGTGTCTAGCAGCATCCACCGTCTGGCGTCAACCACGAGGATCCCTTCCTTGCAAAGATCCCAAGTGAGCTGCTTCCTACCTGCAAGTCTCAAAAGTAACAGTTAATCTCACAGAGCCACGAAGCTTGTAGTTAACACCTCAGCCTCCTTTGCCCATGAGATTCTCTAGCAGAGATCCTGGCGAGCAGAGTAAACTAAGGGGAATTGCGTAACCAAGTGCCCCCGAATTGCCGTATTGTAGTTGGTGTTCCTGTATCTTAGAGACAGTGGGCCTCGGCTAAATTTTCTGCTTTCGAGATTTGACAACGTCGTCTCACTGGTACTACTGAGTTTTTAACCAAACGAACAACTTAATGTGTATTAAAATAATAATGTAATTTATAGAAGTAACAGCGCATCACTGAGTCACAAGACTGCTACAAGACATTCCTGCATTGGGATGCTTGGCCAATATCTTTTTCAGTGTTATACTTACATGAATCTAGAGTACCATGTAAAAGCCAGATATAGCAAAGTATAACATGCTGCTGTAGGTCTGATGATCTGTTCATGTTCATCAATTCTTTCCATCAGTTTTGAGTTCCACCACAGAAAAGAGCTGAACCTTGTGTCATTATAAATACTCAACTTCCCTGTCCCCTTTTTACCCACCAGTCCCAGATACCTTGAGCATGTAGTGGTAATGCATGCGGCTGGGATGCCACGGGTAGATAAGAAGAGGTGGCTGCAGAATGATAGGGTCAAAAATCTCCACCTCCTGCTGGTTTGTAATGGTCTGCGGGAAATACAGAAAATTCCCATCCTGCAGGGAACAAGATGTCAAGTCAGCTCAACATCTACGAAGGGGAAGAAGCAATTGATTGCTGGTAATGCATATACAATCTACATATAATGGAGCAAGTGTTTTTAAATGTAAGTCTGTCTGTACTGGGGGTAGCTGGTTTGAATCCTTTGTAAGCACAAGCTTAACCTGCACAACACCAAGGCTTTAATGTCTTATTACAGCTTTACTTCTGATTATTATTCTAAAACTCTAATATTTCTCTGAAACTATGAACAATTTCAGATTTAAAATCACACTTTTGCAGTACCATCAAGTCTCTTAAACACTCTTTTACCTTCATCCTAAAGCCATAAGACCATGTTAAACTCTTGAAAAAAAATCACCTGTACTACAGTTAACTCTGCTAGCCATCTTAATTTTATTAGAATTTTCTGTCACAGAGCATCATTCATAAAAAATAGATATCAAAGTGCTGAACAATGTGAGGTGTTCTCTTTCTGTGTGCCATGTCCTTATTTCAAGATGTTGACGATCCATGGTCTTCGATTTAGATCTCTCCATGACACTGCTAAAAAATGTTGCATTAGATACTCCCAGTTCACATCCAATTGCTCATTTGCTTGTGTACTTAACTGCCTGTTATCAAGTTATAGGAGCTGCATTTTACCATAGAAGAGCAATGAAAACAACATAGACAAACAACACAAACCAATAAAGGGTAGTGGAGGTCAACACAATCTGAACATTCGAGCACCCATTAAACACTGTAAATAACCCATTAAACGCATGCCTGGTTACCATTTAAGGTAATTTATCTGTTAGTTTATCCACACGTAAAATAATCATGACAGATGATGATGATGACAATGCTATCCGTACCAATGTGTTTTTCATGTGCAATGCAAGTGTGTTTTTGCATGGCAATAAAAGTTTAATGAGGAGATCGTAGTCTTAAAGTACATCGTTTATTGCTGTATATGGTCTGTTTCCTGTTTGGGGGGGGGGTTGTGCTGGCAAAGCAGCCAAGCTGTGCAGGTACGTTATATTGTTTTACAAGCAGCTGTGTGTGCACACGCTCACCAGATCCAGGATGTGAGAGAGCATGGCCTTGACCTCGGTTTGACCCCGGTGCGCGGGCTTTACGCGGTGCTGGGATCCATTCAGGTTCGACTCCAGAACGTTGAAGAATTTCTTCAGGAACAGTGTCTCGATTCGCACACTCTGCACACATGAAGCCGATCCAAGAAGCAGAATGCAATGGAAGCTTCACATGAAGTGTGGTCATTAAATGTCTGGAAGGTTCCACACCCATCCTTCCTTTTTGCCCCATCTTCCTACCCAGTGTAGCCACATGGTGTTATTGTTGTGTTGTTTGCAATAATATATAAAACATTTTAAAGATCTCTAAAGTTTCAAGAGACAACTGCTTCTATATCATGGACATGTAAAAACGGAAAGGCAGCAACATGCACACTCTGCTGCTGTCGAAGCACCCACTCAGTGGGAACCATCGCTTAGTGGGAGGTCACTGGTCACTCATTCTCCTATGCTGTCCCTAGTCTGGAACTCCCATCCCCTAACCATCCATGCTGTAGTCTTTCTGTCCTGTCTCAAGTTCCTCCTTTTTGTCTATATGACTGATCCCACTTTCTAGCCATGAAATTACTTTGCCAACTGTCTCCGCAGAACATCTTAAAGATATGGTTTCAGTTCTATGCTATTAAATGCACACTGCACTGTATTGCACAGAGACCCACAGATCGATACAGAAACCCATAGACCTGCATAGAGACATCAATTGGCCAATATTATAATACCATAAATAGGGTGCAATGTCTGGCAAATGTTGGCATAGGCTAGCCGCATGGCTGCCTTTCCCCTCTCGTCTATCTGCAGTTTGATCATGCCTCAGTCACTCGTCACTCTTTTCCAAAAAATACCTTTGACAATGAGCTGATCCTGTGCACATTATGAATTGCAATATTAAACGATTATTATATGATTACACGATTCCAAATTGTATTGTGTTGAGAGACAGCAGCTCCCCAAAGCAATGCTTGTGATGTGAATCTGCCACTTACGTCAGTCAGGTGAATGCGATTTCCATCCTTGTCAAACACCTCCACAGTAATCCAGTACTCGCGACCCACTTCCAGTACCCAGTGTTCCCCTGGCTCAATCAGAAAACCTACCGCCACGCGTGCAGCCCAACACAAATGTATGTTCACGTTGTCACTCACCGCTCCCATTAATGGAACATGCAACCAACAAAATACAAATATCTCATGTTGGAGAACTATACATCGGCTGTATGTACAAGGTGTAAGCATGTCTTCAAGCTTTGCTAGTGGGAAGCAACAGATTTATGCCACGTTAAACAGTGTTGCCATAGCACTGTGCGCTGCCATAGCACCACTGCAGTACACGTTAACCAATAATGACTCAATCTAATAGAAATAATGTCTTTCTTGATCAGACATAAAGGCTCGTTAAATACATCACCGCAGAGCTATCACAAACTCACAACAATGGCTTTAATGAAAGTTATTTTTTTCATTAACAAAAGCTGAAACGCACACCAAAAAAATATCCCCCATAAACTCAGATAAGGTCATGGACTGTCATTCTAGTGCCATTGTTGATGGTGTGCCGTTCTCTCCGCAGCCTTGTGCAGCGCTGTGTGACCCTCGGGTGAAAGGCGCTCTATAAAAATACAATTATTATTATTATAATAGGACCAATGGCCATTTCTGTGCCCGTTCCTTTGAGCGGTTCTGACTGGAATGTATGGGTGCACGGACCGTAGGCATCACACTCACCAAGGAAGGCGGCCTCCACCACGTAGACAGTGTAGTTGGGGAGACGCGAGACACCCTGCATGCGAAGGTCTGATCGGAGTGAGTCAAGGAGTCACAGCTACAGCATACAAGCAAACGCAAACTGCAGATGATGTAACGAAAAGTATTACATAGTAAGAAATGCATGCACCACTTACTGACGATGTAAGAATCATAGAGCAGCTACCGATCCACATGACAGAATGCCAACAAAACACTGTTTGTTAAACTGTAATACAAGTTTAGACATCTAGTTAAGTCTACTAGTGGATAAGGGCCTTCTCATGCTGTAGAGGCCTTAATTCGACCATACTGTATAATGCTGGTGAAGAAGGGCAGCATAGATGTGAGAGCATCGACGCATAGAACAAGGGCTTTTCTGCCCTGCCCTCTGCTGCCAACAACATTGCTCCATCTCTGGCTTTTCTGAAATAAAATGTCTCATGACAAGCACTATTGAAACTCAACTGGGATTAAATTATACAATCAACTGCTAAAAGCAATGACGATATGATGAAAGCAACAACGGAATGGCAACCAATGAAGAAAGTCCCCCAGATTATGTCCATCACAGAGATACAGCAATGAAATCAGCTCGTCTGCAGAGACTTGGTGGATCATTGCATTGCTGGAACATGAGAGGCAGTGAGTTTAGGGAGGTCTTTATCCAGCAGTGGATAAGTCAAGGCTGATGATAATACTGAGGATGCCTCCAACATGGGAGACGAAATGTCTCGAAGGAGAGAGAAGGAGCGATCGACGCGGCTGTCCTGAAAGAACAGCTCTTCGAAGCAATCATTATGCATCGAGCCGTAAAAATCTACATCAGTACATTCAGAGTCTCCAGGTTTTTAAAGAGAGTTTCGCATCAGGATAATTGGGAACCTCAATGTGTAGCGAGCATTGTAGGGGGGATTATGATTAAGACAGTTGATAATCATTGCAAGAGGCAATTAATCATAGGCACACTGATAAAGATGCCTCGTAGCAACGGCAAAGGACGAGGATGCTCTTGTGCACGAGGACGATGTTGGTGTGCCCCAGACTTTGGGCCACCAGGATAGAGGTCAGCGTGTCCAGTCGGGCCACAGGCCACTTATCCACCGACTGGCCCTTCAGCTGCAGCTCATACTGATCTGACGGCATTGGAATGTCTGTGCCAGAAAAAATAAACATTGGACAAAAAATACATGCACTCAAGAGAGATGCCAAACCTTAAACTGTCATGAGTTGGTATTTTTTTACAGTAAAACCCTTCTTAACGATGGTAATTGGTTCCATGAAAACAGTCTTTAAGTGATTTGGTCGTTAAGCGAGTATAGGAAATACATGTTAAAGGCTTATTTCGTTCTGAGAGCATGAAAAAGTACCCTTTTTCACACAAAAAACATACTTTATAATATTTAAACAATGGATATTAATACAGATACAGAAAACACAAAGACATAATATTAAAATAGCCTGGGTTAATCAATGCGTCAATTAATATTTACTGTAACCATAATAAACATCTTTTTAAATGATCGGGAGGGAGAGTCACTTTCTTATCTTTGTTTGCATTCACTTCGGTAACTATAATTGTTCATTCAATTCAAAATGTGAGGCAAAATACACAAACAATTCAAGAGATGTTCCCACTTCAAAGCACAGCCGACACTGAACATAAATAATGCCCCAATGCTCGTGAATGGACATCGCTGATTGGCTGATGCCTTGTCAGATGCCTTGTCAGATCACATGGAGCCCAAGTATATTGATGGTATAAAGTATAGAGTGGCTAAATTGGTCGTCTCATATTTATCATAAGCCCATCATTAACAGAGGAATGGTTGGTAAGTGAACACATTGGGCTCTATGAAGGCCTGCCTTGAAGCAATTATTCGTTAACAGGGGTGGTCGTTAACAGGGGTTCTACTGTATTCAACCACATTTTTAGCTCATTTGAATTGGTGATGTTCTATAAAAGCCTGACTGCATCGTTTATGCAATATGCCGGTTGAAAGACATGCTTGAATAACATGATGGGAAATGTGCCTTTAAGATTGTGTGAACGGCACACGATTGTATTAATTCTACTGGAAGCTAACAATGTTGTAAATGAGGTGACTTTATCACGTATCGCTAATAATCCATATGTTATGAGTATCCACTTTACCCTGTAGAGGGTCGCGGATATTGCTAAAATGGTAAATGAGAAATGCACCATGGTTCCTGCTACGCAGTGGCGATGATCGCATTAGACTGCAGCAAGGCACAAAAGGGCTACAAGAGAAAGGCTGTGCATGCATTATGCATGAATTATGGTAGTGTCATGTGAAGCATTACAAGGCATTATCATAGAGCAACAACACTGCTTCCTTTCTATAAACTAATTAATAAGCCTCAAGAAGGCACTACTGATGGACTGACACCAATGGTCACACAATCGCTCATATGTCTGTCTGGAAACTGTCTGCTACATGCATCGTATGGCTGTGGAGGAGGAGTCTACCAATGAGGCGGCCTTGCTTGACCTTGAGTACACGATAGTGAATGTGCATGTTCACGAGGAGGTAGATGTCATGCGCAGGGTTCAGCAGGATGTTCTCCAAGATGACAAGGCGCATCTCAGTCGCCTCCACACCCTGCAAGTGCCACACCACAGAAAAGTAGTCATTTTCAGGTCATGGTGTACAATGTCATTAAACATATTGTACGTGTTCCACATTAAATCCTTCTCTTACTGCTTCCTGCCTCGCACTTGGATAAGTCAATGGTCATCTAAGCCTATACTCTCTAGTTGTCTAGGTGATAGGTGAGCTGTGTGCTTTCCCAAATCCTGGACAGCCTGTTCATACACTCATTAAGAAAACTCTGCTCTGCTGTATATTCCAGGACATACTGAAAGCATTGGTTACTGCTGGAGTGTTGTAGCTAACACACCTCTTCAATGTTGCATGGAAGGTGGGTATAGACCTTTGGATTGGAAAACAGAGGTGTTTGTTCCCATTAAAAAAAAAGAGGACCAGAGGGTGTGTTCCATGAACAAAGGGATCACACCCCTCAGCATCTGTAGTTAAGTCTATGCCAGAGTGCTGGAAAGGAGACTTCAGTTTTGTCCCTTAGTTGAACCTCAAATTCAGCAGCAGCACTGCAGATTCCATCCTGGGTATGGAACCATGGATTAGTTGTTTGGTCGATCTACATTTCCTCCCTTACTTATGGTTATGAACTTTGGATAATGACCCAAACGATAAGATCGTGGGTACAAGAAGCCAAAACAAAAGTTGTGCACGAGGTTGCCAGATGCACACTCTGCGATAGCGTGAGGAGCTTGGCAGTGTGAGAGAGCCTCAGAGTCAAGCCAACTACTCCTTCGGATTGAGAGGAGCCTGTTGAGCTGGTTCTGGATAGCTGCTAATAATACCCATGGGTTGCCTTCCATTGGAATGCTACCAGGCACACCACACTGGGCGGAGACCACAAGGCCAACCTGGGACACACTGGAGGGACTGTACTTCTCGGTTGGCGTGAGAAGCCTCCACAAGGAGCTGAAGTCCATCGCTACGGAAAAGAAGGTCTGGTCCACCCTACTCAACATGCTGCTGCTGTGACCCTCACCAGGAAAAGTGGTGAATTGCAAGTAGATGGATGCTCGGCCTTAGATTTAGCCCTCCTATCGTATCCTCTCGTTTGCAAAGCTCTTATAACCTTCCTTAAGAAACAAGTTAATGCTTATATATTACAACTTGAGGCCAGCGTGGTGGTGCAGTGAGTAGCATTGTTGCCTTATAGTAGGAAGGCCCCAGGTTCCATTCTCAGCTCGGGTGCCTTTCTGTCTGGAGTTTGCTTGTTCTCCTCGTGTCCGTGTGGGTTTTCGTGAGGTACTCTGGTTCCCTCCCACCGTCCAAAGATACGCTGCTGCCTAGGTTAATTGGCCTGCTGAGTAAATTGCCCTCAGTGCCCTGCAATGTACTGCGTCACATCCTGGTTATAACCCCGCCTTGCACCCTCTGTCTGCCAGGATAGGCTCCGCCCCCCTACGACTCTGTACAAGATTAAGCAGGTATTGATAATGATGATGATATTACAAGTTTAATAGCGAGTTTTGCAATTGCCACTTTACGTGTTGGTTCTTTGTTCAATGACTGTGTAAAAAAAGAGGAATGAAAGCATTAATGCGGTAGATTTTGTCTTTAAAAGTCTTGAGACTTAGTTGTGGTGTCTGGATAGACAAGTGGCAATATAATCGACAACTATTGCTGAACATAGTAGACTACCCTTGCTAGAGAACCACGTCTGGGAAATGATATCAGCTTCTCATTTGCGCTGCGATTGAGATGTTTGCGATGATAACCAAACGTCATTATGTAATAATATATTTACATTTCTAAAGCGCTTTTCATCCGAGCGCCACAAAGCGCTGCACAGAGCTCGAGCTATGATAATAATGATTGCACTTCTAGAACGCTTTTCACCTGAGAGTTACAAAGCGCTGCACAGAGCTGTAGAGAAAACAGCATGTCAGCAACAACGACATATGAATGGCAAATCAATAACAATAACGTTTTTGTTACAAATCTGAGCTGTGGAGAGAATGGTATATCAACAATAACAACAGAGCATTTCAATTGAAAGTCATATAATGGCTAATATTTAGTGAAGGACATAAAATAAGCAAAAATAACAACCGTTAAACAAACGAAGGAAGGAATAAGTGTTCCTGAGCAAGCACAGGTCGGCAGCGAGCTATCATCCCAGCACGACAACAGAGAGCTACATCAACAGTCCTAGCCAGAGGACTTGAAAGCCTTACAGAACAAGTGAGTCTTGAGACGAGACCTGAAGATGCCCAGGGACTCAGCTACCGGAATCTCCAATTGCAGGGCATTACCGAGTCTGGGAGCAGTACGCGAGAAGGCTCTGTCCTATCCAATGGAGGTGCGATCTGAGCACATGCAACAAGTTCGCATTGGAGGATCGAAGTTATCGTGTTGAGGAGGGTGCCTGAAGTAGATCACGGATGTTTGTCGGAGCAATGCCAGTGAGAGCCTTGTAGGTGAGAAAGAGGATCTTGAACTCGAGTAACCCACAGAGCTCAAAATTAATATAAGCCCAGCAACCTGCAGGTTATTCCAAGCCACGGACAAAATCAGTGATGAAGGACGACAAAATTGGTTGTGAGTGGTACTGGACATGGACCAAAATCATGTGCAAGCCTGGCCCTAATTGGTACTGACTACCAGCAACTGCTCCAATTCTGTATGGCTGAATGAACTTTGTGTGTTCACACACACTTGTGTTTCATACCATGTAAAGGGGATCTCTTATCTTGGTCTTGAGGCGGGCACTGCCAGTCTTGAAGCCGGACACGAGCATGCGGTCGCCCTGCCGGCCTTTCTTCTCCATTTCCAATATGTAGGCTGGCGGCTGATATGCCACCTCAGAGAACCGGAGAAATCTGCATGCGCACAGCGTTATACAAACCAGAAAAAAGTGCTTTCAGAAGAGGTGACGGCAAAACACTGCCTACCCACATCTTTGGAATCAACAGCTACAATGAAATCCATTTTTGGATCAGGTCACGTAAAAAATTATAAAAGTGTCGTTTAACCCTCCATCACCCGACACGGCCAATCAGTAAGGGGTTGTCACGTGAACAGAAAACGCGCCAATTCCTTTACTATCTCAGCACACAGGTGTGATGAAAGCGACCCCACATTATTTTACAAAAGATATATACGACGTTTCACTGAAAACTACGTTCAGCATAGTTTTCAGTGAAACGTCGTCAGATCGGATGGCCCGTACCGCTTCCGGGTCTGTTTATTTGGGGGTTGTGATATTATCACCCGCGTGATCAGGCGTGCAGAGACACAATGGGCAGTCTAGTTTATTAGGTATCCAAACTGGTGTTTCGGGTTGATTGAGTTGTTCAGACAAAGGGTGCTAACGATGTCCGATTACCCTCGTCATGAGGTGTCATACGAGGGATTGTGTTAAGCATTGATGTGTATGCGGTTTATAGTTCATTGCTTGATAATGCGTTTCCAAGCTGCACTTAATTTGTAGCTATCGGAACGATTAAAATTGTTCTTATTTTTCTCATTTTCAATGGACTCACCGACCAGTCTCGGCCAGAAGTGGTTGGTTTTACAAAAAAATGTCGACATTGTCAAAGTCAATTGTGTGGTTCTTCTGGCAAGCGTGTTCTGCAACCGCCGATATCTGGGTTTGAGAGTTTTTGATGTTCCTTTGGTGTTGAGACGTGTGCTAATGTTTAATTTGTAATCTCTTTGAGTATGTTGACAAGATGTTGAGAGTTCTTGATGAAAGATGCAGTGCTACCAATATAGGGCTGAATTTGCTTTGTTACGTATTGAGCTAATGTATAAGCGGCAGAACAAATTGTACTTACTATTGGTCTTAGTGGGATGTCAGGCTTGTGAATCTTTGGTAAACCATAAAGCCTTGGTAGTTTTGATGACCTTGGCTTGATCATGTATTGTTCGTTTTGATGGACTGATGATTTATTACTTTGGGTGGTAATCTTGAGTTCCAGCGATTTAGTAGGATTGCATTTGAGTTTGCGATTTTCTTGTCAATCAGAACGGGACATCACAATTGTAGATCTCCCTTTGTCTGCGGCTAGAATTACCAGGTTTTTGTTTAACCTCAGTGCTCTTAGGGCTCTAAACTCGTTTGAGGTGACGTTGGGTTTTGGTAAATTGCTGTTTTCAATTATTTTTGCAACTTCAAACCTCGTCTTTTCTGCCTCATGTGGAAGTTGTCTTACTGTTGATTCCACTTCCGCGATTACGTCATCAATTGATATTGTATGCGGTGTGATTGCAAAATTAAGACCTTTTGACAATACCGATATCATATCAATATTTAGTTCCATATCACTTAGGTTGATGACAGTATTTTTGATTTGGGTGGGTTTATCTGGGCGCTGTTTCTTAGTTAGTTTGTTAAATTTGTTAATCTGTTGGCTGTTGGTGTGGTTGAACACGCTTTCAGCCAGTCACTGTGTAATAGTCCATCCATCCATCCATCTTCTTCCGCTTATCCGGTGCCGGGTCGCAGGGGCAGCAGTCTAAGCAGCGATGCCCAAACTTCCCTCACCCCAGACACTTCC
>JAZEWT010000008.1:12705311-12722729 GCA_036362905.1 Mordacia mordax | reverse complement strand
ACATGGGACGCTGGGTTAGGTGTGGGTCGTGATGGCTGTGACACTAGAGACATTAGGGTTAGGTGTGGGTCGTGATTAGAGTGACATCTGGGACACTGGGGTTAAATGTGGGTTGTGATGGGAGTGACATCTGAGATACTGGGGTTAGGTGTGGGTCGTGATGGGAGTGACACATGGGACACTGGGGATAGGTGTGGGTCGTAATGGGAGTGACACTTGAGAAACACTTGGGTTAAGTGTGGGTCGTGATGGGAGTGACACATGGGACACTGGGGTTTAGTTTGAGCCGTAATGGGAGTGACACTTGAGACACACTCGGGTTAGTTGTGGGTTGTGATGGGAGTGACACATGGGACACTGGGGTTAGGTGTGGGTTATGATGGGAGTGACACATGGGACACTGGGGATAGGTGTGGGTCGTGATAGGAGTGACACATGGGACACTGGGGATAGGTGTGGGTCGTGATGGGAGTGATACTTGAGAAACACTTGGGTTAGGTGTGTGTCGTGATGGGAGTGACACATGGGACACTAGGGGTCGGTTGGGTCGTGATGGGAGTGACACATGGGACACTGGGGTTAGGTGTGGGTCGTGATAGGAGTTACACATGGGACACGGGTTATGTGTTGCTCGTGATGGGAGTGACACTTGGGACACAATGGGGTTAGCTGTGGATTATGATGGGAGTGACACATGGGATACTGGGTTAGGTGTGGGTCGTGATGGGATTGACACATGGGACACTGGGGTTAGGTGTGTGAGTTGTGGTGCGAGTGACACATGGGACACTGGGCTTAGGTGTGGGTCGTGATGGGAGTGACACTTTAGACACTGAGGTTAGGTGTGGGTCGTGATGGGAGTGACACTTTAGACACTGGGGTTAGTTGTGGGTCGTGATGGGAGTGACACTTTAGACACTGGGGTTAGTTGTGGGTCGTGATGGGAGTGACACTTAAGACTCTAGGTTTCGGTGTTGGTTGTGATAGGAGTCCGGCGATGGACCGGCGTCCCGTCGTCGGGTGTATTCCTGCCTTACGCCCTGTGTTTCCGGGATAGGCTCCGGCTTCACCGTGACCCTATATAGGATTAAGCGGTTTCAGATAATGAGAGATGAGAGAGATAGGAGTAACACATGAGACACTGGGGATAGATGTGGGTCGTGGTGCGAGTGACACCTGACACACTGGAGTTAGGTGTGGGTTTTGGTGGGAGTGACACCTTAGACACTGGGATTAGGTGTGGGTTGTGGTGCGAGTGACACATGGGACACTGGGGTTAGGTGTTAGTCGTGATGGAGTGACACATGGGACACTGGGGTTAGGTGTTAGTCGTGATGGGAGTGTTACATGGGACACTGGGGTTAGGTGTTAGTCGTGATGGGAGTGTTACATGGGACACTGGGTTATGTGTTGGTTGTGATGGAAGTGACACTTGGGACACAATGGGGTTAAGTGTGGGTTATGTTGGGACTTACACATGGGACACTGGGGATAGTTGTGGGTCGCGATGGGAGTGACACACTGATGTTAGGGGAGTTCCATTTATGGCAATACGCGTTGCAATCCCTTGGGAACGCGCCTTTCAGTATGAAAACTGTCCCAATGCACTTGTAATTAACCTGCTTTTGGCTGTGGATTCAATATATTTCACTCCGCGTCTGCTTCGATAATCCGCCCTTACAGACTTTCATTGTATTCGTGCTTCAACGGTTGTTTTTTGGTTAGCAAAATTGTTGCACGTATATTTTGTCTCCACTATTTAGATTTAAGCCTTGCTTTGCAGCATGAGAGAAATGTTTATTTGGGTTTGTAAAGGTTTACATTTTGAACAATTGGTGGTAACTTCCCCCTCCCCACCACCTCCGGATTGAGGCATTTGCTGTACAACCCAGAAAACTTTAAATGAAAAACGAAATTCTAGTTTCCATATTTTCCTCGTGTCTGCGTGCGTTTCTACCGGGTACTCAGTTTTCCTCCTAGTCTTGAGACATGCTGTGTTAATTAACCCCGACTTTTGTCTTGTAATCGATTGGAGCCCTATCCTGGATATAGCCGTGCCTTGTGTGCGCAGGGATAGGCTGCAGCTCACTGCGACCATCTTCCGGATCAACAGGCACTGAATGCACAGTAATACGGTGGTGTAATTGCAAAATAAGAGGGTTGCAACAATGGGGCAGGATTCAGCAAGGTCTTCATACACCGCTTCACCTGTTCACCCTGCAGAATAAGAGTTCGCCACTGTCGATGGCGGTGGGGTAAAGTGTGGGTATGCCCACCTCTCAAAAAATATCCCTAACTCTCTAGTGGAGGATTTCTCTTCCGTTACGTAGAGAAAGAGAGCCAGCAAAGATGATCCGGGCTGCACCGACAATTGATATCACGAGCGGAATTAAACCGTCATTGCCATTTGTAATCCTCTATGCCAATCCGTGTTGAGAAAGGTGTCTGAAGTAGGTCACGACATATCGTTGGCCAAATAAACAGAGGTGCTCTCTTGAGTCTCACTCGGAGCTGCCCTTTCTTCAGCAATGGCATGCTGAGCGTTTTCAGGGCTGCACCTCGAACGAGGTTATGCGCCAGTTTTGACTTCAGAGTCCTGGGCAGCGTACTGCCCGTTTGTTGACAGTAGATGAACAAACGTAATCTTGGAAACACAAGCTACGGTCGACCGAACCTTCCTAGATGCACATCAAAATGCGGGAAAGGCCTTTTGGCGGCTACCATCTCGTTTTTTTAAAACTATTGCCAGGCGTTTGAGGCTAGTCACTACCATCGTTTAGCCACCGTAGATCCCAATAACAATTTCTGCCGAGCTGCAATTGAAAAAAACAAACTGAATAAGGGTTACATGCCTTTTCGTTTAGAAAAAAGCTTAAATATTCCCACCACAAACTTCGTCTGATTTATTATAATTTGTGCCGTGCAATTTTGCATGTTCCTATTTAATATGGTTAGGGATTAGTTTTTCACAAACTGGTAGTGAGTATTTACCTTTTGGATTTTGTTGGTTATTTAAAACGTTTGTTGCATCGCAAGAACCCTGCAACCAGAGTTTGCAAGCTCACTGGGTAATTTCTGCTATATCTAAATAACAATGAGGCAACTGGGCTTCAGGAAATGCCACTTATTTAAAAAAAGAATGAGTTTAAACCTTAAGTATTCAGTGCTGAGTCACATGTTAAAGCCTTCACAAATTGGGTGGTCAGTATTTATGGTTATATTGAACATAGTAATCATGCAAATATAGGCTTGTGCATCTCCACACGCGTCAGTGCTCACCGAGTTCCATCTTATAATCACATTTTTCATCTATACATCACGGCTCAGGCCCACTGGCACAGACACGAGGAGGCACGGTTGTAGTTAGACTTTATTTGTGCTTCAGGCAAGGTGGTTTACACCAGCAGGACGGCATGGCTCCTGCATGGCACGGGTGCAAGACACGCATCCGTACGTGGCACTCACGGATGCGGGTAAAGAACAAGAGCTGTGGGGCAGATGGGGACCCAGACACCTCAAAATCACCACATCTACGAGGAGACTCCCGTGGAGGTTGTTTTATTATTTTCAGAGTCTGTCGTGCCAGATCAGAAGTCTAGTTCGTCTTTGTGGACAGAGGTGGCATTCTTGGAAATTAGCTGACCTCCATATTACCAGATGAGATGGAGACTATCATTGACAAGTTTAGCATATGAAGTGTTAACTAGGGCATAAAAAAAAGAGTAGCAAGCAGGAAAAAAAAATAGGTCAACACTTGAGGATTTGGTACAGGATTTTTTTTCCTCGAGCCAGTAACAACCTGGTCACCCTGGGGCGTGGGACCACTCCCATACATTCAGGGATACCAGTGTTTGCACTACAGCTGCCAGGAAGGAGCATGGCATCGCGAGTCCCTCTCCCCCAGCTATATACATTCAAGCTGCCGCCATTAACTCAAAACGAGAGGCCTTTAGGCTTAGCAGGGTACAGTTATACAGTGCAGTGTCATGAGAGAAAAATCACGTTCATTTTTTCAATATGCTTGTACGTTGTGCCAAAAAGACTTTGGTTGTGGGTTCTATACTGCTGATCCATAGGCAGTCAATCACGGCACACCAATGCAGCAGCAGCATCTAATCATGTTAACAGGTGCTGGATTCGCCAAGTGAGAATGGACTCAAAAACCACCTTCGGGTGACAAGTCTTATAACACTAGTTTCTAAAGTCTAGTCAGACTAAGCATTGACGTAGAAAACTTAAAGTCGTAAAAATGTAAAGTCTAATTACTTTAAACCGAGAAAGTGGTTTACAATAACAGCTACAGTGAACAGACAAACCAAGCACAGACAGCAGTGCAGCCACGGTTAGTAGCCCTGCTAATTTACAGTGTTTCACTGAAGACCTCAAAAACATAAATCATTCTACGCAGGGAAACACACCGACCGAAAAATTGTTACCCACTAGCCACCAAAAACAGAAACGCGATTCAACAAACGCCAAAAGCGAGATGGGGCGATATGGATCAAAGATAACTCAGAAAGGATGTTAATAAATGAAAGTAGAGAAAGATTTGTTCGATGGGTAATCGAAATTTTTTTTTTCCACAAACCATCATGAAACATCAACATTCGCGTAATGTTCTCTCCCAACCGATCTCTTGCGAGCCAAGGCAAGCTAGTATTCACTAAACCAAACCCCCCACGATACACACCACGGTGGCAAGTTTACACTAACATGCGGTCATCGGGAGCGGTGAATGTGTACGGAGAGCGAGTTACGAGGTTGCGACAGGGTGAGGTTGGCAGGAGGGACACAGCCGTGCTAGTGTGGGGGTTGTTGAGGAGGTGAAGGGTGCAAGGAGACGCAAGCGGCATCACGATCGTGGGCAGCTCAGACGACGTTGACCACGTAGGGACTGCCGGGGACGTGCTCGTTGCCCCACATGAGGATGAGGATGTGCTCTCCGCGCTCCTTGAGCGTGTAGGAGACGGCATAGGTGCCCTTGCCCGTGTGCTTCACGACCACCTCTTCACATGGCACATGCGGCCCATGCACACCTACCAGCAGCAAGTTGTTGCCTGCAAATCGCAAAGAAAAGAACGGGCGAGTGAAGGATTTTATGCGATGCACGTTCCTATAAAATCTATCTTTACCAGGCTTCGTTTTAGCAGTTACACCCCTCACCCCCTGCCGATCGACAAGCATTGAAAATCCCCAGCACTCCACAGATGCCCATTTAAGGAATAAGGTTTTTTTTATAATATTGGTACATATCCCTGATGTCAACCTGGTCTTGATGCATCACAGAACCGGGACAACATTCTTGCACTTTCATACACCTATTCAGTATACCTCTTTTCACTATGGCTAATACTACGAGTAACATAATTTACTTTCAAAGTCTGGCAGTCACTCCAAAAACATAGATCGTCAGAACTTAACCCCAGTCCAATCAAATGTATTACTCGAAATAATGGATCTTGGGGAATGGAAGTATGGAACAGCATAATTTGCATTGCATCTCACGAGGTGATCTCTACTGACTGTGGCTGCCACGTTCAGATAATATATTCCTAAGCTGGCACTGAGAAATAAAAAAAAATCCATAAATTTTCATGACCATGACAATTGTGACAACACCATGAAGACTTTAACAACCAGTTGCCCAGCCTCTCCCTGTGCAACCCTGGAGGATAACCTACCAGCCTTGCTGCAGTCGACAGTGAAGCTGTTCTTCTGGCCGACATAGGCTTTGTTGAGGCCTGCACCGCGTGGCACTACTTTGGTGGCGTCTGAGACAAAGCGTGCCAAGCCCGGCGCTACAGTCGAGGTAGAGTGGGCAGCCGAGCGAGTGATAGTGTCCACCATCACAGACGAGGACTCCTGGAATCCGGCGTTACCGGCTAGACGCGGACCTGGCAAAGTCATGTGCAAAAGGCCGTAGCACGAGTGGCAGCAATAGACGTTTCAACAGCAGGCACACAAACATTGCAACTACGACAGCCTCTAAAATCTTGGAATTCCCTCAACCTCATTAGTATTGGGGGTCAACAGCCAATAGGTCTCATGGTGATGGGTTTTTGAACTTTGGTAACTTCTTTCACCGTGAGACACTCATGGATTTTTCACTGGAGTTGGACCTACATTTAATTGTAATATTGACCCAAGTGCCGTTTTTGTGGACCCTGCTGGCTCTAGGTGAGAGGGCCTCTTAGCTCCTGTTTCAGACTGAATTCTGGGCCACATGGTACCATTTGCGCCCTCTATAACACAAGTACTTGAGCTGTAATACTAATTCAATCGCAGTTAAGCAAACTTTGCTTTCAGCTTCTTCACTAAAAACGACTAGGGGAATGAAAGGGATTACTGTCTATTTGTAAAAAAAACATCAACAGCTGTAATTTGGAGCCAAAAGGCGACATCTTGAAAAACGCATTACACTACAGAGACAATCCCTCTTTTTGGGGAAGCCAAATCATCAGTACAAAGGGGTATCTACTGAAGCATCAAACCTACAGAGTCAATGGGGCAGCACAACCAAGGTACAGAAATCCCAGACATCCACTCACCAGTGATCTTGGCCTTGAAGGGGCTGCCAGCGATGTGGTGGGGGCCTCCATACTTGACTGCAACGAGATAGCTGCCGGGCGCCATGGGAGTGTAGCTCACGCGGTAGCCCTCCGGGCACTCAATGCAGTCCATATGCACCTTAGAGGGACCGTCGATGGTGACAGCAAGGGCCCCGGCACCGGCTCCTGCCCGCGTGGTATTCACTACAAACTCTGCCGGCGCTCCTGCATCTCATAAATGGCATGGAGGGGCAGTCAGCATAGTGTTTGAGACATTACCATTCACAAACATTAAACTCCGTACAGTAGTGATGGCCTGCCATGGAGCAATCCAAAGGGGTCTTGAGTCAGTCTTTTGTGGCAGTTAAGAGAATGCAGATCATTCGTGTTTAATGTGTAGACCTTGCATTAAGTGCAAATAAGTACATTTTACAGTGCACACAGTGTACAAATTTATATTAAACTGAAATCGATGCATTGTTACATGTTATACATGAAGTGCGGTACGAGCTTTTTAGTGTGCATACAATGCAACGATGTCTAGCCTCGTAACAAGAACAGATGAGACCGTGATTGACAATTGACAACCATCCTGGACATTCAACTCAGAACACTTGGGTCTGTATGACATCCTGCCAGCAGCAGTACACCATCCATAATGCACATGATAGCCTCGGAGGTGGTATAGCCTGTCACGAGGCATGTTGTGGTGATGGCACCGTAACTTGTCAGCCAATAATGGCAGTTGTCACTCCTACCGGTGGTGCCACCCTGCAGACCAGGCCCGTAGGCAGTCACGAGGCCGGGGTCGGCCGTCTGCCCAGGCTCGCCGACGCGAACCTTGAAGGGGCTGCCCGGCACGTGGCTGCCATCGAACTTGACGTGTACGGCGTGCACACCATTCTCCCGCGGCACGAACCGGATCGCGTACTTGTCTGGCGACGACATTAACCACGATGCCACATGACCCATGAACGATCGTTTCATGAAAGTTGAAAATGGTGCTGGGAAAGGTGGCAACATTCTGTCAGCAAGAAGTGCCATCACTAAGATGGACAAGACAGTAGTCATGGCAATGTTAACGTACCATTGTCAAGCTCTGAGACTATACAGTCCTCGATGGTTCCTGAGGGCGAATGGACCTTCGCATCCAGCTGCCCCCGCGCTCCATTCAGGTTAACAGCAAATGACGCCGGTTGATTGGGCTTTAGCCCCGACTCCTGAAGGGGCACCACGGGGAGGGAGCAGGGTGGGGCTTAGCACGACCGGGTCAATTAACGCAGGGTTTGGGGTGAGGGAGGTTAAAACGACAGTGTTAACATGAGCAGGGTGAAAGCAGCAGTGTGGAGGAGTGGCTCGAGGGAAAAAGTGGTGTGTTTTGTAGGTCAAGGTTAAGGGGTAAGAGGACAACAAAGACAAGGGCTCCCTTGTTACCGGAAGGGTTGCATTTTCTTTTTTGCCAGCAGCAAGCTTTGGTGGGGAGGTACGGTTAGAGGTTACAACAGTGCTGGAAGAGCAGTGAGGTTTTGGGAAATCGGTTTCTGGGAGAGCAGGTTCATAGGGGCACGACTCACCTGATGTGGTAGTGACGGCGACAATTAACGACAGCGTGCAGGGCGTACGACGGGTGGAAACATGCAAACGACACGCCGACACGCAACCAAACCCACGCCGAGACGGTAGACACGCACACGGGTTAATGGGACACGGGGGTAAGGACGTGCACATGCTCGACGTGACTATTAACCCAGGGTTGTTGACGGTGGAAGCACAGGAAATGCCCCAAATATGGCCACAAAGTGGATGACAGAAGCATCGGCCGCCACCCAACACGGTGCTTCTGCCAACGGTGGCGAGGGGGAAGAACAATGGATGGGTGCTGGTGGCTCTAGAGGGACCCAGACCATGGTGCAGCAGTGGAAAAAAGATAAAGCACGGGGGATGGGGCAGCAATAGAGGGGCACAACCCAGCAGGGCTGTAGAGATTGGAGGAGTCCTTTATTCTAACAGCACCTATATTTCTTCTCCAAGAAAGGTTGCTTTAGGCTTTTGGAGCAACTGGAACAATTCTCAAGTGGGTGGACAGAACAACTTAAAAAAAACGGGAACGCTGGAATTACAAAAATATTTCAAAACACAACACTGAATCAGGGAGGAACATGAGTGAAGGAAAATAATAGACGGAGAAAAAGAAGGCGGATAACACAGGAAGGAGTATCAGAGAACAGGAACGCAAATAAACAAGCAGGAATACCAGGAAGAGCAGTGAGGACACAAGGTGTCTGAACAGATGAGGGCATCTCGAGGAGCCGGCTGGCACAAACTGGTGCAGGAAGATATTGAGGACAGTACATGAAAGCGTTACGGTCGGCAGAAGTCACAAAAGCAGAAGACATGAGTCAATGCAGCCAGACATAGACCGGTTATGCGGTTGGGCAAGCGACGCAAAGCCAAGCAGCATGGCATGGGTGTCTCTGAAGCCCCCTGGCCCCTGGCAGTACTGAGCTTCCCCCCTCCCCCGAACCTTCCCCCCCACGTGGCGGCTTGGTGAGGTCACTGTCAGAGGCCTTTAGACGAGGCTCAGGAAAAACATCCCCGCTCTCGTGGCGCCCAGACGCCCGTGTGCCCCACACACTCCCCCCCCCCCCCAGCCGCCTTGGGGTCATGAACAAAAAAGTGAAGTAGTCAACAGCTAGGATGGTCAATAGATGGATGTGAAGGATAAATGAACAAGAATATTACGTGGACAATTGGAATGAGACTGAAAAGGTTGAAGATTAAAATGAAATCAGCTTGTATGCGATAAGAATGATTTTGTACACTGAAGACTAGGAGAGGATCGTGAAAGAGTAATGTGGTTAGGTATGACATGTTAAGATTCGGGATGACATCTAACGTGAAGTTGAGGTCCGTGAAAAAGTCAAAGTATTTAAGTTTAACATTGGACCGTCAAGATGGAGGCTCGCAGTGTCAGGTGCTGTGACTTCAGGAGTCACAACTCAAGGGCAGTACGTCAGGGGTGACTAGTTCATAGGAGTCGTGGCATCAGAAATCGAGTTTGGAAATTAGGCATCGGGGCTGGTGGCTGGGGGAGGGTGTAGGGGTGAGCGGGTGGGTCCTGGGCGCTAGCGGATGTTTTTCCGGGGCCTCACCTGAAGGCTCGCCACAGTGAGGCGGCGCGATGCGTCAGACGAGGTGGACGCCGGCACCACAAAAGGGCTGTCGGGGATGTGTTCGTCGTTGAACTTCACCGTCACTTCGTATTCACCTTGAGCGGCATGGGGGTCAAAAGGTCATGGTTAAGCGTTATTACCAAAAGATCAAGCATATAAGTCATTTCTCTCTTATGGCTAAGTGATGCGGTTGGGATTCAAGGGTTATAGCACAAAGCTGGTACAGCCAAGATACTGGGATCAAAGTTGGTTATAGGCCACTCATGAATAATCTGGCGTCTCAAAATCTCTTAACAATGCCAGCACAGAGCCACAAAGACAAATTCAAACAAACATTATGAACGGAATCAATGAGGCATTTAATGATTATAGTGCCTACAGATACTTTATTGCAGTGTGGTGGACGAACGTGACTATGTATTTCATGACGACGCCAGGGATAGTGGTACTGGGCCAGACAAAGTGGTGATTGTGGTGGTGATGCCACGCTGCGCCCACCGGGCTCAGTGACCACGTAGGAAACACCGCAAGAGCCGTCCTGGCGGTCCTCGAAGGAGATGTCGGCTTTGCTGGGCCCCTCCACAGCGATAGAGAGGCCGCCAGCCCCAGCCTCCCGTGTCCAGATTGTGAACTCGGCTGCGGAGATAAGCAGCAAGCGGGGAGTTTCACAAGGTCACAAAGATTGAAATTGACTGAAGGGAATAGACCTACACACTGGAACGTGTGCATCAAGAGTGCGCACACGTGTTTAATGGATATCCGTTTGTCTAACCTCCTCTAGTGCTCACCGGGCACGTCGACCACGGCAGACTCGAGGCCGGGCCCCCCGGCGCGCACCTTGTGGGCGCCCCCCTCGCCAAGTGGTCCCACCGTGAACTGGAAGGGGCTGCCCGGCACATGGTGGCCACGGTACTTGACGCTGACAGTGTGGACGCCCATCTCGCGCGGCACAAAGCGCACTGCGTACGAGCCGCTGGTCCCGCCGCCCACAGCCACCACCTCGGCACGCTCGCGCTTCCCCGACGGGCTTGTCACCTCCGCAGACAGCTCCGCCGGGTTGATCTCTGTGCGGGGACGAGTAAAGAGGTGGCATCAAGCGGGAAATGGTGGAGAAAGGGAACAGAAGATATTGGAATAGGGCTGAAATATAAACAGGAAACAAGGCCTGGGGGAAAAGGTGGCAGTAGTAGTATTAAGGGGATGAACAACAAGATGAAGAAATTGTCGTGGTGGTGGGAGAGAAGAGAATAAGTATAGGAGTAGTAGTCAGGATAAGAGTGGACAGCAGCAGGATTGGAGGACGAAGACCAAGGAAGGAGCGAGGAGGATGAAGGGGGGCAAAAAAAAGGAGGATGATGGCAAGGAGGAGAAAAGACTGAGAAGTGAAATAGGAGGAACATGAACAAGTTGTAGAGCAGAATGGGGACAGCTCATCCAGAGGATGGTGGGTGTTCACGATTGTATTACTCAAGGTGACGCTAGGTCAATATTTTAATAAAATAGGGCATCAAACACTTCTTTGTAGCCATAGTACTCTGCAACAAAAGTGAGAACTTGACAAAAGTTAAGCAAAACATTGCCAGGAACAGGCAGTTGCAAGGATATACTATGTGTCAGTAACCGATGTAGGGTGGGGGATTCTGAGGTTAGAGAGTGCAGGGTAAGGAGCAGCTTTACCGGGCAACTTGAGGCTTAGGTCGCACATACTGCCCACAGCGGCGACGGAGGCAGCATTGCGTGGGCGCGTGATGCTCTGCCGCATCACACGGCCCTCACCCGTCACGTGCACAGTGAATGGGCTCCCTGAGAAATCACACAGCCGCACGTGTACATAACCACTCGAAATGCCAACCATCGGGAAAAAAACAAGACACTTGGCTCTTCAACAAGAGCATTACCTCCAAATCTTAACATTTTAGATCCAAGCGATGGTAAAAAAAAGCAATCATAACACTAGAGGCCGAGGAAGGGTTCGGCAAGTGGTCGCGACGGCTTCACCTGGTACGTGCTGCTCAGCGAACTTGATGTTGAGGAGGTAGTCCCCGGGCTCCAGCGGCCGGTAAGACACTCTGCAAGCACTGTTGGGCAGCTCTTCGCAGTCCAGGTCAGCTTTGCTGGGCCCTTCGATGGACAGGCTGAGGCCTCCATAGCCTGGACAAAAGTGACAAGGCTCTTGGCCTAAACTGGGATGGTCCGATAGGTAAGTAACTAAGGCAACTTAGTTTAAAATCTATTAGACAAGTCACAAATCTGCAGAAGCCCGCCTCAACTGCAACACCCACACTAATTCAGAGAGGTTCAATTTCAAAGCCTGTGCGCTGCTTAGTTTGAGAAGTGTGAAAATTAAAACAAAAAGAGAGCTTTGATTTGACAATTCTGTTCATCAGCCCTGGTCATTCTTATCTATACATTTATTTAGAATACACTCAGTGGTCTTAAACAGGTATTTTTTTTAAATGATGTAACTGATATTGTGGTCATAATTTGATTCAAAACTTTTTTTATATCATTGTGCTAGGTTCAGGGCAATGTTAATTGCACAATTTTATTAACAAATTAAAATCAAACGAGGGGCTGATAAAATCTTATAGCTGTTGAATCCCAACGGATTTTCCAATTTACCACGAGAACTCCCTGTGGCAATTTGGTTGGGACGGTTGTTCACTTCCACAAATGGCATAAGGACGACAAGAGAATTTATTATTTTAGTATCAATATCCGCTTGATTCTGTATCGGCACACTGAGGTCATTTACTCAGCAGGCCAATTAACCAAGACAGCAGAGCGCCTTTGGATGGGGGAAGGTACCAGAGTACCTCGTGAAAACCCACATGGACATGGGGAGAACACGTAAACAATACACAGAAAAGCACCAGAGCCAGGGAATCGAACCCAAAACCTTCTGGCTGTGAGGCGACAGCACCAATCACTGTGCTACTCTGCCGATCAGAGAATCGCATTCGGCTAATTACAACATTTACTCCAAACCATTTGATGAATGACAGCCACGCGCAGCAAGTGTGACCTCCGAACTGCCAACCGCCTTGCGACTGGACCCTGCTTCACAACGCACCAGCATCGCTGGTGTCCACGATGAACTCAGAGACATCGCCGGTGTGTCCCTTGTGGAGGCCGGCACCCTTGACACGCACACGGCGCGCGTCGCCGATTTCTGACTGGCCGACCTGCACCGTGAAGGGGCTGTTGGCGACGTGGCGGCCGTTCTTCAGCACGCTCACCACATGCGCACCGGCTTCCCGTGGGGTGAATGATATGCCTGCAAGCACGCGCAAAGTGATGGATGCGCACCACATTTAACACGCGTCTAGCCTGCACAACAATTAACAACAAAATAAGGTAGCATTAAGGCTATAAAACCCACTGAGTATGGTGTGGCTGACTGGCTGATGCAGTAGGTTTGCAGTAGAGATAGCATTATGGCTACTCTAGGATAGTGTGTGGCTGGTAGGCGGTCTGTGCAAGGTTGACTGGCTGGTGGCGTAGCCAGCCAACTGGATGGCAGTACTGGCAAGCCGGCAGTGTGACGAGCTAGCCTCTGGCAGTGGTGCAGTGGTACCGATGTGTCCGTTGGGCATGCGCTTGAGTTGACAGGGCTCCTCCAAGCCAGATGGCCCCACGATGCTGGCGCTCAGCACGCTGAGGTCAGTCTCTTGTATCTGCAGCGACAGGTCCTGTACAGTGCCCACGCTCAGGCGTGCACGGCGCCGGCTGTCGTCTACGGGGAGAGGAGGCAACAGAGGGGAGAGGTGGAGGGTAAAGGTCATTCCAGGGACAGGTTCAATGTATGATTGCTAGGGACAAGAGCACAGGCTTGTTAATTTACTTCTTCCACCTCGGGCATGCACCAGTACATCTTCATTTCATTTTAGCAAGACATTACATAAAGAGATGCAGTAAGTAGGAAAGGACAACCCTTAAGGATAATTTCCTACTTAAATAATTCTCGAGGGTGGTCCTCCTCTATTGCTTACTGCACTGGCAAGGGCAAGTCTTGCCATAGACTATAGACCAATCACTCAATTTACACAAAGGTTATACTTCTTTTCGTGACAAATCCTCACAACTTCTCGGGGATGTGAACTCCTAACCTTATAACTGCAAGCTGTTCTACCGCAGAGCAAACTGACCAGATAAAAGCAGATGCTCTGGTAGTGCAATGCTACAAATACATGCCTCCCCAAGGGGCTATGGGTACTTGTCATTTAATTTTAAACAAATTGAATCTAACACAGTCAGCGGCCAATCGCAATGCACAAAATATCGACGGAGACGCAGAGTCACGTAGGTACCGGAGGTAATGCGCGCCGAGAAGGGACTCCCGGGGATGTGCTGGTCGTCAAACTTGACGATGATGCTGTAGATTCCAGATGCCGTGGGCAGGTATGACACTGAGCAGGTACCATCCTTGTTGTCCTTGCATGTGATGTCCGCCTCAGAAGGACCCTCCACGGCCAGCGATAGCCCTCCTGCTCACCGTGGGAACAGGGCACAGGCGTTTATTGGAGGAGCAAAAAAAACTGCGTCGTTTCCACGATATAAAGTAAATCAATCCCAGGGATGTACTAAAGCCAGACAGGGAGAAAGCTTGAGAGGGAACCAAGGTTGAGTCACGATGTTAAGGTCACACCGTGAACGTGCAGACAAGGGAATGCAGTGCTCGATTAATGTACCATCCGACATCAGAGCAAACATCGTGGCATCAGCACCCGCTTCTGGCCTTGTTTGGCTCCGAGTCAGATTCCAATGATATCTTTAGAAGCCAGAGCATTACAGTTTGGTCTTAGCTTAGATTAGTAAATGGTCAGTGGAAACCAATAGTACTGCAAGGACCCCACGATAGCATGGCATGGATGCGTCTGTGGAAGCGGAAGTAAAATGTCCCGACTCCTACCCCTTGTGTACCCTGCGTGTTTGGGCAAGGTGTTATTAGCAAGTACCTATTGAGGGTGGCAGCGTGCACGAGGAGAGATATAAACAAATTTTTGCTCTAATTTAAAGTTCTTAATATAAAACAGAGTTAGTCATCCCTGGGCCTGCATATGCCTTGGAGGTACAGACACTGATGTTAGCCCTGAGTCTGAATCGAACTCCGGTTGTAGAATTCATTGCGCTGTAAATGAATCCTTTCACACGGAATACTTCAAAGTGGGAAGGGCAGGACGAGGCATCCGTTACAGATTTATTGCAAGATTAACAGAAATCGGCACCTACAGTCATTAGCAGGCAACGGCTACCTTTAGCTACGGGTTGTCGGGCGATCACCTCCCCAAGCACCGTTGTTCGGCGCCCACCATGCCAGGCACGTCTTACCCTCGCCGGCATTCTTGGTATCGATGGTGAAGGGGGCCGGCTGGTTGGTGACACCATGACTCAGGCCTGGCCCGAAGGCCGTTACGTTCCCGCTTTCCACCTCGTCCACGTAGAACTGCAGTGGGCTCCCTGTGGAAAATCAGCGCAAATACGATTCATGGGCTCACTCCAGTCACCACAACAAATACGGCCAAGCACCTGTGCCTCCGTATAGAAAAAAAAAATCACACCCATATACCTTGCTCTCCCTCTGCCTGGGATGTCTCATTGTGCACCCATGTAACCTGTATACCTCGACATCTGTACCGTTATACGCCATGTATCGGTGTCTGCACGCACTTGTGTGCTGCACCCGCGTGCAGCAATTGCCCACCTGGGATGTGCTCTCCGTCGTACTTGATGTCCATTTCATGGAGGCCCTTCTCCACAGGAGAGTAGCGCACCGTCACCGTGCCATCGCCATTGTTCACGATTTCGGGGCGGTCTGTGTGGCCCGAGGGCATGCGCACCTCCCCTACAAAACAAGCAAAGGCAGAATTCTCCATATAGCTTTAAATGTACTAGCGTCAGTCTGTTGTAGCATCTGCTAGGAGGCGCGGGGGGGAGGGTGCGGGTGGCCAGCATCGCACCCAGCCTCCTTTGTGTGGTAATGTTTACACCACACCAGGAAATCAGACGACTGAGGCGACCCAAATGGGCCAGGACCGGTGTTCAGGAAATGGTCACTGGCATTGGCCACGAGCCAAATTCGGATCACTAGGTTCATAGTGTAGCGCTTTAATCACCACGCAATTGCTTCCCTACACACAAAGACAGGAGCTGATGCAGTCACGAACGTGTGTGTGTGTATGCATGATGTACACAGAAGAGGAACACTTGCACCTGTGTGCACAAACGTGAACAGCGCACTCTGAAATCCGTCAATGATAGTTGGGAGTGACCGGAGGGAGGACGACGACTCACCGGTGACCTCGCCACACCTCACCACGAACGGGATCACGAGGCTGAATGGCCGCAGTGCATGGCTGACTTGTTCCTGAGCCTGGACACACGGCACGGGAGACGAGGAGCACACATCCGTGTTGTAACCTCCTCATAGACCATAGAGCCAAGCTCTGTTGGCACACACCGACTAGACACACTCGATTTCAGGCAGAGTTGACCAGGGGCAGCCAGGAACTGGTTCAGCACTCACCTACACCACAAATACTCATAACAGCATTTATAGAGCGCTTTTCACCCGAGGGTCACAGTCATAAATGGAAGCGTCTTGTTCGGCGAGTGAATAAATTGCTTTGCAATCATTTTCTATATATAGACGTGTGTACACGAAGGAGAAATTGCTCGCTCGACACGCACGGAGCACATGATTTTACAGACAGACATGTCACACCCTTCATAAAGTACTCTTATTGCTTTTCAACAAGATAGTGAATTTCTACAAATACTACTTCCAACAGCAATGCTACTTCCACCGACAAAACAATGTTGGGCTCGTAAAATAGCGTTAGCCTCGTAAAATAGCGTTAGCAAAACATTTTATTGCAGACTCAATCGCAAATGTGTAAAAGAAACAACTCCTACCGCTTAATGATAACATGATTTGCAGCCATTTGTCAAGCCATTGGTGAAGGAGAGTCTCCACTCACTATTGGGCATTGGGGTTGTTGGGTAAGACTTCATCCTGGTCAGCAATGTGACCTAGGATCCGTTTGGGCACGACTCTTGTACGATGGATAGCTGTGGCTGGGATTGAACTCCATGTTACGGGGTTCAAATGGTGCAGTGTGCCAACAACAACACTGCTAAACCTCCTCCTAACATCAAGTTGAGTAAATTATTTAAGGGAATTTATCAAAACAGCCCAATATATGACCACAGAACTTAAGCAGTTGGCAAATTCTTGCCACCTTCCCTGCTTGGCCAATTCAAAGACATGGATAGTGCAATGTTATAAAGTTATAATTGATTGCTACGATCACTGCATTTATTGGACAAACACAGAAGAGACAATGACTGAACAGTCACCGAGAATGTAAGGGGGCGGCTGTAAAAGGAGAGGCTCGTGCACACGAGCTGTTAGTGCGGCGAGCGAGCGAGATTAGCAGCAACCACGCCAGAGTTCCTGCACGCAACGCTGTTCCTCCACCAAGCAGCACAGCAACGAAACCAGCAGATGGTGGTGCACATGGGCTAGCTTCTCCGGCGTTGCTGGGCCATAGGAGATTTACAGCAAGTAAAGGCAAGGAATTACGAGCAAAGAGCGTGCGCATGTGAAGTTGTGGAACGAGCGCGTGCAAGACAGGAAAAACACCACATGTTCCGAAATGCAAGTCCAAGAAGTACCCAGAGGACAGCTGACCGGG
>JAZEWT010000008.1:12675449-12703832 GCA_036362905.1 Mordacia mordax | reverse complement strand
GCGAGGAGAGGAGAGAGAGCCATCGACGCGGCTGTCCCGAGAGAGCAGCTTTTCGAAGCAATCATCAAATTTCACATGTTAAGATGATAAAAAAGTTATAGGTACAGACCACTAATAAAACTATTGATTACCCCTTCACCTTGTAAAGTAGACTCCTTATTTTTGTAAATTCTGGCATCATTAAAATCACATAAGAGTTCTGCAACATTCTTCCACGGACCGTTTTACAAATGCTACTTTGTGAGAGATACACAAGTGGATGCCATGTATCGTGACAAAGGCAAAAATAATCGATTAAAAAAAGGAATGGAGAATATTTTTCTTCTTAAAAGCAAAAAATTGTATTCAATCCCCACGTGCATGCCTTGCTGGTTCGGCCAAATCGTCATGGCCGTAATGGTGATGGCTGGTAACTACGGTTGGTCACATCTTGCAAAAATGTATAGTTGCAGGCAGTGTTTTGTACAGTATATTAAGGTGAGGTTATCACGAGTTTTTTACCTATTGGTTATGTTAAACGCTTATCTACAGTACATAAAGTAAATTCTTGCAGGCAATAGATTCCTAAGCTAAGAGAATCGACTTTAAGGTTAATGCATATGGAAACAAAAGGGTGATAATAGACTCAATATCGCAATAAGTGTTGGAAAGCTGGACTAAATACGTTGCTGTGTTCATTAGGAATCGCAGGGCATCACCGTTTATGCTCAAAAATTTACGGAACGGCTTAACCGCTACCAGAAGACACTTAAAGGTCCAATACCAACCATTTTTTCCAGCATTCTGGCTGGTTACCTGTGACAAACCCAAGATTTTTTTTCTCGACCACGAATCAGCTCCTTGGTCTAACCAGTCACTCACCCTTACCTCCACAAATAAAGATCAAGCAGATCAGTTGATTCAGTTTCTCAGAAAAAACTGAAGCCCTCCATATCTCTACCTAGCCTTAACGACCAACTAATACCTACCCCAACAATAATAAAAGTACTTCTAGAGCACTTTTCACCCTTAAATGTGCCTCCAGGTACTTGGACCTCAAAACTCCTGGAATTTTCCGAGTTAACGGACTCCAATGTCTCTACTTTAGTTACCAGATTCTCAACTCCTAAACTGCTCCCTGGACCCCTTCCCATCCAAAATCATCTCACAAATTTCAAATCTTTTGCCACTTTCGTCATTAATCTCATTAATAACTTAACTCACTTCGTTCTAGTACCCTTCCCCCACAATTCAAATGTGCCACAGTTACCCCTCTGCTTAAAAAAACCTGGCCTCGATTGCAACATCCCTGATAATTATTGCTCTATCTCAAATCTACCATTTTTCTCTAAGGTATTTGAACATGTAGTAGCCACGCAACTTCAGAAACACGTTCTCAACAAGGACTTCCTTAATCCCTTCCAGCCTGGGTTCAGATTCGGTCATAGCACTGAGCACTGAAACCACTCTGTTAAATATAGTTAATAACCTACTCGTCGCTGCTGATGAAGGTATGCCAAGTATTCTTGTCCTCCTGGACCTGAGCGCTGCCTTTGATACCGCTGACCACCCAATCTTACTTGAGCGATTGGAGGGTATAGGGGTCTTTGGCTGTGCCCTGCATTGGCAAAGCTCCTACCTGTCCGAATGGAAGCAGTTCATCAACCTCAAAGAACAACACTCAGAGAACCATCCTGTTTTGTCTGGAGTTTCTGAGGGTTTAGTTCTCGGCCCACTCCTCTTCAGCACTTGCATACAACCACTTGACCATATCCTGCGCAGCCTCAATCTCAGCTACCATTGCTATACCGATGACAATCAAATCTATAGCCACGCAAAACAATCATCAATGAGTCTCGTCTTTGCATGTCGTCCTTACTGTTAACTGGTGAACGCTTGGCTCAATTCAAATTTCCTAAAACTAAAATGGCGACAAAACAGAAGTTTGCTTGTTGGAAGCCCGCACCAATTGTCCTAGGCTGAACTTATCCAATTGATGCTTGATGACCACAGACTATTAAAGTTGCTAAGGCAGTCCGATTCCTCACTTACCTTCAAGACACACATCAACAAGGTAAAGAAGGTAGCCTATTTCTATCTCAGAAATATAGCCAGACTGTGCAACATCCTTTCACCCTCTGATGCAGAGAAGCTAATGCACATCATCTTTTCACGAATCGATTACTGCAATGCACGGCTTCCTGGCACCCCTGCCTACATAATCAATAGTCTCCAACGTGTGCTGAATGCAGCCGCTAGAGTCCTCACTCACACACCCATCCACAATTACCTACCACTAGGATTGGTGTCTTGCCACTGGTTACGGTTAAATAAGGAATTGAATTCAAGATCATCCTCCTCACCTGCAAGGCTCTTACTGTTGCTGCTTCGACATATATCCGTGACCTACTTGATGCACCTTCCTCAATACAAAAACATCGATCCTCCAGTACAGACTTGTTGCATGTGCCCAGATCGCACCTCCATTCGATGGGCGACAGCCTTTTCACGTGCTGTTCCCAGCATCTGGAATGCCCTTCCTTTGGAGATTCGATCAGCTGAGTCCCTAGGCATCTTCAAATCTCGTGTCAAGATTCACTTGTTCCATAAGGCTTTCAAGCCCTCTGGCTAGGACTGTTGATGCGGCTCAATGTTGTCGTGCCGGGGTGACAGCCCTTTGCCAACCTGCATCTGCTTGGGAACTTATATTCCTTCCTTGTTGTTTTTTCACTTATTTTACGTCCTATAATTTAATGCTAATATTGGACTTTCAGTTGAACTGTCCTGATGTTGTTGACATGCCGTTCTCTCCATAGCTGGGCTTTGTAACAAAAACTCCCCCCCAAAAATAATTATTGTTGCCGTTCTTAGGTCGTTGACGTGGCATTCTCTCCCTAGCTCTGTGCAGCAGTGTGACCCTCGGGTAAAAAGCACTCTAGAAATGCAATTATCATTATCTTTTTCACAAACAATTGCAATTTTATGCTTTGTTAAACAAAGTGGAGTTTGACATTGTATCCTGGCGTTGCATTTGTGCGTGAAGAAGCCTCGGGTAATTATCTGTATACCCTTGTGACACACTGCTTGGTGATGACAGACCGTGACTGTCAATACGCTTGCTACAGCAGGGCACGGCTATGTCACTCACCCTGCAGGCGGCACTTTGATGCGTCACCGGTCGCGACGGCACGCACGCTGTAGGGAGACAGCGGGATCTCGTCCCCACCATACTTCACCACGATTGTGTAGCGGCCGGCACAGTCTGGCACGTACCACACCGTGTAGGTACCGTCACCGTTATCGCGCACGCTCGCCTGGCGAGGGCACCCCTCTGGGTCCTAAACACATGGGCATGTTAACAAGACCATAACGTGAATGAACCATGTGACCAGTCACATAATAAGTGCAAGAAACTAGTGTTAACATTAAGCCCAGATTAGGGGGGCAGAAGGTTTTGGCACTGCAGTATTCAGGCCAAGGCTGTAATATTTATTATTTTATCAATTATTTTTAACGCTTATTTTGGTCCTCTAAATTATAGCCATTATTTAACTTTCAATGGAACTGCTCTGATGTTCTTATGCCACTCACCACAGCTCAGATTTGTAACAAAAAAAAACTAAGAAAAACATTACTGTTGTTGATTGCTGTTCATATGTTGTTGCAGACATGCTATTCTCTCCGAAGCTCTGTGCGACCCTTGCGTGAGAACCTGTTAGGGTTGTTGGGTTTTGATTGTGGTGTTGAGGCTAGGATTATTGGCCAGTTATTATTACAGTGGAGTTCATTTATTTGAAATAGGTCTCAAAATAAGCTATTGTCCTCCACTTAAATTTTGAAAAGCACACTTGTTAATTATAAAGTGATGTGGCTCTGCAACTGTACATTTGCAATACTATTTTATGCGGATGGAAAGCTAATGCTGGTAACGTTTTAACAAGTTTCAAATATTTTGGGATGGTCAGACAGTTTCCTTTACTTGACAAGGAGATTTCACAGAGGTGCTACCACAGTGTGGGGGCAATGCGATATTTACCTCTGCTTATTCACAAATAAGGGAAAGGGATTCTCAATAAATTATCAAGAGAGTGGTTCAACTGGTTTGTCAGGAATGTAACCTGCTTTAAATAGCTGGGAAACATAAAAAAAACGTTACATAGCAAGACTGTGCCACTGCCCGGCGTGCAGGCCATACCGTGACAAGCACAGCCAGTACGCCCTCCCCAGCGTCGCGGGCGTCGATTGTGAACTCCACGGGGAAACTGGCCTCCACGCCAGTCTTGTTGAGGCCAGGTCCGCTGGCACGCACCTTGCTGGCATCGTGTGTGGGCAGCACCGTCAGCTTGTAGGGGCTGCATGCACCGGACACAGACCCCGTCAAGCTCTACTCACGGCTCAGTCACCTAAACAGAAACTCATCTTTCCAAAGCACTCAGTTTCCCGCAAGCTCCTGACAACTATGTCAGGTGAGCCTCACCTGTTGGGTACATTCTCGCCACCATATCTGACAGCCACTGTGAAGGGTCCCTCGATGGTAGGGACGTAGCGCACAGCATGCAGACCACCTGCGCGCTCCTCTACCTGCACGGGCTCCAGTAGCCCTGCTCGCATCGTCACACATACGGGCGGCTGCAAGGTCAGGCAACAGAGCTGGGGGGGGGGGTGACAAAGAGGGCGCAGAACAAATGGCAGAGAAAACACAAGGGTGGTGGGCAAAATGAACAGCGAGGGATTGTGTTAGGAGAGAAATCGATGGGAAGATAGAGGAGATGTTGGCGACGATGGCAATTGTGACTGTAGGATGGCTAGGATGTTGGTGATGGTAACATGATACCAGCCGTGACGGTGATGTTGTTATCGGTGGTAAGTGCCGACGGCGCTGCACCTTTGGGGTTCTTCACTGTGACCTCGAGTGGTGCCACGCCGGCCTTGCTACAATCGACTGTGAACTCCTGCGGCACGCCAGCACGCATGGCACCACCCACACCGGGGCCCGATACGCGCACACGCTTTGGGTCCAGAGTGTCTCGGACAGGCACGCGGAATGGACTCCCTGTCGAGCACAAAGACAACCATGTATGTAGCGCTATGGGTACATTTTTGCCAGTTTCGAGTTGTACAAAAGAGGTGAATTTATCCATTTTTCTGGCAACAGTGTTATGTTCTTAGAAATTAGACTACAAACGTGTGATTATTGCAAACGTACAAAAAGTGTCTGGTGTTAAGAACTTAACATTATTGTCAGAAAAATGGGTATAGCCTCTTTTTTTACAATTTGTAGCCTTTATATGTGGAGGGCAGTAAGTGCTGTTCGGGAGCAGCTATTTAGGTTAGCCATCTTCATCTCTTCAATGCTGATGTTTACAAATCACACTTGCTCAAGCTGAAGCCAATCTAAGGGAAGCCTCGCACTCGATTCGGTCCGTCACCAATGTTAGCTGTGTGCAGGAATCAATTCTGGGTCGCCATGTTCATGCACACGTGTGCAGAAAGGTCCATGTGTATATACACGTACCAACATAATGTTCACATGCACAATGTGTGTGAATGCACATCTCCACTTAAAAACACATTGGTAAACGCACACATGCTCCCACTTGTAAAAGCCATATGGATACGTGAGAACACAGGTGCCACTGCTAGAGTATCACGTGCAGGCGTTACCGGCAACGTCGTGTCCACCATATGTGATTAGTACGTCGTAGTCCCCTGCAGTCTCGGGCACATATTCCACCAAGCAGCTACCATCCTTGTTGTCCTTGCATGACATGATTGCCTCTGTGGGGCCCTCGATCTGAAAGCCCAGGCCTCCCGTGCCAGCTCCTCTGCACCGTGGGGCAAGGTGAAGGGGGGGGGGGGACAGCAACTGTGGTAAGACGTAGAGTAGAGGGGGTGGGGCAGTGGCAATGATTGGGTGAAAAAAAAAGGAATGCAGATGGAATCTATAGAACAGCGCTAGCATTATATTAGGTCACCGACACATTTCTTGGCCTTTCACTGGTTGACAGCTTTTGGTAAAGTCATAACCAGCAAACCAGTTGACACAGAGTATCTTGTATTAATTTCAGTTACGGTATAGCTTTTCATATTTCGCCAGTCTGGTCGTGTAACATGACAACTCTGCAAAGGGTCTCACCAATCAGCTGTAGGCCATTACCCCTCGGCTCTTTGCTGATGGAATCAATACAATATAGCGGTTGGCACAGATGTGGCCGAGGCAGCCATGGGCTGCCTTAAATAAAGGTCAGTTAAACTAATGGTATGTATCATTCCAAGTCCTGTAATGGCATTGCAACTCTCTACAGTACAAATTCTAGGAGCCAAATAAAAATGCAATGTGACAGTGATGTGCACCTAGTCTCCACGGTGAAGCGGTTGGGCTGGTTGGTGATGCCGGATTTAAGTCCAGGTCCATGGACTTTGACCCGCGATGGGTCGCAGCCCTCGGTGACGGCGACGCGGAACGGACTACGTGGCACCGGGGTGTCCTGGAACAGCACGTCCACCGTGTGCACGCCTGGGGCGGGTGGAGAAGTGGGAGGACACGGTAGAATTTAGTGTTTATGCAGTTGTCTATGACTGCTGAGGACAAAATACGTAAGAAACCTGCTTAAGACTCAATCGCACCATTCCATCTCTGCAGTGATCATGTTCTTGGACGCGTTGTCACTTTTGGTGCGTGTTCAGTCACCAATCTTGTCCATTAGCTGCTATCTCGTTTTAGTATTATGTCCTGCCCAGGCTCATTTATTATCTCTAACTGTGTAAGAAATGTCTCCATTGTTTCTTTCCAATCCACAGGTTTCCCTCAGTCTCCACAGCATACAGCAATGCATACTGCGAATCGCACTGTTTTATCTTCATCAGTGTTCAAGTTTAAGATTCGCGTATCACGGCGGACCTTCCGCTCAAATATGAAAACCAGAGCTGCTGCGACTACTGCGGTGAGGGCAGGCTGCGCTACACTTCTCGCGCTGCGCAGCCACGTGAGGGATGGTTCCTGCACCACGCGAGATATTGCAGGAGCCGCAACCTGTGAGCGCCGAAATGCCGGCGCCAGCGGAAGGACGTTTAACTGTAGTGCATGGACACAGAGACATGCACTCACTATAAGCTTTCTTCCTCCCGTTGAACGTACCAATTTCGCAGGGTGTGTACTCCACGGTGTAGGTGCCGTCACCCTTGGCTTTGACGGGTGAGTCTACCATGGCTCCTGAGGGCCCGGTCACATGCGACGTCACATGGGCTCCACTCCCTGCACGGCCAAGGGCCTGTGCATCCACCGTGAAGCCTGTTGTCGCCTCGCAGAATACGCCTGGCCACCAACAAACCACCAGCAGCATTTACATGAACATTACCAAATACATTAGCATCTGAAAGTAAAGCAGGACCAGAGTCACCACTAATACGAATGATTGCGCATTATGTTTATCATGTTCATTATTATGCTATAATTACATATCATTACGGGCATCGGAACAACTACTGCCACAAAACACAAGACACAAACACAGTAACCACTATTGTTACTAAAATAGGATCACAGGACACCAATGTGAACAACCACTAACACGACTCCTGAAACAGGATTACGATTGCTGCCACCAATGCCTAACTACCATCGTGCAATACTTTTACCAGAGCAATTGTCAGACACTTTTTAAAAAATCCACACGGGTGTTTGACGACCTTCTATTCATGTCGTGAGGACTAACCATTCAAAATCAAAAAGCAAGTGGTTGGAGATGGGGATGGAAGTTGGAGTTGTAGAGAGGATCACGGAGGGTGGTGGGGAATGGTGGTGATACTGTCATCACGTACCCCTCTCATCCACACCGGGGCCAAACACCTTGACGCCGCTCGTGTCGACGGCGGGTTCCACGGCGACCTTGGCGGGGAAGCGCGGCACAGCCTTCCCGCCGTACACCAGCGACACTGTGTGAGGGCCGTGCGCGACTGGCGTGAAGGTGACGGCGTGCATGCCGTCGGGCCCACGCCGAACTTTCACCTCGGCCCTCGTGCCCGAGTCAGACACAACGTCCACCGCCAGGTCCCCATCACCAGCCTGGACACGACGTACAGGGGTAACTTGGTTGGTTGTGCATCTTGGGGTTTGTATTGCGCACGAGCAACATACCCGGCCTCATTAGGTATTAAAAGCTATGCAGGGATATGAGGACTGGATTGTGCGTGAATGGTGACTGTTCAAGCTGTGAGCCTAGATGGTTTTACAGTGCGACAAAAACTGCAGCTGTACTTTACTTATATGCTTTCCACACACACACACACACCTGTATTGGACGACGCAAGTGGCGTATGATCAATTTGAACCCACAATCCACACATGGGGAGGCCCTCATCCAGCAGCGGACTGCACGTGTAAGTTAGTAACGTTCATATTTGCCTCAAAGCTAAAGTAAGACGGTGGTGTGATATCAGGTCAAATCTTTGGAGGTAGTGGGTTTAACATACTGTGGGAAAAGGTTCATCACATTGGTGATGTGGCATAAACTCTGGTCACGGATCACAAATGAGATCGATAACCTGGTCTTATCAACCTTGGCCAGGTAACCTCATTACCCTATCTTGGTGACCCTGCCACTCACCTTGGTACAGTCGACGTTGAAGGTTGCCACCTCGCCCACTTTGGCCTTCTCCAGGCCACGACCGGATGCCACGACACGCGAGGGGTCGAAGGTCGGGTGGATGAGAGCACGGAATGGAGATCCTGGGACATGCTGCCCCGCGAACAGGACATTGACAAGATGCTCGCCGGCCTCAGCGGGTGTGTAAGCCACGGCGCATGTGCCGTCACCATTGTCCTCGCATTTTATGTGGGCCTCGCGTGGGCCCTCCACCGTGAGGCCCAAGCCACCCTCGCCCGCACCACTCGTGTCCACCGAGAACTGCGCCGGGCGGCCCACCTCACCCAACTGCAGCCCAGGACCGGACACGCGGACCTGTGTGTACCAGGGAAAAATTGCGTTACCAGAAATGTTACCAGAAATGTCAAGTCAAGGTTTTGGGATTTCTGGGATGCTCAACAAGGATGTACAATGTGGCAGCATCTCTGCTCACTTCGTTTGTCAGATCTACCACCCACTATCACACGAGTAAAACAAAAAGTACAATTGTCAGGATGTTGGCCAGTTACTTGACAAATGTGTTCATACGTCTAGAGATCCACTCACCTACTCAATTACTTGGCCACTTGAGTAGATTCTTAGGTCCTTTTCAACTATGGCCCTGCTAATTGCTCACTGGCTAAACTAATCCTGCCAAAACCACCCACACAGACAAGCCAGTAAATGTTTTAACAGGGAATAAAATCTTGTCCATGATTTGTTCAACAAAATTGCTCAGTAAAACGAGTACGTCTGGTAGCCTTACACCGCCCAGTTACAGCATGTTAAGTTGGTCGCATTTATAGGAATGTAGCGTCGGTTCTATAGAATTCCATATGAAGGATCATTGGCATGGGCGGGTGGTTTGGTCGCACCCATGAGCCTGGCAAAGGGTTCACCTTGGAGGGGTCAGGCGGGAGCGCAGCTTCAAGCGAGAAGGGTTCGTTAGAGATGGGCACGCCGTCGTATGTTACGGTGACGAGGTGTGTGCCGGCGTCACGTGGTGTGAAGCTGCACTCCGAGCCCTCGAGTACTGGTTCCACGCGGCACGGCAAGGCCCTGCGTGTTGGCCCCACCACCTGAACGTCCACGACTCCCTGGCCACCAGCACCGCGCTTCCCGATCACGAACGCAAACTCCTGGCCGACGATTGCCTCTGGGGAGTGCGGAGAGAGATGATGACCAGATGAAGGCGGCAAATATTTAATGTTGCAAATCAAATTTTTTGCTGTCATGCCTGTTATGTAAACCTATAACAAAAATTAGCCAAGCATCTTCATCACAAGAAATTGCTAACTTTATTTTTAAAAGTCTGTACAGCCTTCTGGGAATGTATCGTCTCAAAAGTTAAAACATGGATCAACACTACCTTTCGGTGACTCCATCAGGTTTGCCTGCACCAATGTTGACAAATTGCTCATTGACTGTGGTGCAAATCAAAGAAAAAAACCTAGATAAAACACGACAAGTCAAATTATGCATCTCTAAGAAACTCTCTTTGCAAGTACCTGTGGGCATTTTTTTTAATGTATGGGCAGTGCATAACCAAGTAACCTAACAAAAATTCAACAGAAACTGATTTGTATACCCACATGAACGGAATTGTAACCATTGGTTAGTCACAAGGCCTAAATTAGCTTAATGTGATTTTTACATTAAAAGCAAACCAAAGTGTGAAAGATTTAGAAGCAGACAGGCAATCCAGGTCAGTTAAAAAAAGAAAAAAAGCATGACAGTAGTACTGATTAAAAGCGCAACATTCTGGCAGCCCTGCGAAGGAGAGATCTGACCCCATGCCTGTATGTACTTACGTTTATCGAGGCCGTTGACGCGAACCTTTGAAACGTCGACTGCCGGGGCGACACCGACGGTGAATGGGCTGCGGGGGATGAGGTCGCCGCCATACTTCACCGCAACTGCCATGTTTCCCTGTGGACAGATGATACGGGACGGCCTGTCAGCAACACCACATGGTTACCCGTACAGACTCAGGTGACGGACAAAAAGCTAACATTAAATCTTACAGGCTTGCTCTTTAACACATCAGGTGTACTGTAGTAATAACACACGTTTCGTTAATTGTCAAGTGATTTGTGACACTATTAAGTTTCCAAGCACATAATAATTTATTATGTATAATATTAGTCACAAAGAACTTCGTATTAAATAGGCAAGATCCACTATTACTATATAATAGGCTATGGGGGGAAAAGTGCAGTTTGCGAGCATGAGATAAATGAGGGTGGGTGGCAGCCTCCACACCCTGCCACCTTTGTCTAACCTCGTGCTGATCATTTACACACTGCATCAGGTACTCTTTTAAAAAATAGAGACTCAACCCTGGCAAGACCAGGACCAGTTCAGAATACTGTGCACTAATTGCGCGCGAGCGGAAAAAACTTAGTCGCTGGGTTTGTAGCTTAGTGTGCGAACAATTGCGCCACTGTTCCCCATATAGCCTTAGCAGACCCCGGAGAACTTACCGGCTGTAGGGGCATGTACTCCACGTTGTGGGTGTCGCCTGCCTCCTCCCGGATGTGAAAGTCCCGCACCAGCTCGCCTTTGCCGGCGCCCGTAAACTCCACGTCCACTTTCCCCCGCCCAGCCCCTTGTGCAAACACCTTGAAGTGCGTCGGCTTTCCCACTTGCACGCCTGTGTACCAACCAAGTTAGAGGAAGGGAGGGGGAGGAATGGTGATGGTCAGGATGAGTTCGCAACACTGAATTACAAATGCTTTAGCAGGGGTAGAGAAACTACAGAACTACATGTCCCCTACTTCAAAACCACTCGCAAACAGCAGTAGTCCGGCACTGCGTGCGTATTCGACGCACTAATCGCGTGATGGAGGTAATTATTTAAGACGTCACCTGTCTTGCTGATGCCCGGACCCTCTGCCTTCACCTTGGAAGCATCGTGGGAAGGGTCGACCTTGACGCGGAATGGACTCTGCTGGATCTCCTGCAGGGGCATGACTCGTCAGTGTTAGGGTGGCTCGTTGGAGTGAGGTGATGAGCATCAAATTCGACTGGAACTACACCTGTAGCACTGCAACAGCTACTGTCACCACCTACATTCCATCCACTCTATTGAAAATTCCATGCCATTAATATAACCACCATCTCATTATCATTACTACCACCACCACCACCACAATTACAATACCCACTCTCCTGCGAGTTTCTCTTGGCTTCTGCCAAGAGAAACCGATGTTCACCAGGAGTAGGAATTGAACCTCTGGTCATCAGGTTCGTAGCACAGTGCATTAATCACTGCACTATTTACATCAAAATCCAGTACCCCACCCTGACCTTCTGCACTACATTTGCTTTAACACAGTCATCAGCACCACTGCCGCCCAGCCCCGTGCCCCCAGCATTCACCTGTTCAGCGAAGAGCACCATGATGGTGTAGCGGCCCGCGGCGGGTGGCGTGTAGCGCACGGTGAACGTATCGTCGTCGTTCTTGATGATGTCGAAGTCCAGATCCTGCTCCGTGGGGCCCAGCAGTCCCGCTGCACACTTGATGCCGATGCTGATGTCACCTGCAAGATAGGTGGCGGGGGGTAGCGAAATGTGTGGTGCGACGGTACGCGGTGGCGTCTAGGTGTTAACGGTCGGTGGTGTCACGACTCACCATCCCCGGCCTCGGAGCAGTCCACGGTGAACTCTACTGGTTCCCCGGCCTTGATGCCAGAGCGATCGACACCAGTTCCAGATACCTTCACCTTCTGTGGATAGCTGCCCTTGCTCACCATCACCTGCGGATATGCACCCATAGGAAAGAGCACGCAGGCAATGGGTTGCATATCAAGAACACTGTACAGCAACATTGGTTGCTGTGCTGTAAACCGTGAGACGCAACACGAACAGTGGGGGGAGAGTATTGGGGTTTAATTATCAGGAGGTGCTGCAGAAAAACCCACTGTTGCACTATGCATGGATGGTGTAGGGAGCAGCCTTAATTCAGTAGTGCACTGACCAAGCACTGCACATGGATGGATATGCAAGTATGTAAGAGCCCATAACAACTTGACAAAGTTGTGAAGAGTATGATGATGATTTGGATAATTTATATAGCAAACTGAAAGTTACACTGCAAGGACTCGCACCAACTCTAAGGTCTGATAGATGCTGGAAGTCGGATCCATGCTGCTGGGCTGGTGACTCAGAAAGCACAGTCACCAAATTTGGAGTCTGGTGCGAGCCGTGCGGCATCATGCATTGTGCTGATAACTGGCCGGCAGCAGGACAAGCGGGGAGGCATACCCGGTGAGGGCTGCCCGGCACGGAGACACCACCCCACGTGGTGAGGAACGTATGCTTGATGGCCTTGCGTGGCGTGTAGCCGCACAGGAATGTGCCGTCGCCATTGTCCTTCACTTGCACGTCAATCGGGGTGCCCTCTGCGTTCTGCACCAGACAACGAAGATACCAAACATAATGGGATCAACGAAATCAGTTGCAACATCGAAAATGATGAGATCCATGACCAGAATAGTGGCCGCACACGTGACAACAAATTACGAAGGTAACAATGAGGACAACTGCCATGTGGTTGGGGCTGTACAAGGTAGGGGGTGCTTGTACCTGTGCATACACTTTAAAGGGGGCCCTGCCTCCTGCACGTGCATCCACTGTGAACTCAATGGGCTTCCCCACCACCACCTTCCCACTTTCCAAGCCCGGCCCAAACAACTTCACCTGCATCACAGAACACACGTGTTAATAGCACAACATATCACGCAGCACATACCCTCTGAGCTGTCACCCCACAACCCTCACATCCCCTTGTACTCACTCAATGCATTTCTCATTGACCACGTTTCACCCCCCTCCCCCTATATATACACACACACCTCCATATTCCCTCTTCTCTTGCATACCCTGTACACCACACCCAAATTAACTTTCCACATTGTGCCATACCCCCTGCATCTCCTGCACCCCAACCATGCCCCCATCTACCCCACTACGTGCCTTGTCGGGGTGGAAGTCCGCAGGGGCCGCGACGATCTCGGCCATGAAGGGGCTGTGCTTTATGTCCTGGTCGTCACACACCACGTGCACCGCGTAGTCCCCGGCCTCGCCAGGCCAGTACACCACATCGCACGAACCGTCACCGCAGTCCTTACACTCGATCCGCGCCTGGGACGGGCCCTCGATCGAGAAGCCTGTGTCGCGTAATTACACACGCACACGCACACGCAAAGACAACAGTGATCTCCAGTGTAGACTTATTAGAGCAAGAGCTGCTAGCGGACATCTATGAAGGGCAGCACGGCACACAAGGGGGCGCCAGCATATCTGGCTATCTATCCCCTCTACTGCAGGTGTTTATGAACTGCACTCAGTGCTCGTCGAGCACGAATGACGGTTCATAAGTGCGCCGACAATGCCGTTCTCAGCCAGTGGACCACAACCCACGAGCACCAGTGATTCGTGGAGACCATAACAAGGTTGAGAACCACTGTACTAGCAAATACTTCATTCCAAATGCATATCAACAAAAATCCTGGACGTCAGCGGTGCCGGCCAAGTGTTTAGTTCCACCATTATGAACTCCGGAACCACTTGGGTAGACGACGGAATTCTACAGTGTGTTTATTGATCACAGTTTGTGCTGACCGAGCGTGCCGATGTCATCCCCGATGGCTTCCACCACAAAGTGGGCCGGATGATCCACGAGGCCAGAGCGCAGGCCGGGGCCCCATGCGCGCACCTTCTGCTCGCCCGCAGGGGGGCCCACCTCCACTTCAAACGGGCTGCACGCACGGGCACGCAGTCAAGATAAGCTTCCCACGCACACGTGCATGCTCGAACACATGCGACCACACGCTCACGCAGAAACTTATGGAAACAGATCGCATACGTCTGCGTGTGCATGTACAAGCGTAGACGCTTGCACGCACCACAAAGCGTACACCAATGTAAAAGCTACTAGAGAAAGATGGACAAGCATGATACAATGCAGACACTAGAAACACCACACGCACACACCTACGCACATACGTGGATACATAAATGCAGACACCAAGACGCTTTGCACAAGGGCAGGTTTGTGTTCAGACGTGCCCTTGTGTAAGCAGCATGGCACCGGACCCACTACCTGCGAGGAATGTGCTGGCCGGCCCAGGTAACGGACACAGTGTGCTTGCCCTGAGTGCTGGGCGTGTACTCGCACGCGTAAACACCATCGCCGCTGGCCTTTTGCCGAATTGGCTCCTCTTGGCCATCTGAGAAGTAGGGACAGGGGGAAAGAAAAAAAATGGAGGTTCACTGCCCGTGCCTGCCATCAGAGCAACTGCCCAGCGATACAACATTTGCGTTATGCAGCTGTATACGAGTATAGCTGTGCAATTATGTAGCCGAAGTTTGTAGCAGAACGGCTGCGCAAGTCCCTTGGTGCTGTCACTGTTGTGGGAGTCAGCAGCAGACAGCTTGGGGAGAGTTAATAAATCGTGGGGGACTGCATCACAAGAGAATGACCAGTGGGGAGGTTGCACGATGGGTGATCGGCGTTTTCAATCGAATGCTGCCGACTATAAACGATGAAGAGGTTAGCGCTGCATTAGTGACACCGATGGCAAGTGAATCTAGGACTCACTGGGGGTCTTGAGTGAAACCTTGAGCTCCCCAGAGCCGGCGCCGTGCGTGAAGACGCGAAAGTCGGCCGCCTCCTTCATGCGGACGCCCTTGGCTTGAAGGCCTCGGCCCGTTGTGCGGCACGCACTTGCTTGGCTCGCTGCCATCATGGTCACAAAAAATAACGACGAAGATCTCCCTGTTAGCATCGCATGCACTGCAGAGGCAAGTACTGTTAGCATGTTCCTACAAAGGATGGCACAGCAAATGGGAGAGTGAGTGGTTGGCACTACACCACCTTATCTCTAATGCTGATGTTTACACATCACAACATGGTCATTCAAGGCTGAGTTGACCTAGCAGAGGCAGGTACATAAATGCATCGATGATGCTGGATGGAAGTGGGAATTAAATTCGGATTGTGGCGCTTATAACGCAGCGAGCTATATTATGGTATAATTCCTCAACTGCACCAAGATATGAGTATAGGTAGCTACTTGTGGAGTATACATGGGCCCAAGAGTGTCTGCAAAGGCTGGCAAGAGAGCAGTTGAGAGGTCATGGGACTGCAACTCAAGACCGTCAAAAAAAGTACATTGGGATTAATGAGAGGTTTGTACTGGTGTCAGTCAGTAGAGAACAGATGGGACTAGAGTCTGGACTTGAATGGGGCAGCGATTCAACAACACGGATGGCTTCGGGGGTAAGAGAAGGAAGCGCGATCATGGGGTGGAGGTGGAAGAGCAAGGAGAGAATAGCATAACTAGAGGCCAGCAGGAGGACAGGAAGGGATTTTCAACGCGAGATGCGGGCGGCTGAAAGCATCGGCAGCGAATCATGGCGGCGCTCACCTTGCGCAACATTGACAGGGAAGGGGCTGCGCGGGATGGCACTGCCCCCGTAGGACACGGCAACGCTGTGCGCACCCTCCAGCACGGGGCGGTACACGCAACGGACGACGGTCTCGCCGCGGTCCTCCAGCTCCACGTCCACCGTGTCGCTGCGTCCACGTGGGTCCGAGATAGTCACGCGGACGTCACCGATGCCCGCACCTGGGGTGAGGGGTGAAGAGCAGTTGGCAGGTAAGCATTCCATCACCTCACCCAAATTCAATACACCATTACCAAATTTGCTTGTATCTGCTCACATTTGTCATCACTGGTACGTTGTGCATGTAACTATATGTATTAATTGTAAATACAGCCCGATGTGTGTATGAATATTACAAGGCAGTGACCTAAGTGCAATGGTGGTCCATCACTCATACTGTAGCGACTCTTACTATACAGAGGCCAATATGTGTGAACGCAGAAGACTCTTGGACTTGTACAAACTCAGGCCTGCAGATGCAATGACATTATGAATTTGACTCCAGTGCAATTCAAGACATGCATCAATGAGCATGACCAAACCTGCTATTCCAGATCACAAACAAATGTAATCCATCTGACGATTCCGGAGAACACCACACGAATTTATAAACTGAATCTTATACAGCTGTCAACTATGCATCTTGCTGTGCAAACCATTCCCAAGCAGAAGACACACCCACACTACCCTCTGCAGGTGTCATGCCAGCCGTGCGGCATCATACCAGCCGTGAGGACATCGAAGTGCGTGGGTTTCCCAGCAATGACGCCGCTGGGCTCCAGGCCAGGCCCCTGCGCCGTCACTTTGCTCGCGTCTGCTTGGGGTTTGGCCACAGACACCTCGAAGGGGCTCTTGTTTATGTGCTGCCCCGCAAACAGCACTGTCACCTGAATGGGCCACACAAGCGTTAGACACTTGACGATAGAGGTCATGGTGCATATAAACATGACTTGTTGATTCCCCCTCCTGTAATGAAGACCACCCAGCAGGGTGATGTGCGTCTCATCCATTTGTTTTATCAGCATACTGCAGATTAAAACAACAACCCATCTACTCACGTACCTACCCACTACTATCGCTACTACCATGGATGCCGTTCTTGAGTTTTAGGCACCGATTCCTCCACAGATTGAGGATTCTCCCAGATTGAACAGTGTGGGCGAGACAAATCAACCACCTACACTGCAGATTAGAACCATTCCATTTATGCGCCTTTCTTCATATGGCGCCACTTATTGGAACTCCCTCCCATGCTCCACTTTCCCCAATCTATAAAAGCCTGTTCAAGTCAGAAAATGTGACCGCTTATCCACCGCAATTTGGCATAGGGCGGTGTTTGTTATTAGCTCCTGGGGATTTGGGTTCTTCACACAAATGAGGGGGTAAGATGAAATGTGAAACGCTATGGTTCCCAGCAAAATGTGTTCTCTTCAAAAATTGGGTCTGGGAAAAAAAACCCATTTTTCTACGCCACGACATCAAAAGACACCCTTCTGTATTTGAGCTACGATCATAAAGCCACTTGCCACAGTAAACGTGAATGACCGATACTGTAATCATTCTTTGTCAGACATTACGTTCATGATTTGAGTTCGGTTTAAGAGTCACCCAGGGTATTGGGTTGCTCATTATACTGGGGAGGATCACAGTTTCAGAATAGTGGCCGATACCCCCCATGTCTTACAGGACTGTCCCCCACTCAAATCACAACTCAGGCTAAACATCTGGCAAACTCTGGTGAACGGGGACAAAGCAATGTCCTACATTCACTTTCATTAGTGCTTTCCATCCTTTTCTACCCCCTCCACCAGCAAAAGCATTGGGAATAAAAGCGTGCTTGGAGATGGGTCAATGCACGGAGAAGTTGCAGTAGCTCACCTTGTGAGGACCGACCACTTTGGGTGTGTAGACCGCGGAGTAAGTCTGGTTCTTGTCCTTAACAGGAGACACTTTAGCCTGCACACACAGTTTTAACATGTTACATTAATAGTTTAGCAATTATTCAAATTAGAAAGTGCATTAAAATAAACATTTATCAATCTTCCATGGGATGAAGGCCTCCCCACAACCTTGTTAGACATGGTAGGGTTTTTTTTTTTACCACATTTCACCTTCAGTTTGCTGGGTGTGGTGCAATGCACAGCACCACTGGTCAACCAAAATCAAGATTAAAATTAACAAAATGAACCAAAATATTTTCACAAAGCAGATTTAAGTTTCAGGATTTTATCAATGAGGGGTCCTAATTTATGAAGTCTGACCATTTCCTTAATGCATAATTTAATTTTACTATGCATTTTAAAAATGTAATATAACAATGCCACAGATCAAATTAGGCCTGTACATATTTGTCCGAGTACAAAATTGCCCTCAGTTTCTCACTATAAGCACATTTTTGCATTTATAGTTTCAGGCATGTGCATGGCCATCTCTACCTCCTCCTTGTGCCCAGCAGGGTCTTCGACAAATACAAGGACCTCTCCCTGCCCAGCACCGATGGTCTCCACGGTGAAGGTGGCTGGCTTCATCACCATATTTCCCGTAGCTTCCACCCCTAGAGACAACACAACCACATAAAAAAAGCAGAGTAGTCGCCTCCTCCAGCAATTTCGATCAGAATTGTGTCCATGTCTTGTCAAGGTGACAAAAAAATCCAGTTGGATGAAGTGGATTCTGAACGGGAATTCAAATTATCAACCTTTCAAGTGTGATGGAGCCACATCGTTTGGCATTATCATTGGTTGGCTGTCTTGGCTGCGATAGTGGTTTGTGTATAGTTGAAATAGCAGTGGTAACTGTCCCGATAGTCTGCTTTGGTTGCCATTCGGGTGAAAGTTAGTGGAATTTGATGGGTCGGGAGGGAGCTGCTGTCATGTTGAGTAGCTTAGTGTCATCCCAGACATGGTGGGGGTCATCCCTTTCTCCCTGATGAGAGCCTCACCTGGACCAAAAGCGCGTGCCTTCTTAGGGTTGAGTTTGGGACGGAGCGGTGCGCCAGGCTTAAGCTTAGCTTTAGGAAATTGAGCCAGGTATGTCATCACCGAGTGTTCGTCCACATTGGGGTCAACGATCTCCTCTGGAGCTATCACCTGAGATACAACCACACATGAACACACAAATGACATAGGATTAGCACTACTGCAACGGAGCCAGGTTATGGCTCTAACATCTGTGCTAGTCCTATTGTTAAGAACTCCCTCTGACATTCATCCTCAAGAAAGAAAGAAAAAAATGAATCTAAATGCTTACTTAAAACTTGATGGTAAACCAAAGACAATACATATTTATCCAACAGCTATCATACCAGTTAAATCCACATTGGCTTTATTGAATTTATTTAAATACCGTAGTAAAATAAGTATTGCAGCAATGATGTAAATGGACTGATGTTTGGGGATGCTTTTCAGAGAGGGCTTAGACAAAGTCCATGCCAGACGACCTATAGCCTGATAAGTTGTATCCAAGTTGTATAAATGTGATGAGCATCCCAACAAACTGCAATGTGACCGTCCATCAGTAAGACATTCAATCATTCCAAATCCCCCTTTCACCACAGATTCAAACCGAATCAGAGACATCCACCAAGCTATTGAACAGCTCAATAACATGGTTTCAAATTACACCTTGCTACATGAAAAGAAACAGCAATGTTACACGTTCACGTGGAGGGAAGGGGATGCGGGAGGCATATACGGGGGAGAAAACCATGCTTGTTTAGGAGGTGGCAGTCACGTTGAGAAGGGAACAGATGGGACCATGGTTCTTTGGCACTGCACTGGAATTTCAATGAGAAACTGTTGTAAGAGGCCAGTTCAAGCCATGAGTTGAGATTGTCGCTTAAACCGGATAAGACGCCTAAAGCACAAACAGCCGCAAATCCAGACGATGATGCTGGGTCACAACCAGACATGGAAACAATGGCTCCAGAGACAGGAATTACTCACAGCACATTTGTTTGCTCACATAAAAACAAAAAACTAAAGTTACCCATAAAGCCTTACCGCAGACTGTTGTGGTAAGCATTGTTTCAGACACAACAATATTAAGGCAGGCACAGTACATTAGAGCTGGATGGCAAGTACCACGTCTGGTTGTGTTCAGCACACCACTGCTGATGTTTACACACTGCCTCGAGTACTTGGTGCAAAGTTTACCGATAGGAGAACCAGGATTGTTCTAATACTGGTCACCAATATTGGTTATGAGCAAGACGCAAACTGGGATCGCTTGGTTTATCACAACAATCACTACTGACCGTTCAGAGCATATTTGCTTAATTACACAGGCTGTATATTAACATTACATATAGGTTTGTAGTCAATCAGGTCCCATATCCAAGGATAGGTTTCTTTGCCTATGAATATCTGACAGTCCACCATAATTCGTCGATTCAAGCCAGAATCTACTGATGCGACGAACATCAAATTAAGCCTAGAGTTTTGCTTATATTGAACTACTACTGAACGAAACAAACAACCATTTATTTTAATGCCGAGACACAAATATGGGGACGCATAATGTATGTTTATTTACATAGTGGGCGAAAGTCTTATTGGCAAGCACCTGTTAATGATGGTATGGTGCACGAAGGGTTACTACTACTGGATCTTAGTTTAAATTCAGAGTTTTAAAAAAGCACCTTCGTTTCAGTGCTTATGTGCACCATCCACAATGGCAAAAATAATTAAAGTCTGTCTCTGCAAAGACGGAACTACCCAATTCTAACAACCAATATTGTCCATGTATGTTTGTATCGCGACTGGCCCCATAGACTCGCAGCATCACTACATGCAGTACTGCAGTCTGGATCGTTGTTACAGCTGCACAAGCACTGCGGACTTGGATTAAACTGCAAGCTCTGATCAATCCAAGGCCGTCTGAGCCAATGTAAATCCCACTAATTCCCGAGTGGCACCCAGGATGACGCGTGTCACACAGGCACATCTCTACACCAAGATGAAGATAAAGATACCCCAACACCCCACTATGCAGGTGGGGCCAGTGTTGAGACGATCTATGAATGTTAGCACAGTGCAAGAGGTGGTATTGTGGTCAGCACCATGCCCAGCCACATTTTTCTTTTTCGTGGAAATGTCTACACACCACAGCAGCTCATTAGAGTAAGGAGGCCTAAAACCAGGGAGAGGAGCAGAATACAGGAGTTCTCGTATCCATTGATCAATACAGCAATTGGGAAGGCAACGTGGATTTAATGTAGCATCTAAACTTGCAGCTATCAAATCGCATGGGCTAGGTAGCTGGCAGCGAATCGTTACGCTGACCCGGTGAAAACTTTTTTTTTTATGTAGGATTAGCCCTTTCATGGGACGCTGCCACCATAGTGTTCGCTGGGAGAAAAATAATTGAGGCGTAAGGAGGAAACCCATGAGGCTGAAGGGCAATAACGATGCAGCAGCTCAGCACAAGCAAGTGCACAAGCTCTGCAGTCTTTACACATTATATAGCAAGCTACTGCAGCAAATTAATGAGTTGTGATACAAGTGGGAGGAAACTATATCCTCGGGAGAAAACTAACCCAATACTATCCTATACAGATGGTACAGGTGGAGTTTAGATTTCCTATACCTCATTCTCGTCGCACGCCAGTGTAAATGGCAATGACCTTCATGTGAATGGATCTTCACATTTTTCTAGATTCAAGAAACCCTCACCTGTTGCCTTCACAGTGCAAGTTAGAAGCAGGTGCCATCATTTCCCGCACCTGCCAATTTCTGATCCTCAGCAAAGCCTCGACATAACAGGGCATAATGGCTTTTGCACTCCAGCATTCCAGTGTCTCAGTTACATTCCTTTGTGACAGTTGCCAAATCGCCCATGCTCACATCGCCAAATATAAAACAAATCATCTCCTCATTTCTATGAAAGCACCAACTCCCAGACAGCGGGAGGAAAGATGGGCAGGTGGGAGGAAGTAGACAGGCAGGTAGATGTAAACGAGGGGCAAAAACAATCCCTTACATCACCCAAGGCCGTGGGAAGGAATTACCTAACACCACAGGAAGTGGCAATTAATTTGGCCAAGAGGTATATAAAAACCTAGCTCTAGGCATCATCGTTTTTAATATGTCTACGGCAAAGGAGAACACACATGCGTTGCCGCAGGCAACCGCTTTCCAAGGTGCCATACGCCTCAATGCAAACAACAATGGTGTTTCAAAACAATCGTTATTGTCGTCGTTAAATTTGGCAGTGGACCTAGAACCAGGCCTTCCGAGCAGAAAAGGAAGGAAAGGGTTCTGAGACCGAGTGATATAATGAATTTTTAAAGTAATTTTTGAAAAATGTTTTTCAGGAAAGCCCACGACTTTTTTCAGAAGGTTCCTCGACTGGGATGTGTGAGTGTTTCCGTCTAGGGAGGAAACTGGAGTACCCAGAGAATACCCACACGTACAAAGGGCCTGCAACACAAGGCGCCACAAAAAGGAAACAAACTTAATATTATTTGCCATTGCAAACAAGAATTGCAAGTTTTTTTTGTATTGCAGCACTGCTAATATAGTAGCGGCCGCTCTACCAATAAAGCGTAATTGAGGAGGAACTGAATGAAGGGTGAAGATTAATGTGGATCACCTTTAAACGGTCCAGGTCAGAAGATGCAATGGGACACATTGATAAATCCAGGTTAGGTGCAAAGAATAAACCTATAATTTTTGTACTTGCTTATTTTATACCGAACAGTAATAAGACCCCTTGGGACATTTTTCAGGAGGGTCATGTGTTGAGTTTTTATTTTACGGTTTCTATAAGTGGGAGGAAACCAGCACACCCTGAAAAATTCCACGTGAGTGAGGGGGTGGAACTAGCCATGTCCACATGTCCTGCATCACCTTCTCCTAGCAAGCCAGAGTAGGATACCACTGACATCCACATAAAAGAAAGTTTTATTTGTTAAGGTTACTAGTTGGTCAGGGGCTCACCTGTGGCACGCCGAGCCAGTCATCGGCCTGCTGCATGGCCTCGCGAGCGTTGTCTACAGGGGGCCGTGCATCCCATGACTCCCAGTCGGGGCACAGACCTGCACGGACACACGTGGGACATGCAGACATTTTTGGCACGGTTAATCCCAGGGTAATCAATCAGCTGCAAGACTGGACTAATGTCAATGACCGCTGTGATATTTACACTGGTGAAACAGATGCACAGACACTGCACTATCATACATATGCAGACAGTCACAAATACAAGACCGATCCTCTACACACACACCCTTAACACAAACAAGGATACAAATGAAATACGTTTTTATCACACACATGTCCAGACACACTAAACGCAACGATGCACGTTACACGCCAGATAATCAAACACCTCCGCGACAGCACAATGCAATCTGCACAAACCGGGCGGGATGGCTCTGCACCGCGCTACTATCTCATCCACTACGGTTATGTCGCCTTCATCCCCTCCCCCCCACCTGGCTCCAAGGTGTGAGGACCGATGATAGTGAGTGGACAACAGCAAACAGCCGAGAGGACCGCACGGTGTAAATCTCTACGGCACGGAGAAAAATTAAACAGAAGTAAAGCCATCCTACAACGTGCCACACAATGGTGTCCTGGACCCTGCTGTAAGGAATCAAGTGCCTTGATTTGCTCTCCTGTTCAAAAACCTGATGCCTGGGCCCCCTTTTGGCCAACGGGACCTAAGTACAGTTGCAATCACCGAACACCAGACATCACTAGCTTGATGGCCAAATGCACACAGAGGTGGGCATGTGTACTGGGGCTTTGTAATGGGTTGTTTACCAACGGCACTTGTGGATAACTACAAAAAGACATTTTTGCCAGTATAAATTTAAAAAAAGGTTCACTGGCAATAACAGGTGTTAAAATGTTCAAGCAGAAAATCGATGCGTGTTCAAGGCATCAAGTTTCAAAAAGCACATGTGCCCGTGGTGGTGCAGTGAGTAGCGTTGAATTCAGCCCTTGCTATATCAGTAGCAAATGATAAACCAGTTCTGCCCCCACCCTCACCATAATAACCAGCATGGTGAAGTTTGGTTAAAGAGCCCAAGATTAAAGCTGTGATGCCTTCATACAGCAGTGTGTTATTAACGAATAGCACTCTTCCCAAGGTGGCAACAAGGTTAATCTAGGGATTCGCATGTGTAAATATCTTGCTATGTGTCAGTATGCGCGCGCGCGTGCGTTAGGGCTTGCATAGATCATTGTACTATATTGCTGAAGGCTAAGCAGTGGATTTCGGTGCTTGCGTGCATGCGTCTGTTGTGGGGACCGGTAGTGTAGTGGTTTGTTATGAATTTAATGATCTCAGAGGATTCCAGCTCACGGTCAACATCAGCAATTATTTGCTGTACCCTTACTTACCCTCCGCGATGGTGTGTCACGTGTTAACCCATAGCACCTGTATGTTTCATCACCTGGAGGATTCCACATCTACTACACCCCACAGTATTGTTGTCAGTTCTCTAATTATTCATCATATGTATAAAAATGATCATCGCACAAATTTCTGTGATGCTTTTTCATGCCAAAGTTAAGACTTTAATAAAAATAGCATGCATAGAGCACTTTTCATCCGAGGGTCACAAAACGCTGCACAGAGCTTCAGTTACTGTAGTTCTTGCTGCAAGTCAACACAGCAAACAATAAACATTGTACCATTTTACATGTCCGACTGCATAGGTAAGATTAAAGCAGATTAACATTGAGCGAATCAACGTTATACAAGGATTTACTGTAATGTGGAAGAATCCATACAACTGGCTGAACAATTAACACATTTTTTTTTACTTATTTGGCTTCCAGTGGCACAATTAATAAAAAATTGCACAGACAAGCAGCAGCAGCCGCCCTTCTCCCCCCCCCACCCTCCAAAGCTACTTACCCCCCCTTCCCCATATCCTGTACCGGTCAGAGCATGATGCCACTCTCATTGAGAAGTATTGGTTCCAAACCTCTCATCATTTGGAGATTCATCAATTAATTACTCAATGTACCTGATCTCTTAAGCAAAGCAGGGTTTAGCTTGGATGGTTAAACACTAGGAAAAACAAAATAGAGTTCTCCATAGCTTTTCTTTAAGATGGCTATGTTGAATGTTCTCTGCTCTGTACAATTTCTCCTCCCATGTTGGAGGCATCAGGCTTTGCCAATGTTGGCAGCAAAACGTTGCAAAGGAGAGGTAAACTCGACATGGCTATATCCAAAGCTATGGGACACAGATTCTTATTAGGGCTGTGAAAACATGTCACATAATACAGGAATAAAGCTCTCATTTCCTGTGCAATGCTCTTCCCACGTCCATACCCCTAGCACATCCCCACATGGTCCACTTAGGGTCTACCCCATAACCCAGCTCTTGCCCTTTCCCATGTAATGATTCAACAACTACCTCCATTCGCCACTCAGGTGACGATGACGTCACCAGTGCCTGTGCCAGGCATAATGTACCAGGGGTTTATGGGTTGCCTGACACCTGTGGTGTTTCACACACGGACATGTCTACCCCAGCTCCCCCACCTACGTCTGGCCTCTTGCCACCGCGGCCACCCCCCCAACCCCCCAACCCCCAACACGCAGGGCACCCACCGGGGGCACAGCTGTCGACGAGCGCCCCCAGCGCACGGCCATTCTGCCAGTCCTTGTTGAAGTTGCCCACGGGCATGTCGGGCAGTTTGTTCTGAATCCAGCCCAGCAAACGCTGCTTGGGAGTCTGATTCTTGGCCTCCTCGTCTTCCTCGCCCTCCCACATGGGCATGGAGATGGAGTAGTGCAGAATCAGTGTCCACACCATGCCCAGGATCAGCTTCAGGTTCCCATCCACGATGGCCTGACTGTCTGTAGAGGCCGGGAGGGGACAGTGCTATTAAATCAACACAATCGTCATTGTCACAACACCATGTATTATCATTGTTGCGTAAAGTTCGTGGGCCTAGCATTCTGAACAAAAATATCTTCATTACCATTATTGAAAAGTCACCACCCACTGCGGGAATAAGCCCTACCTCTTCGTACAATTTAAAAAACGGATACAATGTGATTGCGTGCCATCAATAATCATTATCACAATAACCAGTTTAAAAATTACATATTTATTTTCAAAATGGATAGCAGGCAGTACAACAATTACAAGTGTGAAAAATGACATCTTCCAGGAAATGACAATAATCAGAGGTGGAGAGGATGAACCCCGAGTCAGGAAGTGGAGAACAGTGAGTGGAATGTGGCATTCATTTGTCTCCCCCATCGCCCTCTTCTATTACACATCTTGCATCTCGCTCTCCCTTACCGGCTCACCACAACCTGCCCCTTCCCAGAACATCGCCCAATATGGGCATGCGTCTCACCGACACGCCCATTCACGGCTTCAAATACGCGTGAGGTGGATGGGGTGAGGGGAGATGTTGAGAACCAGATGGACAGGTACGCAGGTGCACAGGTAGACAAACAGATTGAGGAAGGTTCTGTACCTTGGGTAAAAAAAAGGTGGGAACTTTTTTTTTTTAGGTAAAACCAGCAAGTGTGGCAAATACAATAAAAAATGTGGACAAACAGGTAAGCACATATTTGACAAGCAAAGGCACGCCGTTACGAGACAGGTACACAGATGGACTGACGAATATGCAGCCAGACAGGTGGAATTATGAAATAGGGTGGGGGGACCAAAAGTTATCCGGGGAGAAAAAATGGACAGCCTCACGCACATTACATGACTTCTTATATATCACCAGTCGGACTTACACAGGTAAACAAAACATAAACAGACAGGTAGACAAACAGGAAGCTGGGTGGGCACATCGGTAACCGACCCAGGGTCTATATACGAGTCATTGCAGGCAAAGTTTGCGTGTGCCAGACATTTATGACCCTACACATACCAGGATGGCCGTGTCCGGAAAATCGTAGCAACCGTTTCACCATGAGACACAAGGCCAGACTGATGTGAAACGTAAAACAAAACTGCAAAGGCATTAGCATCCCAAACAGCCAACGCATGCTGTAAGCAAACCGATAAATAGAAATGTAGGAGCAAGGGGCAGACGTAGAACTTAACAGCTAAGATGAAGACATGCCACAAAACCAATAGGCCAATGGATTATCTATTGATGTGGAAGCTTAATACAAAGGTTTGATTAGTATGATGAGATGTAGAGAACTTGTAATCCTGTAGCCTGAACACAGCTAATACCTGTGAAGAGTGGCGTGTTGCACAACGTGGGCGTGGTGGGTAGCCAGTGCAGTATGCTAACCAGGGCAACACCACGACTCGCAAAATAGATTTAACCCGTGGAAATTTAGTAGCCACCCTCCCACCCATGAAGTCTTTAAGTTCAGGCTGGCTTAACCTAGGGGACGAACAGACTAAGTGCAAACACGGCACACCACCAGTGATTACGTGCATTAAGACCAGAAATTTAACCTGGCTTTTCGGGATTAAAGTGTAGTTTGTCAAACCGTGTCACCCAGACAAACATTCCCAGAGGGTACACAGTGTTCATAACCAGAATGTGCGTGCACATACAAAAAGTTACGCAAATATCCACTTCATGGTCTAGAGCAGGGGTCGGGAACCTATGGCTCGCGAGCCAGATGTGGCTCTTTTGAGGACTGCATCTGGCTCGCAGATAAAACATTCTCACGCGTTTTAATCCATCCATCCATTTTCTACTGCTCCTGTTCAGGGCTGTAGTTGACTGGAGGAGCAACAACTGTCCACTATTTTAATTGGATAAGGACAGCCTACGTGGGTCGTTGCTAGGTCAACAGATAAACGCCCCTTTTTTAATCAGTCTGCTAGGTAGTTAATGCAGAGCCAACCCTTCGACAAAGAAGATGGCGAAAAGAAAAAAAGATGAGGAGTATCGTACATTTCAGGACGAATGGACGGAAGAATTCGCCTTTGTCGAGAGAGCAGGCTCTGCGGTGTGTCTAATATGCAATGACAAAATTTCATCGATGAAACGGTTAAATGTAAAGCGGCACTTCGACACACGCCATGCTACCTTCGCATCAAAATACGCCTTCTTTCTGCTGTCCCCCCCCAGGGTGCCAAGAGCTACTGTGCAGAGTGCAAGCTAGCCAGCAGCAACTCCGTGTATGGACCCGACAAGGTGACGATAATTCTGCTAGCTTTGCTGGTTCTTTGGCAATAGTGAGGAACGGAAAGCCATTCGCAGATGGCGAGTATGCTAAAACATTCATGCTTGATGTGGCCAATGAACTTTGACGATTTTTCGAACAAAGACAAGATAATGAAACGAATACAAGACATGCCTCTGTCGGCAAGAACTGTTCACGATCGTACCATCGTGATGGCAAACCAAGTGGAGGAAACGCAAGTGAAG
>JAZEWT010000008.1:12658158-12675424 GCA_036362905.1 Mordacia mordax | reverse complement strand
CATGGAGTTCGCTCAAGAAAAAAAAAATCTACCGATGGATAAACTTCTTTCAGTGTGTACTGATGGTGCTCCGTGCATGGTGGGGAAAAAACAAAGGATTTGTGGCGCTTCTTCGTGAACAAGAAAATAGACCCATCCTAAGTTTTCATGGCATTCTACATCAGGAGGCGCTTTGTGCTCAAATGTCTGGCGGGCAGCTTGGCGAAGTGATGTCGCTGGTCATTCGTGTGGTCAACTTTATTGTTGCCCGAGCTTTAAATGACCGCCAGTTTAAAACACTGCTGGATGAAGTTGGGCATAACTATCACGGTCTGCTTTTGCACAGCAATGTGCGTTGGTTGTCAAGAGGGAAGGTGCTTAGCCGTTTTGCGGCTTGCCTGAGCGAAATCCGGACTTTCCTTGAAATGAAAGGCGTCGAGCATCCTGAGCTAGCAGAAACTGTGTGGCTCCTCAAGTTTTACTATCTCGTGGCTATGACTGAACATCTGAACCAGCTCAATGTGAAAATGCAAGGCATTTGATATACAGTGTTATCCCTTCAACAAGCAGTGTTTGTATTTGAAAACAAGCTGGAGCTCTTTATCGTGGATATTGAAACAGGTCGTTTACTACATTTTGAAAAACGGAGACAATTTAAAGATGCATGCACAGCAAGTGAGCCCGCTCAACACTTTGATCTCCAGCAGCTAGCTGGCTTCACATCCAGTCTCCTAGTCGTTCAAAGCACGCTTTGGAGAATTTCGTGAGCACACCCGTCTTTTTAAGGTCATCACCCATCCAAACGAGTGCTCACTGAACACAGCCGACCTGAGTTACATCCCTGGTGTCTCCGTCAGAGATTTTGAAGCAGAAGTTGCTGACCTGAAGGCCTCAGACATGTGGGTGAATAAGTTCAAGTCACTGAATGAAGATTTGGAAAGAATCGCACGATAGAAAGCGGAGCTGGCGAGCAAGCATATGTGGACAGAAATGAAAAAAACTTCAACCCGAAGACCAGCTGATGATCAAAACTTGGAACACGCTTCCTGTCGCATACCACACACTGCAGCGTGTGAGTATTGCTGTATTGACCATGTTTGGATCTACGTATGCATGTGAGCAGTCATTCTCACATCTTAAAAACATCAAGACCAACCTACGATCGCGTTTAACGGATGAAAGCCTCAACGCTTGCATGAAGCTTAACCTCACCACGTATCAACCAGACTACAAAGCCATGAGCAAAATCATGCAGCACCAGAAGTCGCATTAATGGTAAGAAGTATTTTATTTATTATTGGTTAGCTTCATTATAACAGATTTTAAAAGAATAAATTCAGAGGCTTATTATACTCACATTTAGTTGTATTCAGTCTTAAAATATATTATATGGCTCTCACTGAAATAAATTTCCAAATATTTTGCTTTCATGGCTCTCTCAGTCAAAAAGGTTCCCGACCCCTGGTCTAGAGGCTGTTCGGGCAAGCATTTCTGGAGGCAGCAAATGACAACGTGGTGGTTGGGCAGAACCACGCCCAGCCCCAACGTTGTCTCCGCAGTGTTGAGGTTTGTTCACCACACCAGGTACCAGGTTCGGCTCCAGGCTCGGGTGCCTATGAGTTCACGTGCTCTCTCCGTGGCTCAGTTTTCACTGGGTACTCCGGTTTCTTCCCACCGTCCAAAGACACGCTACTACCTAGGTTAATTGGCCTGCTGAGTAAGCTGCCACCAGTGCCCTGCTATGTACTGGCGTCAGATTCTGGGTATAGCCCTACCTTGCACCCTTTAGATGCTGGAATAGGTTCCGGCCCCCTACGATCGTGTATAGGATTAAGCAGGTATTGATAATGACCACCAGATGCTTTTTAAAGGCTAAGTCAGCTTAGGCAAAACACCTAGCATAGATTTGTCACGAATTTGGTCATGACCAGGTTCTGAGCACAGAGTGCACTTACTACTGCGGGCACACTCCCCATAAAATGTTATACCGTAAAATACACACACACACTGACCCCCTGAAAAAGCCTAAACAGACTGTAAGATTAAGTGCTGTTAGAGAACCAAAGGCAAGTCGGCAGCTGAAGAGGTGGGTGGGCCAGCATTGCGATGCAATATACAGTAAGGTCACAAGGATAAGGCCATCGCTCGTGTATAGCCTACAGACCTTTGGGGAGCACCTGTTATCGTGGGCATTAAGACTATGGGGAATGGCTTGGTCACCACTCATCCAAATGCCCCCCCCCCACGCATTAGGTGCACCTCTTCGAGTACAGTTTTCATAACACCCACAAACATGCGAACCAGCACACATTTGGATAGAGACTCACACGCGAACGCACATGCCAGCACCGCCACCAGTAACAGGTACCACACACGCTCACACGTGTTCCCATAGCGATCCAATAAATGCAATGATTATTATCAATGCGGATGTACACAACCAAGCATTTGGCACACCGAGAGCCAGCATAGCATACATAGCTTTGCGCGCGCGCGCACGCACACGCACACGCACGCACGCACGCACGCACACACACACTTCAATTAGCAAGCACGTATGACGGGCCACACTGGAGGTGGGGGGGTGTAGAGATTACCACACCCCTGGTCATATTTGTCCCCAGGTACTGATGATTAAGCGCCCCACCAAGCACTGATAGGGGAGGGCGCCGGTCAGACATTCACTGATGTTATCTGCGAGAGGCACTCAAACCCGTTGGGTCTGAGGCGCATCAACGGATCACCCATACATTTCTTTTTCCGTTGAGCCACACACCGATACGCATCCAAGCATGTTCACACCATTCCAAATATTTGTGCAAAGAGATTAACACTCAAGGACACACACCAAGACAAAGCTCCCTCGTATAGTCTTACACTTTCAGGGTTAGTGCACCTATGCAGGCTGGCACGGCATGAGATGGGTGGTCAGTTTCCCACCGGAGCACCTTTGTGTCCCAATTGGACAAAGTTTACACACACCAGGTATAATGATGTAGGTGTTCACGGCTCGATGCATGATGATTGCTTCGAAAAGCTGCGTACACACCAGGTACTCAGTTGAGGCGAGGTAGACCTAGAGAAGGTCAGGCCCGGTTCATATTAGGTCGCCATTGGTGTTGGATGCGAACTGAAATGGAGTACGAGGGTAGGGCACAGCGAGTTATCCACGGCGCTGCCATTTCCCCCGACAAAACATGGACAAGACACCAGCACAGCAGCAACCCCAGATGCACGAGCACACGGGCACGCATGCTCCCGCCCTACGCCTTTGGTTTTTTTCGTCCATCGACGGGGCTGAGGGCTTAGGGAGTGGCCTCCACATTTCTCATAGTAAGGAGAGCAAATCACGAACACAGGGGCTCCCTGAAACCCACCCAGTGCGACTGTGTGAACAGGTAGGCTCCCACTAAACAGGTAGAGAAAGCATATTCTTGTGTGTTACAGGTGATGGCAGTTACCTGGCTATGCGTACGCCAGCAACTAATGACTTGTATTGACAGCAGTTACTCGTGTGTACACAGAGCAGTAACCTGCCTGTGCAAACAGGTGATAGACGTTACCCCATCTGTCACTGTATCTGTAAAGGGAAGTCACCTGCAAGGACACCGGTAATTTGCACGTGTGCCAAGTCACAGCCACACCCAATAACGGAGAAAGATATAATTTCCTATTTTACTTCTAACTGGGTTGTCTACTGTAGTCAGCATTCATTATTACAACTGGAAAACCAGTCTCTTAATATGCAGCCTCCACGCCACAATTAACTGTATAAACACATACCTGAACATTAACTCACACACGCTTCCATAGTAGCCCAGGTAAGATTCAGGCGGCTGAGCGCCCCAAGTAGTCACGCGTAACCTAGAGGTGAGGCGATGAGTGATGGGAACTGAAACCCACCCCCACCATACCTCCTCCAGGCCATCCCCTTGCGTCTCCCATCTGCCCACCCATATTTCCTTTACCACCGCTCATCCAGGATTTCGTGGAAGTGCTGAATGCAAACTTCAAAAAAGGTATCCAGCCGTACAAGATTCGTGACTGCACAGAGTTTACAATCACGAGCATCCGTCTATCCACTGTTAGACGAAGGCCTCTCCACGCCACAACCATCACACATTGCATCTATCAATCTCATGCTTGCGCATAAACGGTCTTTAGCAACACCAGCATCACAAGCACCTATACCTCCCTCCACTAGGTTTGCTAATATTTTAGAAGAAAGATTCCGTCGGCATGCGGCACCTTTACCGAAATCTAGTCATCGTATTACCCCCCTCCCCCTTTATTGAAGGTTCAACCTTACGCATGCCTACCTCCTTCCCCTAACTTAACTCACCCAGCAGTGACTACAGCAGTCTCCACTGAAACCAAAGGGAGAGAGGATTAGTGTTATATATATATATAAAATTCATTGTACAGGTTCTCACCCACCGCATACCTGGGTAATAGGCAGGCACTCGCAACCTGTTCGAGTCACTACTTCCCTTAGCATTACTCAGAAAATAAATAACCCTCAATAGATTCCCACACTGTGCCAACAACAGTCAGCTTTGATCTGATCACTGATTAAAGCCCACGCGAAACTGCTGATCTCATGCTTGGGGATTTAAAAATTCACTTGAAGCATCTGCAACGTCATGACATTAAAATGTCCATAACGGAAAATCCAAGCTTGGTCATAGACGAAACACGGATACGGAAGCGCTAGAAAACCTGAGGCAAGAAGCCAGCCACATGGTGAGCCAGCGCCAATATTTTCATTTTCCAGACTCAGCATGCAATAAATTATAATGTTATCAGTGAATTGAGATTTATTTTTTTAGTTGCGGGAGGAAAAGCAATGCTGAACAAGGGGAGAGATCACAAATTTCATACAGAAAAGGTGCCTGAGGCATGGATCGAACCACATAGGAAAGGACTATTTCTGTGAGGCACGGATGTTACCGCTCATCTCTGTAGATGTACTCTTGATAGATTCTACTACTTGGCTACACCATTATTTTTTCCATGGCCACTGGTCTTCTTCCTCTTATTAATAAAATATCTTAGAGTCCTTTGGTTTTATCCAGAACTACTGACTGTAGATCCTTCCATGCAAGGTTGTCAGGAAAATGTGTGGGTTGTTGATCCATACAGGCCACGCTGGCCAGAGCCCACAACTCAGTTTAGATATCCCTCACAACTAATATAAGCCATGGCTGAGAGAGAAGACTTGGTTAATATCAATGTCAGTGTGCGGTGTCACCGGCAGTAAAAAACAAGAGATTATCGAGTCCATAACGCAGTGGTAAACACTGCATCACGCCACGCCTTCCATCCCGCCCCCGTTTCAACACTCATACCACGCATCAAGTTCCTATGCGAAGTCACGGTCAAAATACCCGATGTCGTTCAATGTCCGAATCATCTCTGTGCAACCCTTAAGTCAGCGGTAAAAGCCCACTTTGCCAATGCGCGATCAAGTTCACCTACCACTGCGTATTGGGCCCTGCTAGCTGCTGATAAGCAACAGTGACACGACGGACTAGAGAAGAGAGGGCATGATGGGTAAATTCAGGTGGCACTTAACCTGATCCGGTGCAAATCAGGTCCTTCTTGCAACGGCATTACCCAGCCAAGTTATAACTTAAATCTGAAAATACCCTAAATGCTTCACGCATAATTATCCTTGTGATTATGGTCACTTTTCACCTTTTCAAAAATTGGTGTTACAAGTTTGTTTACCTTTCGATTTCATACATTGTGTTAGTTTCAACGTTTGTTGTATTGCAGGAATCCCATATCCAGAGCTTGCAAGCTCATTGGGTACTTTGGTGTAATAAACATCCATTACCACGTGGTTTTTGTTACTACCATTAAACACGACCGAGCCCCTGACTGAGCACATGTCTAAGGTTGTTTATAAAGAAAATAAACTTGGAGGTGTGATCTGATCAAACATCCTGGAATCCTTTCAAAAAGTGCCAAGTCCTTGGCCCACAGGCAGTGTGCGCAGATGAGGTTGCAGATGCACCAGTGTTAGGCTGAACACAGTGACTATACAATTAAAACTTTGAAGAGGAGGATTACAATGCTTGTACAGGGTGGTCCTGTAACATGTATTCTTGTGCACCCAATGAGTGTAATGTAGGCAATATAAACAATGACGTCAAAACATTGTACACATTTGAAATAATTGAAAACAAAAAGAAAAAACGGGCAAATAAACGGGGCCTACAACACATGTGGACCACCCTGTACAATGTTGTGTGTACAGGGTTATCAAAATAAGCTTTAATTTAAAATGTTTAGTGAAGGATTTCATGTTAGTAATGAATTTGGGTGTCACAATAGACATTTTGGGGAGTTTATTACAAAGAATAATCCATACGGCTGAACATGGCAGAAATTACAGCTGGTGTGAAGAATCTGTAGAAAAAGTAGCTGCAGTTACGGAACATTTCAGTAGACACCTGCAAAATTGAATTGCATGTACAATGGCAGTACATTGAAAAGGTTTTCATGTAGAAAGTCTGCTGTTTTTATTTAAGAATAATATTTTTATTGGCTGGTCTCATAACCAGTGATGTGAAACTTTAAAAGTAACTTATTTATAGGTTATTGAATCTAGAGCATCTTGTTACAACTATGTGGTAACGCTATGGTATACATTAAATAGGAGACATTAAGGAAAGTATGGTGGATATGCCGATACATAGCAGTCGGTTTCTTGGACAAAGACTGCAGAGTTTCTAAAATTTGGTAGCCATTTTAGCGACCTTGGTGGGACACGGATCACAAAGGCTATTATAACCACGACACAAAAGATTTCCAAGTCTCCCAAAATAATGTAATTTGACCATGTGGTGCAGTATTACCGGTGTTCGTTATACATTTAATGTTATTTGTTATAATGCTTCAAGGAGAAATTGTGGTGGTGTTGTCGCCCCAAATCTGCCTCCTGTCCCCACCCACTGCTGTCGCCACATATCACACCGGCACCTGCTGCTCTCACCCATCACCTGCTGTCGCTCAGCCTACAAATGCACCCCCTCATCCGTCCCCTCCCTACTCAAGGAACTTCTTTAGCCCAGAGTTGCGAAGGGTCACATGGAAAATACTAAGCCGGGGTGCTTTTAAAATACAAGCCCAAGCATGTGGAGGAAGGGAAGGCAGGACTAAACAGAAACAGGGGAACCACCCAAAATGCACACGGTAGTGCATTAAACCATGAACTTCTCTTTCGCTTAAAAGACAAGGCAGCAGAGCTTTAATTCCACAGATGTGGTCACAGGCAAACGAGCAATAAAGGAAGGTGTAACACCGACATGGCCCGTGTAATATTTTATATCCATGTGCACTACCCATCTTACTTGGCATGAACTGTAAAAGTGTTCAAAGCATCAAAGGAAATGGGTAACAGCTGAACAAAGATGCATTACACAGCCTTGGGTGGTTAGAAGAGGAGATGGCTGGTCTGGTAGACAATCCGGGTGATGAAACGGCAGCCAACAACCAGAACACGTCCAAAAGGGATAGTCACCACGGACAATGAGTGATTAGATTGCACAATTTTATTTGGTTGTCATGTTCAGAGAAGTTCAGTACTGCAATAAGTTGATTCTGGCTTAAAAAAAAAATGGATTCTAAATCACTATCAAGGGCTTACAGTGAGGAGGCGACAGCAACAAACAGCTAAAATCAAAGCAGTAATAGGCCTTCTACATTTCTTGATTGGAGCAAGATTAATATAAACATGGGATAAAGGCAATGGGAGGGACCAGATGTGAAGACTTTTGATAGCCAGCCAAAGGTTTAAGGTGAATGTTATTTGTGTGGATCATGTTATCCATAGAAAATGGTAGCCTTCTCCAATGTAAAAAGAAGACATTGCTGCAAAACTCACTGCATTCAAACGGTGATGTACTCCTGTATGTGCTCCTCCCGTTTGGATCGATGCTACCGAGGTGGAGGAGGTCGTCTGACGTTTTAACAGGAATAGCTGTACTCGCAATACGTCTAAGCGGTGTACGTTTTAATAAAAGATCAGCTGGCAAGCCCTTACCGCTTTTTTATACAGTGCCTTCCACCTCTCCCCCAAGGCTTGACGTGGGCAGATTTTAGCTAATGCCACATTCCTGGCACTGGTTTGAAAGTCATGATGACACTAGGGAAAGAAAAGTAATGTACTATTTCAAGACAAAAAAAGGATTAACCAATAAGCCCCCTATTATATATTTTCACTTTAAGGCCAACGGCGTTATTGCCCAGAGTTTTCACAAGTTATGCATCACTGAGTTATACAAAAAAGGTTTTTCGAATAAATTTAAGGTCAAAGGATCATGAAAGACATTGCCCTTGAGTCCACCACACCCAATCATCACTTCCTTCACATCCTGCCTTGTTTGCAAAAAATTGACGGACTGTCAACATTTCCACCCATGATTTCAACTATCCTACTGGGGTCTTCCCTTTTTCATTTTAAAATCACAGTTGACATGACACTTAAGGGCCGCTCTTACAGCCTCACCATCACCCATCTTCCCCTTGGCGACTGACCTCCGAGTTCCACTCCAACGCACAAGTGTCCCAACCATCACATCCTCCTGCCTATTCCAGCAATTGTTCTCCATTGCAAAACATGTGAGATGGCACCCCATCCTGATATTCGAATTCCAATCACCTTCAATGCATCTGTACTTATGGAGTTCCAGACATCTGAGCTACCGATCTGCTGACTCGGCAACATGACTCATTGACCACAACCAGGGCAGTCAGCAGCACTAATACACACGCGATGGATAAAGTGTGCAGTCGACAAACGTATTACAGAGGCATGAGTGCTGTTCACTCACGCACATCAAGGCCACAGCACACAAGGGGCAAGTTGTGGATGCAGCCAAAGCCACACCCAACTACCTTTGTCTCCCCAGTTCAGAGGTTTATACGGCAGACTTCTGCTTTAAAAGCAGAGCAAAGCACCCCCCTCCCCCCCAAAAAAATAAAAACGTTGTTGCCGATTTTTTGTTGTCATTGTTGTTGGCGTGCAGTTCTTCCCCAGCGCTTTGTGCCCTCGGCTGAAAAGCGCTCTATAAATGCAATTATTATTATTAAGTTGATGGATCATCCGCCACTTGCTAGAAGTAGTCATGTATTAAGACAGGACACCGATTCGTATTGCAGTTTACGAAATACCACAACCTCGTCTTTCTGAAAGTGTGCCATTTGACGCAATAAACACCCATTGTATGCACAAAGTATTGTTACAGAGCATATATGAAAGGCCAAAACAATGTTTCCCACCTGCCATCTCAGTACTCATTCTAATGTCAAGTCAACCTAGAGGAGACCCAACAGCCGTTCCAATAGTCTGCTATTGGCCATGGGCAGAAAAAACAACTCTGGTCAACGGTTTTACAGCGCAGTGCGCCAACCGCATTTCCCTGCAGTTGCATATTGCACGTCAAGGATTTTTACACCAGACACAGGACCCTACAATGCCTCAAGAGTGCATGGCCGTGTACCACTATTGCTTCAACGCAAATACTCCATATCACTACAATAATTACTAAACAGCCGCAAACTCATTTTCTCGCTGCAAAGTATTAGACACTTTACTTCACAACACGACCTGTAATGTATTTCAGCATTTAAGAATTTAAAGTGCAACTCAATTAGCCTTATTTAAATTTGCATTATATTAATGTGTCTATACAAATCCATATTAGTTTTAAAATGGAATTTTAATTATTGAGTGTCTGAAATTAAATTATTGGAGCCAGGGCGCCTTTGTAAAAGGGGCAATGCCGTTTACGGAGTCTCAAAAAGGCATGCATTTAATTTTGTCTCACCTCCCACCATGGTCTGTCCACAGTATGAGCGGGCAGACAACAGGTACGACTTAGGATTGGCCAGTCCTCGTGTGGCAAAGTTAGAGGTGAAAGCAAGCCAGTAGAATCGGACGTATTGATAAGTGGTTTAAATATTCAGTATAGGTGGGATGAGGGGGGGGGTCACGAACCACACCGGTAAGAAATGCAAGTTGCTTTCACCCCTGGATAAAGTGTGGGCATCCCTCCAATCACCCCACCAGCCTGGTCAGCATCAGTGTAGTGGAATTTAAAAAACGTTTGCCAGTAAGGACATGAGCAAGACATTGCTACGACTACACGCCCAGCTCTTCCTTGCTGGAGCTAAGCCGACCTCACGGTCAACCCTAAGTTCCAGTTTAAATAAAGGGCAGCATTGAAACTGCAAAATTCATTTGCATTAGGCAAGGCGTGGGAAAGCATGTGAGGAGGAGCAGGAGGCGGTGGCGTTAAGAGGATGTGGAGGGCCGAGTGAAATCCTGTGAAGCAAGCACGCACGTTACAGATGGAGTTATGATTTCGCAAGGAGTTGCACAAAGAATGTTCTGCTTCTGTGCACCATACGTCTCCCATTATGATGAAGCAAGATTCAAACGAGTTTTTTGGAAGCTCTCTCAGCAGTGGATGAGCGTGTCCTTCATGTCTTACAATGAAAACCATCATCTAGAAAGTTTGTAATGTAATGTTGGGGCAAGTGCCGTTGGCGAGTACCTATGAAAACCAGCAAGGCACGAGGTGGTGGGTCATCAGCACTAGTCTCAGTTGCTTTTAGTTCCTCCATGCTAATGTTTACCCACACACCACAGTGGTGTTTAAGGATGAGTCAACCCAGGGGATGTACACTACACGTTCAAAACCTACTCCGTCAATCGAACGCGGGTCATTCACTTTGTAGAGAGAAAGTGAGCCAAGCACTGTGCCACCGCTTTCACGATAACCTATTAACCCCCCCCCAATCCCAAACACTTGCATGCGTCAGATCAGTGACCGTTTTGCAGAAATGCAGTACAAATGACTGCATTATTTTAAAAAACCAACAATAATAATTCGGTTGGAACCGCGCGCTGCGGTCACCACACCCTGACAATGGGCGTTCCGTTATCGCCCTGCCAGCACCCGCCCACAGAACATCCTGTTTGTTAATTTAGTGGTGCTATGAGGGTGTCGGCCACCCAGCCCCTCCATGTGCCCTGCCTTTACAGGGTGCTGTATGCTTACAGCACTTAAGGGTGGATGTTAATGAAGGGGCGAATAGGCACAGAAATCAGAAGGATATAAATTGGAATTCACGAAGCACAGCACAGGATGGTGATGGCTGTGTGGTGTGGTATTGCCAGTTTAGACAGCTGGTTTCCTGGTTAACGTGGATTGGCCGATTGCTCTTCAAAATCGCGTGGATACAGTTTGAGCAGAATGTAATCGTCAGATGCCCTTTCTGATACCAACCTCTTGTGTGTTTGTGACGAAAACCCATCTCGTGTTTCCTTCTCTCGTAAGAACGGTCACGGAAATGTACCTTGTACAATATTTACCAACTTAACAAGTCTGCGGCGCATGGTTACAGGAGAAAATGGGAATTTTGCTGTATCCGCCAGCGCATTAATGGTAACGCGCACTTGTCAATTTTACTTTCATGTTTAAACCGAATTGACTTCATTATGAGGTCCAAACTGCTAATTTTCACGTGGTTCAGATCATGGTAGAGCAGAGGCGGAATGGTAAGTAGAGGTATAACCAGGTCTCCGTGACTCTCCAGGTGCAGTTACACAATGGCAGGCCGGGTTGTGCTGTAGGATTTAGAATGTCGATGGTTCAAGTCAAATTAAGATTGCTTTTATTTTCCCCTCTTGGGTGTTGCATATTTGGTTCGAGGTTACTGCACCGCGTCCATGAACTTCTGGATGAAGAAGGCCCTGCTTTAGAGGGGTTGCTTCCTGGTCATCCTACTGTGGAGCTCGTGTTCCCCCTTATTCTGCATGTGTTTCCCCACACAACTCTAAAACTCAATAGGTTGATTTGATCAAAATATAGCACGCTGTGTTTCGTGAGTTAGCACCGGTGAACACATTAACTTCTTACCTTCAGCACGTCTACACAAGGCACTCATCTCGTCAGAAACCGCGTAATCATGTACACTGGGCCACCGTGCCGCCCTACACAAGGCACTGTTTCAATGTAATAACTTATACATGATGGACAGTTGTGGTCTAGCAGCCAGCAGTGGATCAGCACGTGACAAAGGGCGCTGGAAGCTGTCAAACAGTCACTTTCGTATAAACTCCCCTAAATGCACACCTTTTATTTGATTGGCTAGGAGTGTTCGCCACACGTCAATCACGTGGGACGCTACCACGGTGTAAAGAACGGTCGGTCCTCGCATTGCACTCTTCTATCCAGCGGCTCGATTCCATCTCCCGGTACAGCAGTTAAAAAAAAGGGGGCAAGAGTCTTACTTCACCCCTTCCCCCTCACATCGCTGTGCCTCCTACATAGCACAAATCGGTAAATCGTGTGTGGTGGGGTAAGGCGTGGGCATCTCACCTCTTCAAGATTTTCTGACTAGTGTGGACCATTAGTGTAATAGACATTCCAAAAAAAACGATGCTAGAGCTCTGTATAATTGGAGGTGTTTATATCAGCAGTCGCGCCCCCAACTTATGAAGTCCCTTCAGTACCAAGGAATCAACCTGCTGCACCATTACGTTTAACGAATCAATTAAACGCAATAGCGGCACTCGGTGCACGATGAGGAACGTGCATTCTGAGCTCAGGCCTCCATCGTCAAAATCTGGCTGTACAGTCTCCAATAGTTACCGAAAGGTCATGCCATTTTAGAGACAACAGTCGTGTCGTCAGTTGTTAACGAGGCCAGAATAGCTGCGGGGATGAGTGCGGCCCCCACTTCATGACTCCCAATTCCGTGTTCCATTTATTCCAACTCCATCATCCAGACCCCCACATCCATCTCTCCCTTCGACCTCCTCCCCATCGCACATTCCTTTACTTGTGCACACATTCACAACAACTGAGAGTAGTTCCATAACTACACCCCCACACACCTCCATCACCTTCACAAAGGACATCCTACGCCTTGAAAGAAAGACAAAGAGCCTCCGGGTAGCCTTCGTATACTGTAGGGTCAAGTGCTGTTTGCGAGCTGCTTATAGAAATAGAAGGCCGGCGCGGCACCCTAGGGGGTGGGTGGCCAGCACCATGCTCGGCCGTCCTGATCTCTCGTGACTGTTTACATATCACACTCGACACTCCTAAGGACGAGTCTATTTAGTAGAGGCATTTAGGACCGATTCCAATAATCGTCGCTTGTGTAGTCTCTGAAATGCAATGTAAGTCGGGTCGCCGAGTAGCCGCTAACCATTACACTACCGCACCACTCATTCCTGCTGCTCTTCACACACACACACCTATACTCCACCCATCACATGACTGGGTTACCATCATGCAGGAGCCACATTCCACATGGTGCAGTTATCCTCTCACCCCCTCCGTCTCTGCGACACCACATCCGCCAATCTACTGCCAGTTTCTCCCCTCTTCTCGGCTCCCCAGGTCAACAAGACACCATCTGCCAAAAATGTAACTTCTGCCCCAAACATCCCAGACACCATCCCCCAACTTACCTCCCCCACTTCAAACCCCGTCCAGGACCCACAGGGGCTACCAGGGGATCCTATGCAGACACTTATCGGTCTAACACCAGCATCGCCATCTTTACCACTGATCAGCATTGTATAGCTTGTCATTGAGCTGGCCTTGTGCAATAGAGCAGCGTCTGGTGGGATTCTGGCGCATTGGCCATCGATCATTAACATAATATAAGGGTTGAGATGTAAGTTTTCACGGCTTGATGCACCATTGCTTAATAAAGCTGTTCTTTCGAGATCAGTGTGTCAAGCGCTCCTCTGCCTCGCAACGCCTGAAGATGCCTCTAATGTGGGAGGCACAATAACGCAATGGGGAGGGAGGAGCTCTGGACATGGATATCCCTAATGGATAGCTTTGGTTAACAATCATGACAGAAGGGGGCTATTCCTACATCAGCAGTCTCGTGGTTTATATGTTTGAGATGGTGCCTGTGACAAAGCAGCGTCTCTTCGGTCAGATAACAGAGGGACGAAACGGGTACAGCATGGGATAGAAAAGCGATGGACTTACACGGTAACGCTGTGGAGCTGTTTGAACTTTCCGATGGCTGGCACCAGTAGTATCAAGGTCGACCTCCATAGACACTTGTGAAGGAAGTGACTTATGAGTTGGAGGCGGTCATTTTCCAGCAAGAGAGTGGAGGCACAATGGTGACACGAGCGAAGCACAGATGGTGCATCTGCCAGTCTTAAGTCAGCCCATAGCATCTCAGTCTGCCCATGATCTTCTGTGAGTGGGTCTTTGACTCACGTCGCCTCAAGGAACACCTCGTCTGGTGCAAGCGCCGTGGTGATATTACCACCGCTTTGTGGTTATCGGTGGCTGTTATTGTGTGCTCAGGCCTGTATATATCTGCATATGTGCACGTATGCATTGCTCATGGTTGTTGGACTCTGTTACAAACCCCACGATCTAAGTTAAATTCCTGGTTACAGCGAGCGATAGCAGCGTTGGATTTGTGTGCTCGCTAACAGTTTGTACCAGCAGCTCACTTTTGCGACACTGCGGCGGGCAGGGCAAGGACCAAAGTGCCCCATATACAGTGTGCGTCGATGCGGCCCCTGTTCTGTGCCCGTGATCGAGGCTCCGAGCAAACACGACCAACTGCAATTCAATACTGAGAGGAGAAGGTAAAAGCTGGCGGAGGAGATTAAGGCAAATAGAGAATGACTGTGGCTGAAGGCAGTCAGATGGTGCCTACCTGCCAAACATTGGGTTTTATAGGAACCGGAGACAAGAAGAATACACAAACTCCACACAAGGGGGGGGGGGAGGCGGGACTCTACTTCGTGCAGGATTTTGTGCGGCTAGGATGTTACCACTGCACCACTCTGTATACCAATCTATTCAGTACTGTACCTACTGTCCAAATTGGCAATTACAGAACGTGTTGCCTCGGCAGGTGACCCAAACCAATTTTTCTGCCTACCCTTATTTCAGACAGACATTCTCCCATCCCTCCAAGCCAACCTTCCTACCCATATTGCAATGACACACCTATTGTTAAGTGCAAATAAACAAGGGCACAAAGTTTCCATTTAGTACTTGTGCCAGGTCCAGCTCATATCTTGCATTGCCAAGCAAAGGGTACTTAGACTGCACGTACAGAATTACAAAGTTTATTGCTATATACACATCCAATGTTCAGTAAGATTTTACAGTCGTCAGATAGGGGTGTGTATGGCACGTCTGCCAGCCATCGAAGTCAACTCCGCCACCTACCGTCGGTCAATTTAACACTCGAGTTCACCGTGACCCTCCAGCAATTCTCAACGTGTACCTAGCCTTGTATGGTCGCTATTGTGACTTTACCACCACGCACCGAACAGTGGCCGACACTGCACAAGTTTAACCACGCGTACTAGACAAGCAGCTATAAAATTGTTCCAAATTTCACCTTGAAGTGGGGGGGGGTAATTTTATCGCGTCTATCATTGTAGTTTCCAAAGCAAGGGAGCTATTGTTTTTTGCAAACACCTGCAGGAGGTGATGCACGTTTTGAACGTCACTCAATGCATTAAAGAGTGGGTGCGTGCCTAGCAGAGTAACACACGCGAGTGGGTGCCTGACGTAATGCACTGACTGGGCAGGTTTGTATATTTTTGACGCACTCTGCACTTTTACTACCGTTTACGGTTGCATCCTGTAACGCCTCCTCACGACCGACAACCGCTTGAAGCCGTGGGGCTGTGCCCCACGGCTTCATAACCACAGAACCCTAGGGAAAAGGTGAACGTTATCACCAGGGACACGGGGCCTCACTCAGCACAGGGACAAATGTATCCACCACACATCGATAGCAGGAGAGAGTACAGCGTTCACATTGCCGACACGAGGTCCCATCTCGGTCCCTTAAACATCCCCACCAACCAATCTCCCTCGCCCCCCCCCCATCCTCTCCCAGTGACCACAACCCCTTGCTTATCCCTGCATACGCGGGCGTCACGGGCCTGGCTACCCCCCCACCCCTCGTCTCTTTACCGACAGCAAACTGAAAAGGAGTCTCCATGGCAATGAGCGCATTCCTAAATCAGGCGGGGGAGACTCTTGGAAAAAAAACCTCCCAGCGCCTCCGATCTCCACTCATGCACGCCATCAACTCACCCCCTCCCTCCGACCACGACCTCGCCCAAATGCAGACTGTCAGCCACGCAAGCCACCTCTATTCACAAAGCAACCCAGCTCCCGTACCCTGTAACACCTACCCAGAGGTCTCTATTCCCCGATCAGATAAAACGCCTCGCCCACTCACTCTGGCAACTTAAAAACACGTGTTTATGTATATATGAAACTTTGGTGCAATAGTTCGAGCAGGGGTAACAAACCTTCTGCAACTCAAAGCTCACGTGCTCTCGTCTCCGCGGGCCACTATATGGCGCTCGCGGCCCACTGATGACTCGCAACCCACCTTTTAAGAATGATGGGCTTAGAGCACCGGGCCATGAACACGGCGACCAGAGTCAATAGTCGCTTACGATCAATAACAATGGGGAGGGAATATATGAACCGGTCCTGGGATGCCTCGGACCAAAATGAATACCGGGTACGGTGGTGCAAACATTGTTACTTGAGACAAACTGCCGAGTGTAGTGTTGGCTACCGACACTCTCGTGCATCATGCAGTCCTTCATCAGCTGGTCGTTAAAAGCAGTTGCCCCAAACATGTCTTAAAGCTATATGGGGGACCTTTGACTTGGTACGTCTGCCTGGGAAGTGGAGTCATGCGGTGTGAGCATGCAGTACAAATCACAAAGGGACGGCACAGTGGCTTTCTGTGCGATGGGCACAGTCACAAAGAGCGCTGTGTGCGAAGCCCATAAACCACCACACGTGTGCACACTCCGCACACCGTTAACACTCGAACCACCCTCACCAGGCCCCACCCACACCGTGAGCAAAACATTTACTCATTCATTGTCAATACCCGTTTATTCCTGTACAGCAGGGGTGCACACACTTTTTCAGCACGCGAGCTACTTATAAAATGACCAAGTCCAAATGATCTACCTACTATAAAATTGCAGAACATATATTCATTCATAAATATATTGAGAATTCTTTATATGAACCATATATGTTGGTATACCTTGCATAACTGCGTGAACCCATATTGCTCAATACAACTCTGCACATTTTTTGTCATTACCTTACTCTGATGGCTTGCACTGAATGGAATCAGCCAGGGATGCATAGTCCGGACAGTAGCTGCTGACAGCCATCCTCAAGCACACTTCCAAATGATCATCAGTCATGGTTGAACGGTACTTGGA
>JAZEWT010000008.1:12641921-12658058 GCA_036362905.1 Mordacia mordax | reverse complement strand
CCGCGACCCGGCATCGGATAAAGCGGATGAAGATGGATGGATGGATGGAGAAAACCCATCACGTGGGGAGAAAATATTTGCCACCGAAATCTTTTAGCAATACGTCACATCCCACACACGTGCAACCTCCGGCAATCCCCTGGGGTGGTCAGCGATATTATCAAGTACCAACCACTCAAACCTGTTTGGCTTCAGAGAGCTAACTTGGATTATTTAACGAGTCATTACTGTTGGTTATGTTTTCTATGGGTCATTAATTAATATTTTCTTCCACTCCTCCATTAACGGATTTCACCTCAAACAGCACCATATTTTCTCTTCTTAACTTTAACCAGCAATTCAACTTCATGATGTTATAGTAGTTGTACCCCCCCCCCCCCCATTTTATAATATTCAGCACTAAGTTTCCAGAAGATACTTGACATGAGAAAATCATCTTGCAGTACTGCACCCTCGTTGTCATGGCAAGAGATCACAGCAGGTTAGTACATGTTGGCACAGGCCTATGGTCTATAACAAGATCAACGCAATCACTAACAGAACACCAATGAGTAAAATACAGGTGACATTTGAGGGAATTGTTGCATTAATGATAAGAGTAGAGTTCTTGATACAAGTGGAAGTGGAACACTACCAAAAAGTAGTGGAACACTACCAAAAAGTAGTGGAACAATGTCAGGATGCAACTATATATTGGACCATTTAGTGAGTGAAAACCTTTTGTGACTTGTTCTGGTGATGAAAACAACATCTGACTTGCTGCCAAAACAAACTAGTAATGAATCATGTTGGTCGTGAAATTTTTAAACCAATCGTTACATTACTTGTAAAAAAAAAATAGCTAAAGGGTCCAGGGGCTGCGTGTAAATTTATGTTTGTGAACAAGAGGCTGATGAAACGTCTCACGGGAGGCGAGCCAGTTAGGAATCATATTTGTGAACGCAAAACGTAGGCTCCATCTCCGGTGCGCAGGCACTGGGATTATGGGTGCGGCATTGTGTCGCCTCAAAGGAAAGTCTGGATAGCGATTTGATAGTAGCCATTGCAGGATTAGAGGTTGCAAAAATTTTAGCAACGCTTAAAAAATCACGGGCAATAAATGTCTGTTCCTCTGGACTCCAACAACACTGCTACTGCCATCAGCCATTGCATAAGTTGATGTTGCGAGTTTGCTTATGTGAAATTTTAAGTGTTTGATTACTTGTATTATTATGGTTAGTTTCATTTTTACAAAGATTGTTGCTTTAAGTCTATCCACCATTTGATTTATGCATCGTTGCGTTGGTAATTTTGAAAGTTTGTTGCATCGCAGGAATCTAGTATATAATGAGCGCTTGCAAGCTCACTTGGTATGTTTTGCTGTATAACAATCTTTGTAGGTCACCATGATAAATACTTGCGGTTACTCCATCTGCACAAATCATTAACTTCTAAAGATCACCAAGAGTCAGAGGCTCTTCGAACACAGACACGTAGAAGCAGTGCCGCGGGTGGTTACACAAACGACGTTGGCTACGGTTGATATTTAAATGCACAAGGTGAAGAATTCACTCATTAAAGTGAATCAAACATGCCCGGGCCAGCTCTCCGCTCCCCCATGGGAGGTGTTGACGCCTTCTCCACGCGTTTGGGAGTCTCCGAGCAGGCCTCGTGCCTACTGCCGCTGGACGGTAAAACGCAGAGATCGAGGAAGAAGAGAAGAGCGAAAAATACCACCGTAGAGGTGGTAGGGGAGTCGTCGTTGGATAAAAGGATGGGATTACACGAGAGGTTGTAAAAGGAAAGTAGAAGAAGTGAAAAGAGACATGAGTAAGATCAACAAACAAGAGGAGGGAAGAGGTGCAGAGTAGAAACGAGGGAAGACAAGGAGGCAATGAACTCAGATATATTTTTAAAAAGGGAGCATGTTTTGAATGTGTGGATGTACATGTCCGCACTAACATTACCAGGTCAAATCGTTGCTAAGAGGGACATGTGCACAACACCGAGGTTTTGCAGGTGTTATTTCATCTTTACATACCGCATCTCGATAACGTTTCTAAAACTTTAATACCATTCCAATTTTAAATGTCTCTCAAACGCTCTTCCACAATTATCTCGACATCAGAAGAACACCTGAAGCGCTTAGAACAAGATTGCCCTCAGGGCAATGGGCACGCGATAATAGCATTCATATATCGCATTTCACCCGAGGGTCACAAACCGCTGCACAGAGCTGCGGAGAGAACGGCCTTTCAACGACAACATTAGGACAATTCAACTGAAAAGCTGCTATCGGTTTTCACGGCTCGATGCATGATGATTGCTTCGAAAAGCTGCTCTCTCGGGACAGCCGCGTCGATGGCTCTCTCTCCTCTCCTCGCGACGTTTCGCCTCACACGTTGGAGGCATCCTCAGGCGTGTGAGGCGAAACGTCGCGAGGAGAGGAGAGAGAGCCATCGACGCGGCTGTCCCGAGAGAGCAGCTTTTCGAAGCAATCATCATGCATCGAGCCGTGAAAACCGATATCATTACAATTCAATTGAAAGTCAAATTAGTAGCAAATGATTTAAAGAACCACAAAGTAATAAAAGTCGTTGAAAATCTTAGTGCAATAAGACTATAAAGAGGGTCAAACAAGCTAGGGGTGATCACATGCTCTAGCTCAGGGGTGCACACACTTTTTCAGCATGCGAGCTACTCATAAAATGACCAAGTCAAAATGATCTACCTACCATAAAATTGCAGAACATATATTCATTCATAAATATATTGAGAATTCTTTATATGAACAATATATATGTTGGTATACCTTGCATAAGGTCAGATTGGTCAGACCGGCCATGAGACCGGCTGCGCTGTACGTCAATCAAGTGACAAACGTCATAGTAAGGATGGATGATAGGCTGACGATTAAATGCCATGCGATCTACTCACACTACCATTGTGATCGACCAGTAGATCGCGGTCGACGTATTGGGCACCCCTGCTCTAGCTGTATAATCTGCGTTCGGAGGAACCACAATCACGACGCAAGTTATCAAGCAGCCCAATCATTACACCACCAACTCCTCAGGTCTTCTTCCACTACAGCAGCATTTGTGTTTTTGCTCAAACAGTACTTTATGTACAACGTGATTAAACACCCATAAATATCAGGAGGCGTAGCAATAAAAATTTGTATCTGTAAAAAAAATCGACGCATTCGCAGAAGCCCACAAACTGCTGCTATGACCCCTGTATTCGTCTCCTGGCATCACCACCAGCCACACAAAGCAGAGCGCCGACACCTCGCGTCTCGACTAAGTCACGGACAACGCCCCAAAAAACAGCGCAACACCCTTGGAGTTTTCCCAACCAAATGAACGAGTCCCACCCAATACGGCAGAGATCTCTGCTGTGCAGCGGGCAGGTGAGGGCTGGTGGAGCGGCTTGATTTACAGGCGCGAGTGTGTAACTCGAATTTAACCTCAATAAAGTCATCGGCAACACTGCTTTGCGTACCAGTAAGGCGACGTTTTGCCCTCTGCAGCAAACGTAAAAACATCAGTAGCAGAAGGCTCATCAGCAACAGATGCAACCCTCATCGTCAGCTACGGTTACAGTTTGTACAAGTCGGACGGAACCGTTGAGCTGAATGAGTGCATTGCTTGAAATGTCACCTTGCAATACAAGACTGCATTGTACACTGTGGGGTCGTCAGAAAAGGGAATAACGATTAACGGTACCGACAAGCCAGACACTTTGAATCGATTCCATAATGCAGGACTCAAAAACGAGACCCACAGACCAACGCAGACTAACACCAGTGTCACGACCCACTGATAATGAATCTCATTGAATGTAAGTAACTCGGCCCCACTAATGACCAATACCCACCACTGATAAAAGGCGTTGATTGGGCCCCCAATGACCGGGGTCAATCACCGGTTTGATCAGTGACTTTGATCATACAAATCCAGTTGTTGATATGGACTCACAGCTGGCGCTATGAACACAATCCCATGGCAACAATCGCAGCCCCAGTCCCTAGCAACCTTTGAGCTCGCGGTACACCAGCCCCAAAGTCGACAGCAACACCAGACAATGCCGCGCTCACGTCAGTCACCGTACAAGCGTTACCACTAACGCATCCAAAACACAAACCGTAGTAATAAAGTAGTTCATCACTTTGTTAACGCGTGCACTATTTAAAAAGAAGTCATTCCCGGAACGATGGACAGCGACTAGGAGACGCGAAGAATAGCAGAGAGGGAGGAGAAGGTGGCCACGTTGGGAGCCAGCGCCAACATTTGCCATGCAGAGCGTGCATTACCGGTGTGTACCCCCCCCCCCCCCCCTATTCTCAACCGGAGGGTCGCGACCCATCAGTGGGTTGCGAGTACCACCCAATTTGTAAAGATCAGTCCCAAGTGGCCCTTCTGGAGGTGAAAAAGGCTGCAAACCACTCCACTACCCCGTTACAATGTGTGTGCTATGCAGGTGTGCACTACCCCAATGCAGTGTGCTGTATGGCGCAGTGCGGTGTGTGTGGAGACATGGGCACGGTGTGGAACTCTGCCAATCAAGGCGCAGCGCATCGATTTGCACGGGGGGGGGGGCCGCATTGCTCCACGCTCTTCCGCGTGCGGCCAGAGTCTATGGGGAGTGTTTATTATTATTATTATGCTGAACGATTTATGTACGTGTTGGGGGCGCGAATACAATAGCTAACTAAACCCCAGCTTCGTCTTAAGACCACTTTTCAAGACGCTTTACCAGTGCCGTTCATGAGTGATGTGTGCGTGTGGTGCGTGGTAAGAAGTGGTTGTGGGATGCCGGCTGCGCGCGTGTGCGGTGCAATGAAATTGTGTTCTGTGCATGGGGTTTGGGTATCCGTGTGTTGTGTAGGGGGGGGTATGCGCCACTTAACATAAGTGTTGTTTACAACTTAATATCATTTGCGTTTGCATCACTGCAATGGCAACTCCACCCTAAATACAACACGTGCTGCAATGCAGTTGAGGATTATCAGGGATGGGGAGACAAAGGCGGCCAAGATAGCCGATGCTGACCACACCCACATTTAGTGCACCATAATTATCTTAATCGATGCTCACCTCAGCTGTTCTCTAGTCGGGTGGCTGTTTCTGCCAATCGTCATTCTCGTTCCCTACCTCTGTTTAATGGAATAGCCGCACCAGTTGTGGCAATAATCCAGAAGTGAAATTTATTATTAATAAAACAATGTTCTGTACTTGGAAATAACAAAATGTGTAATTCGCCACCACCATCCCACGACGATCATGGGAGAATAGCAACTGCCCGTGGTATTTGTTACTAGACATATGAACGTAATGATGTAGGTTTTCACGGCTCGATGCATGATGATTGCTTCGAAAAGCTGCTCTCTCGGGACAGCCGCGTCGATGGCTCTCTCTCCTTTCCTCGCGACGTTTCGCCTCACACGTGTGAGGCGAGCCATCGACACGGCTGTCCCGAGAGAGCAGCTTTTCGAAGCAATCAGACATATGAACGTTTTATCAAAGCAAGATCAATCTTGTTTCGTGGTCTACAAAACAATTCACAGGTCTTCAAGATTAACGGGTCAATACAAACGGCGGCTGCAACATTAAATATCTACTGTTCGGACATCAACATATAAATGGCTACAGACATGTGAACATACCCTACGGTCCCATAGACACATCACTCAAAACTGTAGCGTAACGCACAAAAAGGTGTTTTTTAAATTAAAACCCATTGCGTTAACAAATTCTTGACGTTCAGGGGATCTTAAGGATGGTTCTGTTTTTTTGACAGGGCATTATTAAAAAGCGGCAATAGATTTTATATCATGGTATTGCCGGCACCAACGTTTACAAACTCCTAGCTGCTGATCTGGTACACGAAACACTCAATGGTAGATTCATAGCGCGCGATCAGCACAGCACTGCATTCTTGATCCCATCCGTGCAGAGTTGTGCGTTTTAACCGCATCAAGCGAGGGTTCTCTAGGTACTTCAGTTTCCCACTCTCGTGCCATTCACAAACGAAATCGGCCAACCATCCCAATGCCGCAAACAGGACCCTCCTAAAAAAGTAAAACATTGAGACCTGGTGATTAGGCGATACAAATTTAGCAAATGACTAGTGGTGAGGCTTTGAAGGATCATAAAAGCGAGGACCACTGTCAAGCACTGCGATTGCTTTGAGGATGTTGTCTGTGCAAGACGCAACATGATTCTTATTACGAATGTTTGTGACGGGTCAATACCCACCATCCAATCAATAAAACCAAGCAAACCACTACAAAGCGTGGCGTTCCGTAGAGTCTATATCGTTGCCGTATTCTCAACGTCAACTTGTCTCGCTCTGCCCCATTCCACTACAACCGTATTTATAAAAAAATGTTGACCGTCTCCTATGATCAGAGATCTGAGAGACCAGGTCTGCACAACTACTAGCACGGGCCAAGAGTTTGGGGTGCGGATTACTTTTCCGGAGACTCATTATCTAGAGAACACGGTAATTACAGCTCACGGGGCTACCGTTGAGTACGGAGACCCAGATAAATTATATTTTTTAATCAATATTTATTTAGCAGACGCCCTTATCCAGAGCGCCTTACTATTATTAGAGGTGTAAGGAACACAAAGAGCGGCGAAGGTAAGGGAAGGCAGCCATGCATTCAGCCGGCGCCAACATGTCAGATTTTGGTTTTAAAGTACAGCTTCTGAATGGCTGTAAAGGCGCAAAACACCTGGTGGTTAGCAACATAGAGGATGCGTAGAATAGGAAACGTGTATTAAGAAAGCTTATCGCAAGAACTTGGGGAGGAAAGGATGGGAGGGACCGTAATTCCAAAAAGTAAAGACGTAAGCAGGTAGAAGCAGAAATCATAAGTGTTATAGCAGCAGTAGTGTGGGGACGAGTGCCAGTGTGTATTGAGGGTGAATGTTACAACCTGCAGTGCGGTGTCGCGAACAGTCTGCTATAGTCCTCAACATGCGTGGAGGAATCAACGAGCGAAGTTCACGAGAAACTAACAATGCACGTAGCGATGGATGAGTGAGAAGGAGGCGACGTGAATTCTGTGATACGCTGATGTTAAATAGGAGTAACACAGGCACTTGGCAACGTGTGCGAAACGTTTCGTGCGTTGCGGTAAAATAATGGGTATAGGCGCAGCCCCGCAATTATGCGCTCACGCCTTTGCTAGCAGAAGCGCCTCTAGAGGGAGCTTTTATAGAGAGGCTCCTCTACTCATGATACTCTCCTACCATACGCGGTGAAACCCACTGAACATTGCTGGGTGGAGACAAAGGCGGCCGAGAAATTTGCACTGTTGTTTTAACTGCCGCGTCGGGAGATCAATCGATGCTCACCGATGTGGTAACCATTGGAGCAGCGTGGAGCATTCGGGAAACATATACACCATACGTTTCGCTACTTCAAACTATCCTAGTTCATCAGCCTCTTAAGCATAAAACGGCATCAGAAATAAATGTACCCTGGTGCGTAAAGTAGGTTTCGCCAGAATGTTTAAAATTAAACAAATCCCACATCAGTTCTATCCTTAAGGGGTCTCATCAGCACGGCCAAAAGCTTTTCATTAAACACAAAATATAGCACAGTTGGCCAGTGATATCTTATGTATCGTTCCTGTGCGGACGTACAAAAACACGATAATCAGCGTGGTAAGTTCCGGTAAACCCTAACAGTCACGAAGAGGCCCCCCATTCAGCAGTGCAGAGAGGGCGGGGTAGTCGCTACACGTGGACATTCTGAACATCCCGTAAGGCCACTGAACAGCAGTTGTCCTGCAGAAAACTCACCGGTGCTACGTGAACATGGAGTTTGCATCACCTATTCACCACCATGGGGCAGAGACAGGCAATACGTACTCCTGCCTTCTTTACGACCACCAAACTACAAGTATATACTAGTGTCCCCCACAGCTATGATGCAACTCAACCGCTTACCTATTGACACCAGCTTGATGTTCTCCTTGTCCAGGAACTCTAGGGCCACAGACACGTTCTCTAGCTGCATCTGCCTGAAGGTGGGCCTCGGGTTGTGCTTGCGGTACATCCTCTTCTGGCTGAGAACTTCCAGCAAGGCGATGAGCCTCAGGCCGTCGGAGAAGTCTTTCTGCAGGTCTCCAATTCTCTTGTTCACGCACTTGAGGTGCTCGTTACACCAGCGCGTGAACGTGTTCTGCTGGATCTTCTTCCACGGAGCGTCCTCCGCCAGGTCTCTGTCGGTGGCCGGCATGGTTGAGATGGTTTGGTGACCGTTCTGTTACCGATTGGGACCTTCTTCTGACGACGGTGTTGGCGGTTGCTGTTCGTTGGTCGTTTCTTGATGGTTCTGCTGCTGCTACTACTACTACGAAAAGTGTCGCCTGCAAGCAAGCCTCGCACCAGACAATCGCTGCTGCGGTGCACGGGTGTGGCTGTCCCGCTGAGGTTTATAAAGCGGAGGGGGAGGGGTGGGAGGAGATGGGGGTGAGGAGGAGTGGTGGTTGCAGTGGGTGATGTGTGTGGAGGTGGGGACGACGTTCGCAGCGCCGGTGATGTTGGTAAGGGTGTGTGTGTACAGGCACGGACACTGTAACACAGTGCCTCTCTAATAAAGTCACAGTGCACAACTAATACGCTGCAACACAAAGATCCACCTATAGCCTTAACACTGTTGGGGCAAGTGCGAGCACTTATGAAGGCCGGCACGGCACATAATAGGTTGGTGGGCAGTGCACACACGCTATATGAATATAGGCACATCGACAGTGCACAGTGTGTACGCGCACAGTGTACACATGCATTTTGCAGTATACCCGCCCTTTCAACGTGTCATTATTGATATGCCGTTGTTGCTGGCATGCAATTCTCGCTCTGTGCAGCGCTTTGTGACCCTCAGATAAATGCGCTCTAGAAGTGCAATTATTATTTTAAACGTAGTTTGCGGAGTCATAAATTGTGTGCAGGTGCCGGGCGATTACAGGCGGGCGGGAACTTGGGAGACGCCTTTATCCAGCAGCGAATTGACCATGGCTGATGATGTGCGGTGTACCCGAGTTACGTGCACAAAGCCTGGCACAAACGCCGTGATGACGTCGCCATCACCTGAGTAATTTCTGTACAGTACAGCACTTGTCAATACACTGCTGGATGAGGGCTGTCTCTACGCCGCGCTGGTCTACACCTGACCTCGCTCGTCTATGTGGCTCGGTTCAGGCGTATATAATTTTTTGTATAAGGTTATACACTGTATCTGCACGTGTGTGCCATGCATCTCAAACTCCGCACACGTGCTTGCACTGTAGGGGTGTGGGCGGGGCGTGCGGCCAAGTGGCGGTACCCTGCTGCGTGGGGTCCTGGGGGGGAAGGCCCACGTGACAAAGTAGGCCTTTAACTTAGCAAGTTGATTAAAGCAGGTTATTAGCTCATTCCTTTTAACGTACTTTTATAAACTACAACCATTATCTCGAGCATATAACGTCAATCCTCAACTCACAACCTTTATGTTTTTAAGTAACCATTTACTCAATCCCTTAAGTTGTAAAACTCGAGCCTTTACCTCCAATTTAAGTTCATAACTGTGACCTTAGCTCCAAGATATTACCTCAACACTAACCTCTCATACGCCAAGCGATCAAATCTCAGTCTCTTAACCCCGGTAGAACGCCGGACCCCAGCCTCACCTGGCGCACACCTGTTGTCAGTGGAACCACTCAGCCTATAAGTCGCACAAGCTAAGGGCGTCTGTTAAATAATAACAATTAACATTCTTAACAAAGGTGGGCGCCCCCCCCCCCCCTTGTACAATTAGCGATGGGTGCGCTCAGCGCACGTATAAGAGGACGCGGTGGAATGTTCCACTCTCACGTCCGGATGGGGGGTTTTGATTTGCGGGTGGGGGGGTGCGGTCTGGATCAATTCATTGCAGTGAAGAGGAGGGGGTGGAGGCAGGAAGATGAGACATCGCCTGCACAAACAAGTCGCGCTGGTCATCATCGGCGTCTGCAGGCGCATAATCAGCATCGGCGGTAATCCTCGTTAACAATTCCCCCCTCGGAGTTAATCATCGTCAGTGGTTTTCAAACTTGTTTTTCCCTTGCGACGCAGTTGATAATAAATGTTTATGCCATAGCTTTCATTACAGTAAATCGTTATACGTTGAAGCTTGAACCAGCAAGTCGACCCAGGGCTATACTTTCAGCTTTGAAACTCACTGATCCATATTTTTCTCATGCTGGTGAGATAAGAGGTATTGCACTGTATGAACTTAATAATCATAAACAGATCGTACATCTTAATTAGTTTCAATTTGCTGTTAGCGAGCGCCTATAAAGACCAGCACGGCACACGAGAGGGTGGGTGGCCAACAACCACCCCTGGCCGCCTTTATCTCCCCAGTGGCAATGTTTAAACATCCCGCTAAATGCTCGTTTGAGACTGGGAAAGCCCTAGGACCGGTTCAGAAAATCGTCACGAGTGTTGGCCATTTGCGGGAATCGCACTCGGGTGGTCGGGTTCATAGCACAGTGCGCTAAGGACTACACTCTCGCTCATTACTTATATATGCAATATACACCGTGGGACACACATGGCGCAGTCATTTGCATTTCTTTGTATGGCGGCGCGGGATATTTAAATAAGTGTGGGCTGTTGTTGGGCGTTGGTTACGCGAATATTGCAGTTCTTGGGGAAAACTACAACAAATACGAGGAAACATCCCCCACCCTCCGGTTGTCTGGGACCCAGCCAGCACGGGGATGTTGTGAGTCACAATCCCCACTCGCCAGCCGCTCTCCCGACTCTTATTCCCGTTATCACATGAACCACTTATCCCAGCCGCGTTATCTTAATACAATTATTCGTCACGTCGAGTCTACTTACTCAGTTACCCACAGATGGTTACTAATGTGCTACCTCGCATTCGTTAGCGCGTTATCCCTGACATAAACCCCGTTATCCCAGCCCTACTATTTTAGTTTAAATCCCGTAACCCAGCTCCGTTACCTCGTTATCCAGTTATTCCGTATTCACGTTGGGAGGCTACCTCAGATTCGTCTTATCTCATCTCATTGTCTGAAACCGCTTAGTCCTATACAGGGTCACGGTGAAGCCGGAGCCTGTCCCGGCAGACACAGGGCGCAAGGCAAGGATATACGAACGATGGGACGCCAGTCCATCGCCGGGCACTGCGGGGCAATTTAGCCTGCGAACCAATCAACCTATATAGCAGCATGCTTTTTGGACTGTGGGAGGAAACCGGAGTGCCCGGCGAAAACCCACGCGGACACGGGGAGAGCATGCAAACTGCACACAGAAAGGCACCCGAGCCGAGAGATTCGAACCCGGGACCTACTTCATCACATTATCCCAGCTGTATTATCTTATTCTCCTGTTAACATATCTCCCGTTATCTAGTTGTCAATATCCCCGTTGGTAAGTAATCGGATTGGTTATCATGTTATCCCAAACATATTTAATGCAGTAAGACCGTGATATCTCAGCCGTGTTCAGTAAGAACCGTCCATGAAGTGGTAGGGATATCTTGAAATCCTGGTTGGAGGGCGAGATGATTCCCTCAGCCCATCATCACTCCGAGGTCGACTAAATGAGTACCAATTTGTGGGGGAAGCCAACTGCGGTTGCCTGCTGTTAACAAATATATATAATCACTCCTGCCATCGGAACGTGGAGTCTCCACCACTGTGAACAGGAGATGAGCAACAATATCTCAATGCTATACTATTTCAGCAGTAAATCTCTTAAGGGTATTTCACGTTTTAGTATTACCTTTTCCTCAGTCCGTCAGGAGTCCTTTGCTCGTATTCCTGTTATACTCCTGCCCGTTATCGTGCGAAAGCCGTTACCTCAGCCACGTGTGTGAGAGGCCTTGGGGCCCCCCTTGACGCGTATCAGTAACTACCAGCTCTGCCGGAGGGTTTGTCACGGTTATCAATCTCGTTTGGCGTGCTGCCCACCACGCCCTGACCGCACGCTGGGTGTGGTGCTGGTGGTGACATTCCTCTAACTGCGGCGACATCAACAACATTCATTTATTCATTATCAGTCCACTATTAATACTGTACAGAGTGATCTTCACTATTCTCTTGAGGGGTTGAGGACGCACTTTCTCCGATAAATCATCGGTGTGAGAGCCTTCACAGCTCTTGCGAGACAAACAATGCAATCCTTAATGCAATTGTTATATAACAGCTTGGTTAACTAAATAGCGTTCCGCATGTGCAATAAAACAATATAGGCTCATTGATTCAAAACCACTGGGTAGGTTGACAACATTTCTGGCGGATGGTGATGGGGTTCTTTTGCCAGTGTACATTTGTACTACTTTTTACAAATGATGGGGCGTTTTCACATTTGTGGACTGTTTGGGGACGCACGTTAAGAGCTACATTACGAGCCACCAAAAGCCGCCAGCTTTGCCATGAAAATCACTGCTTCAGAGGGTCGCAGCTTATCCCGGCAGACACAGGGCGCAAGGCAAAAGTGTACCTACAATATGGCGCCTTTCCATCCAGGCAGCATCTCTTTAGACTGTCGCGGAAAACCGGAGTACCCGGAGTACCAGGAGAAAACGGTCACGAGGAGAACATGCAAACTCGGCACAAAAAGCCACCCGTACAGGGATTTTGTTGCTGTGAGGCGGCAGCGCGACTCGCTAAGCTACTGCACCACGGTGCCGCCCTGCATAAACATCAGTTATTCACGATGAGGACTGTTGTGATGAAGGATGGACCCTTGCTTAACCTCCAACATTCCTGCTGATCAGCCCGGTTTGAGCCACTCAGTCCATCGATTCCAAAGAGCTGCCATGGAGTGGCTGAGATGTGAATCGGCTTAGGCTTAGCTCATGGACAACATCCTGAGTGAGCATGATGACTTGTAGAACCCATTGCTATTGCTTCAGAGGTGACTCAGGTTAATAATAATATTTACATTTCTAAAGCGCCTTTCACCCGAGGGTCATAAAGCGCTGCACACAGCTATGGAGAGAACGACATGTTAAATTACTATAAAACAATTAAGGACATCAAATAAATAAAAATTATTTTTAAAACAAATAAAGGAATAAGTGTTCCTGTGCAGGCATGAGTGGCATGGTTAATACGCTAAATATGTAGAAACAAGGGTGATTTTGAGCCGGTTCAAACCTGAGCCAGAGCCATGATCTGAGCCCTAAGAACAATACGGGCAATAGCCCAGTGATACATGAAACGTTGGCCAAATGTTGGCATCTTTACGGATTGACGGCGACAAAGGAATTAATTTTAGTCCGCATCATGATCATCACCGCGACGTTTTCCTCTTAGTGGACACGAAGCCCATCGAGGGCAGGGTGTGGCAGGGGGATCGTTGGGCACAGCTCAGTCCATGAGCACAGCACTTTGTGCCGCCGTGTGCTCGGCTTGAATGCGTTCGAAATCGATTCTGAAGCTCAATATGCACGTGTCAAGTAATGCGTGCGAGAGTGCATCACTACTACTACTAATACAATTCATAACGTGCGTAAATTCCATGCGTGGTCAGCGACAAGACAGATACTGGAGGCGTCTACAGGATGCAGATTATATGCAAATAGTGGCGTTGATGCTAATGAAGTAAACGCAACGTTACGGTGATGAGACAAGTGATGAAATATATACGAGACAAACAGTATACATGAGATTGAACAATTAGATGCAATATACACGAATCAAATAGCTGATACGTTTACTATTACAGTTCTGACTCTACTCCATCAATAACTAACTTTATAACTAGCCACTAGTCTAGCCCTTCCACTAACCCTTAGTACAAGCCCTGCCTCTGACCAACCAGGCAACATGCCACTACTATCGCTACCCCTAACAATTAGCCAACCAGCGATGTATTTCCAACAATACGCCTATCTTTAACCAAATAGCCGATTAGCCACTGGGGCTGTCCCTACTCCTCCACAAATTAGCCAACCAATCACAAACACTAACCCTAGCCCTGCCATTGACTCTAACCCAATCTCTGCCTCCTACTACCTGTGTTGTCACCAGTCTCTGTTGGCCTGTCCGTTTTACCTGTTAAGACCCCAGTGAGCGGAACGTGACGCCTGCTCGCCCCCTGCTGGTGAAGGGAGGTACAGCCTAGTGGAGCATATTGGGCCTCGGAGGGTAGTGCGGCACGGTGACGCAGTAATAATAATCATACCCGGGTTTGATTCCCAGCCTTTCTGTGTGTGTGAAGTTTGCGTACTCTCCCAGCGTCTGCGTGGGTTTTGGGCGGGTACTCTGCTTTCCTACCACAGTCCAACTTGTCTTGGATAATTAGCCTGCCTAATTCGCGTCCTCCGGTGCCATGCGATTGAAGCTTCTTCGTTTCAGGAATATGATCCCAACGGCACAAGGTTGCACTGTTGTGACTGGTTGGAAAAGGCGGCCTTATGCAAGGAGCTTTGGCAGGCCTTTCCTTTAAATGTTCAACTACCAATAAACACTTTCATAAAACTTTAAACCTCGAGTTACGAAATGAACCTCCCTCTTAGTTCTCTACCGTGGATGATTGCTGGTGGTCATCAGCCGTGGTCTGTCCACTGCTGGCTGAATGCTTGTAGCAGAGGGGGTGGAGGAAATGGACTGACAGTTTGGGGACTGTTTTGGAAGACGTGCAAATATAGGGGCTGAACCTTAATGAGATGGGGAAAAAGGGGGAGCGATGAGATAGGTGAGGAATGTTAAAGAGGAGCGATATGGGTGAAGTGGGAGAGGAGGAGACAGGCTCATGAGACGCGGTGAGAGATGGGGTGGATGGTAGTCGTGAGGAGACGCAGTCACGACCCAGGAATTCAGTTGACTCCTACAAGCTGCTTGCGGCTAAATCCGAGAGGCTCTGGGGTTGAGTCCACGCGTCTACAGGCCCCGCCCCAACGTTCCCTCCTCCCGTCTCTCCGCTCAGAGGGAGCCTCGTAGTTGGTGCTGCCACAGCGATAGGAAGGTATTTATCCCCGCGTATTATTTGGGATATTATTTTGGGAAAATTGCTCTTAAGGGCGCAGTGGATAAGCGGGTGAGTGCGTGGGTGAGTGGGGGTGGGTGAGTGTTCATTAACTCTGCTCCCTGGTAAGTGGGTGAGCGAGTGAGTGACTAAGTGGTTGAGTGAGTGAATGATTTAGTGGGTGACTGAGTGAGTGAGAAATAATAATAATTGCACTTCTAGAGCGCTTTTCTCCCGAGAGTCACAAAGCGCTGCACAGAGCTGTGGAGAGAACGGCATGTCAGCAACAACAACGACAAAAGAACGGCAAATCAACAACACTAATATTTTTGTTACAAATCTGAGCTGAGACAACAATAACAACATTAGAGCAGTTCAACTGAAAGTCAAATAATGGCTATAATTTAGAAGACATAAAATAAGCGATAAAAATAATTGTGCAACAAACAAGGAAGGAACAAATGTTCCTAAGCAGGCGCAATTCGGCAGCGAGCCATCATCCCAGTATAACAGTGAGTGCCTGTTAACTCTGGTGGCCTCTAAGCGCTCATCATTGATGATGACAGCGCCTTGAGTTGGATGGAACGACACACCGAATCTGCATATGATGTATAAACAGGTTAGGATAGCATATGTTTCCGTGAGTTCGATATCTCTCTGGCACCAGCTGCATGGATTATGGGATGTTTACATTTTACACTTGGCCGTGAAGGGGGTGGTGGTTGGGTGGAATCATCCGTGTCAACCTGCCGTCCCCCCTGGTGAACAGCGGCATTAATACCCAGGCAAAAACAACCGTCTTTGACCACTGAGTGGCGGTGACGTCACCACGGCGTTTGTGCCAGGCCAGGTACACTTTGAGGCCACGTGAAGTGTTAAAGGATCTCCGATAGGATATCACCGCACTGATCTAAGTGTTATGGGTTTCCTGACTGAGATGACTGGCAGGTGCACCAACTGTGCTCTCTGCCCTGATAGTACACCAGCTCACCATCATGTCCCCCAGTGTTAAAAAATCACCCAGTTTTTTATAAAAACATCTTTCACAGATTGCCACCAGAGGCCAAATTCCGAGCACTGATTTTTATTTGGAAAAGTTATTTGCTGCACGTATTTATTATTCTATTCTCGCGCGTGAACACGGCAGCAATGAACCCAGCGATGTGTTCATGAACGA
>JAZEWT010000008.1:12572681-12610581 GCA_036362905.1 Mordacia mordax | reverse complement strand
GTGACCCTATATAGGATTAAGCGGTTTCAGATAATGAGATGAGATGAGAAGACCACGTCCTTGAGTTTCACAGCAACGCAACACTTTCCCAACATCTACTAAGCCTCTCTAACAACCAGTCGCTGCACATGCAAATGCCAATTCAAATTAATAACCTCGTGTGTGTGTGTGTGTGTATACACGTGTGTATGTGTAATAGTCAGCAAGTTGCGCTACAACCCGGTGACCCGAGTGCAATTCCCACCAGTTTATCTACGCCTGCCCTGGGCCTCCGCTAGGTTGACTCAGCCTTGCATTTGTACTTTTCCCCATGTGTAAATATTGGAACTGAGGAGACAAAGATGATCGGGCATGGTGCTGGCCACTCTTCCCCTCTTATGTGTGGTGCCACCCTTCATTAGAGTGTGTGCTAACAGTGCTTGCTCCAACAGTCTGTTAAGGGCTACACAGAGAATCCTTGTCTTTGTGTGTGTGTGACTGGTGAGATACATAGGTGGTGCATCGGTTAATTGGTCGTTTCGAAAGTTCCTTGTGTCGCAAGAATCCCGCATCCAGAGCTTGCAAGCTCACTGAGTAGTTTCTGCTGTAATAATAAACATTTATCGATGTAGCTTGGTGGCTTAAGTGAAGACACCCGGGTCTGCCCGGTAACTTCCTGACTAGTCTTAAAAGTGCACCTAGCCTGGTACAAGCACTGTGGAGCCACCACCATGACTTAGCAGCAGTCGTCCCTGCATGTGTACGTGGGTATACGTGTACACACGTGTCGTCCTGTGGTGATGTCGGCAATTCATATAAAAATGGTGATTTAAAGCAGTGCTCTACGTCATGTGGGGTAGTTTTTTTTATTAACCATCAGGTGGGTACAGTGTGTTACCAACATGTGCTGCATTTTTTGTCAAAAGTCTGGTGAACCTCGTTCTGCCACATCACTGCAACGGTGACACTAGATCAGCATAAACTCGAAAGTTACCATTACAATTAGTTTTATCACTAGGGGTGGCACGTGGAGTAGCGTTGTGGCCCCAAGTTAAGAAGCTCTTTGTTCGATTCCTGGCTTGGGTGCCTTTCCGTGTGACGTTTGTGCGATTTTCCTGTGTCCACGTGGATTTTCACCAGGTACTCTAGTTCTTCTCACAGTCCAAAGGACATCCTTCCTCGGTGAATTGGCCTGCTGACTAAACTGAAGCCGGTGCCCTGTGATGAGCTCGTGTCCCATCATGGATATGGCCCTGCCTTGCACCCTGTGTCAGCGAAAATAAATTCTGGCTCATCGCCAAACATTCATTATCAGCTCACGGCTGATAATGAACATTTGTTAATCAGTAACAATGCTTCACCAGTGTGTGTGTTTGAGAGCTCCGGACAAAGCAGCCTCAATGCGTGCGTATGGGCAGCCTCTATGGGCCGTGTCTCCCTGTAAACTACGTGCGGCAAAACACGCGTGGGCTTGAACTGGCAAGACGCACGCACGCGCGCACGCACACTCGCGCGCGCGCGCAATCAGCAGGGCACGTACACATGCGATGACAGGCGAGTGCGTGCGCGGGGTGATGAGCAACCGGCGATCGTGCGGGGGATGCGATTCATCGTGCCACATGGGGACCCGACATGCGTGTGGGAGAGATTAGCAAGACTGTTTACAGGTGTGTGCATGTGTACGGGTATATGTATGTGTGTACTGGTATGTATGTGTGTGTGTTCAGAGATTTAGAGATGTGTGCACGCATGTGATTGTGGAGCGGGAGTTTTGCGATTAGTGCGCCGCACTATGAACGCGGCGACCCGGGTTCGATTCTCGCTCACGGTCAAGACCAGTGACGATCATCTAAACCGCTCCTGGGGCTCCTGTAGTCGACTCAGCCTCAAATGAGTACCTAGTGCGGTGTGTAAACACCGCCACTAGGGAGACAAAGGTGGCCGGGTGTGGTACTGTGTGCACGTGTGAACTTTGTACAACAGAGTGCATGTGTGTGTGCACGCGTGTGCGTGCAGTGGCCCACTCACGAGTGCAGGCCGTGCACGCCGCCCTCCACCTGTGCCGACATGGTCCGTTTCTCGAACTTCAGCTCCCCCGTGTACATCATGGACCTGCCACGTGCACACGCGGAACGTCAGCATGGCCCAGCCACAGCCTTGGCGCTGGATGCAGGGACACAGACGCGGTGGTTCTGATGCTGGCAATGGTTGAGATTGTGATGATTGCGGTAGCAAAGGTGAACACTGTAGTGGTCTTAGTGGTGGTGGTGGTGATGATGATGATGATTGTGGTAATCATTTTGGTGACCACTGTCACCATGATCATCATTGACTCCTTCAGTGGCCTGGTCTCGGATAGTTGATGAAAGCTGTAAGCGAGAATTTAATCATCGTTTGCAGCTGGGTCTGGCATCATCACCCCTCCATCTGATGCCGAGGGGAAAAGGGTGACGTTTAGGACTGTGACTTCTCCAGAAACGCTGGCTGATGGAGGTGTTCAAATTAGCCGACAGAAAATTGTAAGTCCATTCCCCCTGCTTGCAACATCCCACGCCCGGGAACGACGAGGTTTACCACAGCCTTCGCTTGGAAGTTGTGAGAGCTGTGCAGCATTGCAAGGCTGCTGAGGATATCGAGTCTGCAAGGCTGCTGAGGAGATCGAATCTGTCTCGGCAGCCCGAGATCACAAATCACTTTTAAATTCCATTAAAAGGCTGACTTGTAACTGTCGCACCAATTACTTTCCTTAAAGGGGAAAATGGTGATCCGATCTCCGACCCCCAGCAAAAGTTGACAGGTTTGCAGAGCATTCCTGTGAATTATTGGGAGAGGAGAAGCCCTTCAGCTCAGATAACATTACGATACAGCATGGGTGTGACTCTACTGGGGCTTTAGTGCCTCAAATAATGAAAACGTAGCCACACCCCACCCCACCCCATGAGTAGCTAGCCGAGGTGCCATCTGTAGAGGAAGTACATAAGGTGATCCAGAACATGAGACCAGGAAAAGCACCAGGCAGAGATGATCTCCTAAGCAAAATGCTGAAGGAAGGTGGTGTTTCTCTGCAGACTGCCCTACGTGACATCATTAAAGCCATCTTAAGCACAGGATGAGTTGCACAGGAACAGAAGGATGCCATAGTAGTCCCCCGCACCGATAGTAACTGCGGGGGTGGACCGCACCGATTGTAACTACACAGGCATCTCACTCCTCAGTGTGAGGCTAAGAAAGGTCGAAAGGTCCTGGCAAGGATTATTCAACATTGCCTTGCCAGGCATGCTGAGGAAAGGTTTGCGTAACCCCAATGTGGTTCCAGGCCGGGGCGGTCTTGCACAGATTCCATATCCATATTCTCTGTCCGGCTGCTGCAGCAGAAGTATAGGTAATTCAACAGAAGTTGCATCTCTGCTTTATTGACCTGGTCAAGGTCCACGATACCATGAGTAGACCAGGGCTGTGGGTTGTTCTTGCGCTTTTGGGATTCCTGACTCTGCTCACCGTCATAAAGGGGCTTCATGATGGTGGGCAAGCCCAGGTAAATCTATGTGGTCAGGAGTCCGAGCCGTTCCCTGTTCACCTTGGGGTGCGAAAGGGATGCCCTCTGGTTCCTACATTATTTAACGTCTTTTTCGATCACATAGTTCGAGAGGCTTTCCATTGATGCACCAGTGGAATTTCCATCTGCTATAGTGACAATTGGGTGCGGTCAAGGAATGGTTCTCTATTGGCCAAACATGTTATTTGTGCCGATGATGTGATAATTGCCACTCACTTTGACAAGGATTTGGGGGCTCTGCTGTTGAACCTGGAGCATGCCACAAAGAGGTGGGGTCTTACTATTAAACCCACCAAAACCAAGCACCTGCCTGAGTATTTTGTGCTACCAAGTACTCCACTCCCACAGCTTTCCCTGAGTATGGGGAATTGTGGAAAGAGTGGAGACGATTCCATACATAGGCAGCGTGCTTATGGCCGGTTCCAATTTAGCAGCGGAGGTCTCACTCTGAATCAGTGGGGCGGCATCATCTTCGCATTGGCTCCGTAACACTGTGTGGAAGCTGCCTGGCCTATTGCTCCACATGAGCTTCATGTCTTCTCAGCTGGTCATGCCCTCTCTTCTCTATTCTTACGAGATATAGACCCCCCCCCCTAGCGGAACATCTGTGCCATGTATAAGCTTTTCAGCTAGCCTATTACGATCTATCTTGGGTTTAAACAGGTTGAATTTTGTAAGGAGCTCACAAATTCTGAAAGATTTGGACAAAGTTCCATGGTGAGCTCCTTTGGCAGGCAAAGCAGCGGTGGCTGGGTCACGTAGCCCATATACCCAGCCACCGCATGCCCAAGCAGCTTGTTTGGCTGGATAGAGGGGGCTAAATGGGTGCGACACGGGTTGGAGAAGAGATGGACGTATGAGGCACAGGAGGACCTGGAGCTAAGTGGACTTGCTAAAGACAGGTACCAGCGATGTTAAGATAAGCCTCTATGGAGGAGGATCGTGAAGGACACAAAGGGCAGTTGGAGGCAGTCACCTTCCACAACAAAGGATGGCAGAGGAGCGACGTTCACAACAAGGAACAGAGCGCTGGGCGGCTAAATATCAACTTGGCAGAGTAGGCAACACAAGTGGTGCATCTGCCAGTAATCTCAGTCAAGGTAACCCATAACACCTGGGTCTGTCCTACGACCTCCTGTCAGAGCTTTCAAAACTTCATATGGCCTCAAAGTGCATATAGCCTGACACCGGCGCTGTGGTGACTTCACCGCCACTTTGTGGCAAATGGCAGTTGTTGTTGTGCTGGTGGTGGTGGCAGTGGTGACAACAGTACTGACTGTAGTAGCAACAGTGGAGGCAGGAGTGGTGGTGATGATCCCAAAGGGAGTTGTGGCCAATACAACAGTGGTGGTTTGAACAGTGTTGTGATTTTGATGGTAGTTGCGGTAGTGGTGGTGCCGCATGTTTGGTGTGCGTCCGGGTCACGGCGGGCGCGTCGTCGTGCCGGAGGATGGAGAGCGACTTGGCGCCGATGTCTTGGCAGCCGTGCTGCATGCCGGCGATGAGGTACGGCACAAAGCGCTGCACCGAGCCCTTGTCCTGTACTGAGCCCGACACGCCCTGCGCCACCTTCATCTTGTCGTTCTCGCTATGGAGCATACACGCGAGCAAGCAGCAGCTCTCACTACAGGTGGTTTCACTCCAGCCTCCTGCGAGAACTCACTATCGCTCCACTGACGACTAATTGAATGACCAACAACCTTAATAAACATCTATAGACACAGCTCTTCATCCTGGCCACGATCGACCCTGAGCTTGGCTCCATGCAACTTGAATTTGCCGATGACGTTTCACCACAAAGTTTGCGCACATTATTAAATAGTGTTTTTATAATTTATATTCGCTGCAGCATTCATGAGCATCCCTGGCCCGTCACAAGCCATTAAAGCCCTGACTTAACCTTTTGTATTTCTTTTAAACTCACCTTTTTTTCCAGACTTTATGAGCCTTCTCTATCCTTTATGAGGCCTTCTTAGTCTTTGTAAGCCTTCATGAGACATCCCTATCCTTCACAATCCATCCTCTGGTCCTTCACAAGCTTTCCCCAGCCCAGCTAAGAGTTATCTCACCAATTCGTAAGGCTGTAAGGGTTGGCCTCCGACTGGCAGCGTGCTCTGTCTCCTAACCATCTGCTTCTCCTGACAAATGCGTTCCTTTCTCCGAAGCGTTCGCTCTTTTCATGATAGCTGTGGAGGCAGCAGTGAAGGTGGCAGAGGAGGTGGTGGTGGCACCTGAAGTAGCGGCTCTGGCTACCCAGGTTCTTCTCCATGGCGTCGAGCGAGCCCATGCCACGGTACTTCTTGAGCCGCACACCATCCGAGAAAAAGTACTCTCCTGGCGCCTCTGTGGTGGCGGCCAGCAGGGAGCCCATCATGACTGCACACACCCGCACACGGTCACACGGTCCGTTGGCAGCACTAAACCGATAGCGCCCCATCAGTGGGGCAGCTCATGTGTGGTGTACGGCACTCTTATATCGTTTCTGAGTGGTACAATCTGATCGTGGTATAGCTATTCGATAGTAGAACTCATCAGCGGCCTATAGTACATTTGGTTAGTGTATGGCCTGGTTAGTAGTACGACCCATCAGTGATATCAACCTGTTGGTAATACGGTCCCATCTATTATAGAGTCCAACCATGGTACAGCCTGCCAACAGTAAAACCCACCATTGGAACAACCCATTCGTGTTGCAGTCATAAGCGCACAAATGTGCCCACGTGTATGATTGGCAGTGAGTGTGAGTATATCTGAGCACGCATGTGTGCGTGTGTTTCGCGCACCGGTTGATGCTCCAAGCGCGAGTGCCTTGGTGATATGCCCCACCGTCTGGATGCCGCCGTCGGCCATGACGGGCACGCCAAAACGGCGCGCGTATTCCGCCACGCGGTACACGGCGGTGCCTTGGGGGCGCCCCACTGCCATCACTACACACGCGAGTATGCACCCGGGTACGCCCATGGTTATACGAATGTACACGACAAGAACGCGCACGTGGTGCAGTGCGTGTGGCAATGCTCGCTCTCTGACTCACACTCACGCATGCACCCGCGCACGCACGCTTACCCTCTTGCGTGATACAGATGGAGCCGGAGCCCATGCCGACACGAAGCGCGTCCACCCCCGCGTCAATCAGGTTCTTGGCCTGCGCCGCCGTCACCACTGTGACCCAGACACATGACGTTACTCACGCGAACACTTATTAACACTTGATTCGAGTTAACGAATTTATGTGGGGTGTTATGTAGGTTAAATAATTGTGCAGAGTTTACGGTCTGGAATGTGAGAGTCTGTTGATGCAGGGCTTTATGACCCTTGGGTGAAAGACGGTTTAGAAATGTAAATTTTATTAACATCACGTCATCACCAGTTTCGATGAATAATTATGAGATCATCAATCCAGCGCTGACAAATAACACGATCACAATTCACGCGATGACCAATCACGTAGTTGCCACTCACGTGATGACCAAACACGGGATTGCCAATCGCGTGATCAGCAATTACGAGCATGCAATCACCAATCACGAGCACGCAACCACCAATCACAATGATTAACTAATTACATTATCGCCACTCGTAAAATCTCCATTCACATAACCGTTTATCCTACACTCTCACTGCCAAAATGATGCTCACTGTCACAACTCCGAATCTCAAATCCATTCACAAGTCAATTTAATTTCACATCATTTATACTGGATTATTAGTACTGTTTGTCTAGTTTATTTCGTCTCATTCATTCGACTAGCCTGGATGTGGCATGAGTATTTAAAATCATTAACCGACTTATGAACTTACTATCTAACCTACAAGCTAACCAGCTACTACTCTAAGCCATAGGCCCTTTACTCTAATGAACCAGGCACCAATATGAGCCTCATCACTAATCCAGTGGCCAAAAGCTGCAAGTGCTCACCATATCTCAATCATAGCCAATCAACCAGCAACAAACTGTAGCTATAGTTCTGACACCACTGCATCGAGCCAACAAATAGCTCAAGGCCTCCCTCAACCCTTATCTCTGTCGATAAATCGGTGGTTCACCGGATACGATTCAATTTATGACCGATTCTCGGTGTCGGCATTCACTGCGTCGTGACCAGGACCTCCCACCAGCCCCCCGACCAAAAAGTTCCCCACTCCGATGGTCCTTATAATGTCACTCGTACCGTTGCCGCCGATGACCTGCAGCTCGGGGTATGTCTGCTTAATGTAGCGGATCATGTTGATCTGGAACACCGAATTCCCCTGAGAAGAGTCCTGGAGGCCACGCATGGTGGAAGACACGGGGCGGCACACGTAGGGCGATACACACATGGTGGTAGAGATGGAGTGTCACGTTGGTGCAAACACACAGGATCGGCCCTATCCAAATCTGAACAGAAGCAAACATCACTCCATATACAAAACAAAGACAAAGATCTCCCGTATAGCCCTAACAGACTATAGGGTCAAGTGGCATTAGTAAGCACCTATAAAGGTTGACACGGCACACGAGGAAGCGGGTGACCAGCACCATGCGTGGCTGCCTTTGTCTCCCTAGTGGCAACGTTTACACACTGCACTAAGTACTCATTTGAGGTTGAGTCGACCTCGGGGAGGCCCAGGACTGGTTCAAAAAATCGTCACTGGTATTCGCCGTGAGCAGGACTCGAACTCGGGTTGCTGGGTTTGTAGCCCAACATGCTAACCGCTAGGCCGCGGCTCCCCACACTATCTATACGGTCACACATGCATACACAACGACCTGGCACCAGCACGACAGCAACTGCTATTCGCCACTAAGTGGCGGTGACGTCACCATGATGCTTGTGCCAGGCCATATGCACTTTGAAGCTACGTGAGGTGTTGAAGGCTCGCTGACAAGAGGTGAAGGGACAAACCCAGATGTTAGGGGTGGCCTGACCGAGGTGACTGGCAGATGCACCACCTATGCTCCCTACTCTACCAATCTACTGTGTTTTAGCCACTGATACCAGTCTTCAGCACACACATGCACGCATACACAGACAAACTAAAGCCATGGCAGCCTGGCCAACATAAGGGTGGTAGGCGGACAGAGATGGCTGCGGCGAGCGGAGCGAGCGAGCCGTGGCGGACGGGCGTGGGGCGCACCAGGATGACGACATCCACCCCAGACTTGACGAGCAGCTCCAGGCGATGCTGATCCTCAGGGCGCGTGCCGATGGCAGCACCGCACAGCAGCTGCTTGCGCACGTCCTTGGAGGCAAGCGGGAAGTCGCGGTTCTTCTTGAGGTCGGTGCGCGCCATGATGGCCACCAGCTCGCCGGCCTCGTTCACGATCGGCAGCTTCCCTGCAGACGGATGTGCGGATGGATAGACGGACGCAAGCATAAAGGTCACGATCATCGTTGTCATCACCGTCCTAGTTATTTTCTACCAACGCCGATGCTCTGCCTGCTCACCACAGCTCGCATTGGAGGCTTGGTTTGTTACTTTACAACTCAACCATACATTGACTCATTCTCACCCTTGTTCACTCACCCATCCACTCACAAGCTCACTTTTACTACACCCACCTTCTTATTCACTCACTCAACGGCTCACTAATGTACTCACTCCCATTCACTCACCCACCTACACCCCTAATTTCTTCCTCAAACCACACAATATTTGTCGTTTATTTTGTCATTCTCTAAATAATAACCATTATTTGACTTTCAGTTTAACTGTTCAGATGTTGTTGTTGACATACCATTCTCTTGACAGCTTAGAATTGTAACAACAAAAACAAACAAAAAGGTTATTGTTGCTGATTTGCTGTTGTTACTGACATGGTGTTCTCTCCACAGCTCTGTGCAGCACTTTGTGACCCTTGGGTGAAAAGCGCTCTAGAAAGGCAATAAGAATTATTATTACATTCACTGTTCGACTGATCCATCCACTCCCTCAAGCACACTCACTCAATGACACAGCTATCACCCCCATTTGCTCATTTACCAACTCACTCGTTCACTCGCCCCATACCCACCCATCACACACCTACTACCCACCTTCTCGTTATCTTACTCACTCACCCACTCACAAACTTAGTCTCAATCCGTAGCATTATAAACGGGCTGTGCATGTTCATGAGGTAGTGGTTGTTTTGTTTGCTCTTGCCCAGCGTGCTGGCATGAGGATTTGTTGATAGCAAGCGTGGCGTGCGCACACACACACACACACGTACCTTTCTTGCTCCTCTGCAGGATGTCATTGGCCTCCTTGAGGGTGACGCCAAATGGGGCCACTACCAGGTCCTCCTTCCGTGTCATTACCTGCCCCACCGCCGTCATCGTCGTCATCGTCACCGTCGCCATTAGGAGCGAAAACACGCACATTCAATTACCATTATCATCACTGGGACCGTCAACAGCAATACTAACATCACTGTCACCGACACTGAATGTGGAAACTGTAGAACCAGGAAAAAAAACTACTCACAAATCAGTATAGGAGGATTAAATAACTGTGCAGCACTTTGTGGCCCTCGAGTGAAAACCGCTCCACAAGTGTAATTTTTATTATTATGATGATCACTACCAAAACTATGGCCACCAAGACATCTCCACAAGCACCACCGCGGTTGCGGCAGCAACCATGGCTGTCACTACGAGCACCGCCGCCCCGACCGGCACGGCACCGCGGTGATGCGAGACCTGGTGCAGTGGGATGCCATGGTCTTTGTCGGTGAGGAAGTCGATGTCGCGCGACGTGATGATGCCGGCGAGGCGGCCGCCCATGCGGCCTGTCTCGGTGATGGGTATCCCCGAGAAGCCGTGCCGAGCCTTGGCGTCGATGACGTCGCCCACCGTGTGCGCCGGGCTCAGTACCACGGGGTCCGTGATGAAGCCCTGCTCGTACTTCTGCCGGCCGAAGCCGTGGTGAACGGTGAGTGGTGAGCGGTGGGCGGTGGGTAGAGAGGGGTTAGTAGTGGGTGGTAAGTGGTGGGTGATGAGCGGTGGATGGTGATTGGCAGTGGTAAGCGGTGGTAATCAGGGAGTAAAGGAGCAAGTGATGAGTTACGAACGGCGAGTGGTGAGCGGTGGGCGGTGGGTGGGTAGAGAGGGGTAAGTAGCGGGTGGTAAGTGGTGGGTGATGAGCAGTGGATGGTGATTTGCAGTGGTAAGCGGTGGTATTCAGGGAGTAAAGGAGCGAGCGATGAGTCGCGAATGGTGGGTGGTGATCAGAGAGAGAGGTGAAGGGTGAGCCGTGGGGTGAGAGCAAAGATTAACGGGGGATGCAATCAAAACCAGAGGCTGCTCTCATCCCGGTCGCCTGTGCGAGGAGACGGTGCAGAGGAGACAGTACCCACAGCACGGTGTAAACGAGGCAGGCTGTACAAATCAAGTCAGCAGGTCGATGTGCACATATCCTTCGTTAATTGAATATTAAATAAAAAAGCTAGAATTGGTGTGAATGTAGCCACGTAATACAAACTGTCCTGTAATCCCAGAGAAACACATACAGATACGTAGAGATGCACAGAGATACATTGATATACATAGAAATACAAGCCACAGAAATGTGACTGTGGCTATGCAACCCAAACTATGGACAGTATTATAGGAAACAACTGTAGTCTGCACTCCTTCAACAGAAGAACAACAAAACCACACAATCTCTTCGGAAGATCCTTTGTTGCGGCAAACAGCAGAGGTCCACATTAGCATTGAGCTCCTGAACATTCTGCTGCTACAATCATGCGCAAGAACGTTACAAACGAGGAAAAATTAAATTCCCTCTCTCAATAACACGGCCCCAAAACCACAAAACGATTAATTGAGCTGTAGTGGAGATGTATTTGCACCGCTCTGCAGAGATTTCTCAACGGACCATTCATCTCAGAACTTGGGGTAAAACTGGGAAAGTAATAAAAATCGTATTGTTTGTTTTCTCGAAGCGAGAGTGGCAATGCTGCTCGTCGTACCTTGACCTTGTGTACCTCGTGAGCCTGGGCCTCGGGGGCGCAGTTGTGGTGGATGAAACCGATCCCACCCATCAGCTGCTCACACACGCAAAGACCCCCCCCCCCCACATCCCCAAATAACCTTAACAGATTAGAGTGGCAAGTGATGTTAGCGAGTGCCTATGAAGGCCGGTAAAGAGCACAAGAGGGTGGTGAGGCCAGCAGTACACCCGCTCGTCTTCGTCTCCCACAGCTGATGGTTAGACCACATCATAGAGGGCCCAGAGGAAGGCTAAAAGGGTGTCACAGATGACACCTCCAGAGGGAGGTGAAACGTCGCAAAGAAGAGATGAGAAACGCTCGACGCGGCATTCCCGAGAGAGGGGCTCTTACAAGTAGTTCTCACGGTCATAGATCGTTTTCCCCTAACAATGGGCAATGCATGTCAGAGCTGTATCGGTGACATGGGTCACTTTTGGTGATGTAGGTCAAGTGATGAGATTCGTCCTGGTCTCGTGAGTTCTCACCAAGTTAAACAAAACTAAAGTGACACAATGAACAGTGAGTTAGGCAGTGAATGGGGCATGTTAGTGCGTGTCAGAGTGAGATTGAGCAATTATGAGAGTGAGCTGCTTAAGTGAAGGTGTGGCTGATAACGTGAGAATTTGAATATGGGTGAGTGGGGATCCAGGATTGGGCTTCATAGTCATCTACAGTGGCATCGTCGTCAGCAACAATATCTACTGGCAAACTCACTTAACCACCCAACAGAAGCATCGTCATCTTCGTTTGTGATGGACTGCCAAAAAGCAAGCAAAAAGCAAAGAGTGGGGATGTAAACAAGTGGTTGTGCGAGTTAACGCACATGTGACCGGTCGTGTAAACGTCGTGTAAAAGTGTGAGGATGTGAGTGACTCTGTGGGTGAGCGTACGAGCAATTGAGTGTAATGGGCGAGCACGTAAGTGAACGGGCAAGTGTGCGAGTGTATGAGCGCATGAGCAACGATAATGAATGCACCATTGAGAAAGTCAGAGGCCATAAGTTTTCCAATTAATGACGATAAGAGGCAGTGTGCGCTGGTGAAAACAGGTGGAATTAGGTTAAGATTCGTTTGAGGGTGTGGATTTGGATTCATCGCAGGGTGTGAGTGAGCGGGTGAGCAGGCGAGTTTGCACCGTGCGTTCCACCACTCTTACCGCCATGGCGATTGCCATGTCGGACTCGGTGACAGTGTCCATGGGCGACGAGACGAGCGGCGTCTTGAGCGTGATCTTCTTGGTAAGCGCCGACGTCAGATCCTGCGTGAGGAGGGGGAAGGGGTAACCGTTAACCCGCGCGTCGTCGAATCACCAAAATCATGGCCACGCCATGCCCATACCGATAACAACACCGCCACATTGCGCCATCGCACCCTGCCAATGTGAGCTGGCACCGGCTGGCAGCGGCGGGATCGCATAAGTAGATCTGAGCGGTTCAGATGGTGAGAACGACGGTTGGTGGTCCCACACTGCCCTCTGCTGCCCAAGACGGGCGTGCTTTCACAATCGCGGTGCGCAAGTCTCCTTAAAGCCATGCGCTACAGGAGGCACTGCATGTGTCGCCACTGCCTGCAGGGGAGGTGACGCCACCACGCCAGGAGACGCTGCTTTCACAGCCACTGTGCCCCCACAACTGTGCATATAAGAAGCTTTGGTGCAGATGTTTGTGTGTTGGTTTCACCGAGGTCACACAAGGCTAAAGGGGGTCGATGGTGCAAAAACCTTGCCATGACTTCCTTCCTTCTGCAAGATACTCATAGTTGCAATCAACACCTAACCCCCTCCCTCCACTTTGTACATGCCACGCTCGCCGTATAAACACGCAGCACATGTAATGAATTATCACAGCCTGTTGAGTTGACTCCTAATTAAGCAAAATAATATTGAAACTTGGAAATATATACTGCTTATTTTCAGTCGGGTGTGTCTGGGTTGGTGACCCATAAATCATTTGTAAACCCACCAAATCACATCCAGTATACGTCTCCCTTCTGGCATGACTCACTAGTCATGTGTCACCTACTTCAGTCTGCAAGTGGCCCTGCGCATATATAGAGCATGGAACTAGGCCCGCGGAGCATTACCCAACGTTGGGTGCCCTACGATATGGCAACGAACCGCACACATATCTCAAACCCGGCTGTTTAATAACGCTTTACACAACAGCGGCTTCCAACTAGTCGATCACAATCGACAGGTCGATCTTAAAAAAATTTAAATGTATGTATAGATACAGAGTGGAATAAGCTGTTATTTTGTATGCAAGCTTCTGGAGATAGTAAGCAGCAAGCACAGATAGTATACAGCACGCAGACACAGATTGTGTGCACCACGCAGATATGGTGCAGCACGCTCGTAGGGTGCAGTACTCACAGCTAGTGTGCAACAAGCAGAGGTGTCACACTAAGAATAGGTAAGTGTTAGGCATAGCGTACATATTTTGGGTAGGTAAACTAGAATGTTGCATTTAGATTATTAAAGCACTCTTGCGCTTAGAAGAGCTGGAGACTGCTGTTATATAACATTTTAGAAGCAGATCTTAAGAGTGTGCACACAATCTTAGTTATTTAACAGATGAGATGGTCTCCCTGCTCTAATTATGGGGAGGGTGTCCACACTCAATGGTGCAGTCAGTGGTAAAGATTCCACATGGCAAGGCCCACAGCTTAGCAATCAAAACAATCCTTTTTTTTTACATAATCATAGTAAAAGGACATCACGTTTGGTGGACAATGAACAAGTGAGATTAGTTCGTTGTGTCAGAGTGAGCGATGGCGATTACGTGGGGAGGGAGAGGCCTTTATCCAGCAGAGGATACACGACTTATGACAATTTGGAGAGGACTCCAGTCAAACGTCTATTTTTACCGCATCTTTCTGCCCGCACGTCTCTGCCCGCTCATCTGAGCCGCGGGGACCACATCTCCATGGGGCTCACCCGTCGTCCCCGCACGCTCCCCCCTCCAAACCCCCCAAACCCGAGGCAGATCCAACGTCAATTAATGCTGATTACCCGGGGACCCATCACCGGCCAGGGACGATAATTTGTGGCAGGGCTCACGGGATAAACCATCGAGATACGACCCGTTGACTTGAATCACTACGGTTGGGCGATCGTCAGTCACGCGTGGGCTGTGGAGACCAGACCTCAGAGGGTCTTGAGATGCAAGAGGATGAGCAGCCCTGGTTCAATCAATGGGCGCTGTTGTGAGGAGTGCGTCGTCGTGCAGTGATGGATGGTCATTGTCACGGTGTGTGTGAGCGTGTGTAGATGATGAGGTACGTTTGGTTGGCGGGCATTTGAGGGGGATGCGGTCCTAAAATATTTCTCGCTATCCCCCCCCCCCCACAGGCCACACAGGTATGGACAGGCGCGCTCACGCGGCGGCGTTACTCGCCAAGAGATACGCGGCGTCTCTCGTCGCGTGATGCTCCCCCCTTCCCCCGATCTCTCCACACCCCCCAACCGTGTCTACACCGAGCACTTTCACAGAGGTCCCAATTAGAGAGAGCGAGCACCAATTAAATAATTAAATGGAAGGGTTCCGGCCGTCACTGTGCAGTGCCGCCCCAGCGTCACAACCGGACTGCCGCCACCGCCACTCACACGTTCAACGCTGCTCATCTGCCTGCCATGCGCAGCGGTGAAACTTAACAATTAACCTCAATGGCTTTCCTCAAAGAGCCTCACTGCATCCCAGGGTCCTGCCCCACTCAGATTTTTTTGACCACGGGTTCTACTACTGAACGTTTGGCTCGTGTGGGAATGAAGCCAATGTAACAGCTATTCATTGCCAACCCTATCCGTTTTACTTATAGCAATTGATTTACAAATCAAAGCTTTTCAAGTCAAACGTTGTTACCTGATTAGAAAACATGTTACATAAATTAAATAATTGTAAAACGTCTATATTTTAATATTACTGTATAGCTGTCTGTATGTGCTTTTTGTGCATTATTGTTATATAACTGGAATGTTTGTGAGAACTGCTGCTGAGGGTTTGACTTTGGGAGGAAACCGGAGATCACCATTTCCTGGTTGCACTCTCCCACCCTGACCCTATAACACCTGGCAAGCACTGGGATGTCTGGCCAGGAGTGTTTTTGCTGCATAAAGGAGAAAATTGGAGTACGGAGAGAAAACTCACACGTAAGAGGGGAAAACCATTGACAGATCTGCACAAACAGATTCAAGAACCGGCTTTCTGTCCTGCCCTCGTCACAATCTCGCAGCCCAACAACAGCTGTTGGGGAGGTCGACAAGTCACTCCGCAATCCGTCAATGCTGACATCGCAGGTGCGCACCGCCTCACTCCATGATTGATGTGGATGCCTAATGATGATGATGCACGAATGAAATATTATAAATCCCTCCGGTCAGTGTGCCATGATCACCCAGGACAGAACAGCAGAGCACACAAAGACTTCAACGCCAAATTCATGATTACGAAGCAGAAAGTATCGTCAAAGCGATTATGTATCTCTCCACTACTCCTGATGAAATCATTTGGAGGCTTATGGGCCCCCTCGATGCCTCCTTCCTTCGTTATCATGAAATGGATGTCGCTGTCGAGATGTTGCTGTTGATCGACAGCGACATCAGCCATAGGAAGAATAAGAACCACTTGGGAAAAAGGCCAAGCGAACAGGTTGTGGTTGGCTGTCATGAGAACAGCGGCAGGTGATGGCAGCGACAACTGGGTATTTAAACGCGAAAGAGCGAGCGATCAGCACGTGTGATTCCGTGCCGATCGCTCGCACGCCAAGCCAAACCCGATCCAGATTTCGTCTAGCTAATCCTAATGGATTCCTACCCCGATCCCCATGAATGGCCCCTACCACTCCTCCCCTGCACATAGCCACCTCCGGCGCTTAAGAGCGGTGCCTATTGCCACCCATTACGATGCCAACATCCGTCCCACGTTTTCTCAGAGGTGGACATTGTGGCGAGCAGGTACAGCAGCGCAAAAACATGCAGCGGGATTAACGACTGCCTCCGCTAATGAGGATATTGGTAATGGCTCCTCCACCACCCTTCCTCCAACCCATCCTTCACCCGCCCGACAGTCCAGGATGAACCCACTACAGCGATGTCACGGACTTATTTTGGTTTAAACGTCGCCGCTAACTCACGGGCTCCCAGCAGCCTCCTCATTGGTCTGCTGCGCCATAATCCTGACAATGTCAGCCTACAGCGACAGGTAGAGACGTACTGAGATATTACCTTCATTATCATCAGCCTCGGTCTATCCACTGCAGGACAAAGGCTTCCGCACGCAGGTCGCAGTCATGGTCCAACGTCGCTGCAGTGAACAGAGCTCACGGCTCCATCATCGCACTGAAGTCGCTCATCCAAGCGCTATCCGGGCTCGACCTCACTTGACTTCTGAGATTCAATGGAATTGGGCACATTCGGAGCGATTCAAATCACCGTGCGTACGCGAGCGCGCACGATACTGCTACAAACCCGCTGTCTACCAGAGTTCGATTCCCCCCCGTGAATAATAATAGAAGTGAACGTTTGAACCAGGCCTGAGTATCAGGGTCATCGACCCAGCCTTACACGGGTACCCAGTGCAGTAAACATCAACACTGGAAAGACAAAGGCGGCTGGGAGCAGCGTAGGCCCTCATGCCGTCATGTTCCGTGCCGACCATCATAGGTGCTTGCTTACTGTAAATGCCTCAAAAGTCTGTTAGAGGCTACACCGTAAACGTCTGTCAATCACATGAACAATGTTTGGGGATTAGCCATACAGCAACTAGCACACTGCGTGAACAAACCTGGTTACACAGATTCAAGAATAATAAAAACACCATTTATAACACGCACGATTGTACGCTTGCTCCCGGATGAGACACACGTATAGAAATGGAAAAAAATAAACACGGAAGGGGGGAGGGGGAGTCAGCCAGGCGGTCAGTCAGCACTCACCCACCAGACAATGCTTCCCACATATTAAAACGTTATCGGCCAATTAATTAATGAGTGTTTTCTAGTTCTGGGAGTAAACCAGAAAACACGAAGGAAACCCATACAACATAGGGGGAGAACACGCAAACTCAAAACAGTTTGATTCTCGCCTCAGGCGCCTGTCTCGAACACGACCTTCGGTCTGTGAGGTGCAAATGTTACCACTGCACCAACCGTTTAACCTGGAGAGTGACATTGGAACCTGGGGGTGAGAGAGAGAGTGGCACTCACCACTTCCTCCACAGTGAAGTCGATGAATCCGGGCAGGATGAGAAAGTCACTGAAATCAGGGTGGGAGACGGAGAGGAGAGGGACACAGTGTGTCACGCGCACTTCATTCGCCGCACTCTCCACGATCACTGCCGTTTTCCACCCGTGAGGGCGGCAGGGAGAAACACAAACGCGTCATTCGCGGAAAAGAATTTCAAGAGTACACGTCAAAGCTTTCGTCTGATAGCCTGACAGATGTTTATTATTACAGCATAAAGTTCCCAGTGAGGATGCAAGCTCTGGATGCAGAATTCCTGCTACACAACAAACGTTCTAATGGATAGTGGGAACGTGTAGCGCCAGTGTTCCCAAGCAGCACGTGCTGACTGCTGCATCACGCAGGAGGCTGCGTGGCCAGATGTGCGGTAACTAAGTGACAGGATGTTGATTTTTTGGATCATCCGATGACCAAATGATGTGGAGATTAATTAACAGGAGATCTAAAGACCAGGCCAGAAGATTGTTCATTGACCACGTGATCCGTTATTGATGTGGTCACTAAACATCGGATGATCTGATGACAAGGTGATGAAGGCGTTCATTGATCAGGAGACCCAATGACCAGGTGGCCTGAAGATTAATTGATCGGGCAGGCAATGCATTAAGGTGACTGTATGAGTGTAAGATTAAGTAATCAGGTGAGCTTGTGTAAAGTTGGAAGCGTTAACGCGTTAGCTCTATCGGCAGTAGGGGTTACAAAACTCACGCAGAGTTGATCGCTTGTAAAACCGGTTGATGATATAAAGAAGGGACCATGTGTATGTGGCCTTGCATGTCAGGGTCTTAAGCCAGCTTTAAGATTGCGCTGAATTTACGCTGAATGCAAATCCTTATCCTCACTGTTCATCCCATTTGCTCTGCCCGAGAATACCTTAACAAAACCCACCACCACCACCACTACGCTCTCAAGAGCTGCTCTTTCAGATGAGGAGTAATTCCTGACATAACTAGCAAGAAGGAGTGGCTCGAGAACAATTCTAATACAGAAAAACCTACGTCAATACATAAAAACACAGCACCAAAAGTCAACAGCGGCAGGGTTGTTCAGATCCCACTCACTATACTAGCGCAACCTGGCCAAGCCGCAACCTGGCCAAGCCACAACCTGGCCAAGCCACCACTATAATTTAACTCTTGCATGATCTACAAATCCTTGCTTCCAAGATAAGGCGTCCATAGGCGATTAAACAATTCCTTCAAGATAGTGGCCCCGAGAGCGAACTGTGCGCTAACGTCACAACCAATAAGCTAATCAGCTAATGGTATGATGAAAATAATGAGGTCGTAACAGGGAGCTCACAGAGGATAACGCCTCTTCTCCATTACCAGCAACCAAGTGAACGTGCATGATGATTTCGGCCCAGATGGCACGGAAAGCAAGTGTGCAGGTGGTGCAACTCGATGGGTGCTACGGCGGCACAAGGCTAATGTGTGCCTCAGAGCAAGAAGCTCCTGGGTTTGATTTCTGGCTCAGTTACTTCTTTATGTGGCATCTGTGTGCTCTCTCCTTATCCACATGGGTATTTTCTGGGTACTCCGGTTTCCTTCCATAGCTAGAAAATGTTGGCGCCTGCTTATTACGTGTCTGCCTTCCCCCTTCTTCGCATCTCTTCAGTTTCTCATGCCTCCCATTTGTTCAATCCCTCTTCGAGAGAGTTAAATGAATATTAGATGGTGCATTGCGAGTGGTAAATTTACTGCACCGGGGCCCACGGGCTTCAGGGGCCTTGCAGTAGGGTGTGATGAGGGAGGAATTGCTGACCACGCTACACCACTGCCACTGATAATCCCCATATACATGCATATAGACTCAACAGACTCACAAATTGATCTCATAGACTAGTATCTAGCACATAGACCATACGACTTACATAGATCGATTGATTAGATTCACGAATTTGTTCAATTTGGCCTCTGTTTTCCCATTTGTTTATTTTTGTTATTTTCTCTCCCAAGACAATGGGGATCATAGATCTCTGCATCATCCTCAATGAGACGTTTGGATAAATGCATCCTTTGCACATGAGTACTCATCGCGAAAGCAAGTATAGCCTCCAAGTCGTTGAACTGGCATGCCGAGACCGGACTGGCCAGAGTAGCCCGGTGCCCACACGTCGCACTCTCAAGTGGCAACACGACATTTGTGCTGATCTGCTTACGCCACTCGCAATAAATTTATCTGCTTTGTACGCAGTAAATCCGGATTATCTGGTACCCCTCTCTCCCCCCCCCCCCACCCCGCCCAACGGCCCTGCCACCGTCACCTGTTTCCGGACACTGGTGTTTGCCCTTTAGCTGCCGCATCGCTGAATGGCGATGTTATGCTGGCACCACTGCAAGCAACTTTCTCAACTCCGCCATTGAAATCCACGAAATGTGAAACAACTGTCGTGTAAGAGTGGCTTATTCTTATCCTCCTCCATCAAGGTCGAGAGTGGAAGAGAGGGATGGCGCCGGCACCACACTCGCAAAAAAACATATCGAGCACGAGCGCCGAGACGACTTGGTCGCTGGTCGTTTGTCGTGACGTTCAAGCAGCGTGGAGACAACGTTGAGCAGGGGAACAGCTGGAATTGAGGAGACCTTGTATAAGCACGGGATTGCTGCCACAGCGGTGTCAGTCAGCACGCTGGACCTAAAATCAAGAGGTCACCATTTTCATTCAGAGTCATGTGGCACCACGGCAAGTGGAAACAATCGGAAGAGTTTCTCCGTTTCTCCACGGTTGTGAATCTCTCCATGTTTCTTAGCACACGTGTGTTTTTCCCGGGTTATCCGTTCGCTCCGAGTTATGCTCCCATTCGAAGTCAAAGCACTTGCCACGTGGCCCAGTTACTTAAGAAAACCAGCAGAGCCACACCGCATGCTCTGTAAATTAGGGTAAGAAGGGGTCGCTACCAATCCCTCCAGAGGAGGGGAAGGAACTCTGACACACGGGGGAGCAGAGTCCTCTCTCACCTGGGATGGCAGCCCAGGGAGTGGGGAGAGGCTCACGGGAGCAGCACTAATTGGTCATTTGGTTCAAAGGTCGGCGCAACGAGGCAGACATGAATCTACAGTGGAGTTAATTTGTTGACTATACAGTGGCAATGACTACAGATTTATAGGATGCACAGCAGTGCGGAGCTGTGCAGTCTACAGTAAAGAGAATGCACCGTGTGATACTCCATGGTGGTCCAAATGTATTGTGACCCCCCCCCCCCATTTAACTGGCTCGTCACAATGTTTTCCGTGTTCATTCGTTTCCACTTTAAATAACACATTTACTTCTTTATTTCAGGTTAAAGACGTTTACTTACATGTTATTTTAATATTGCCTCAATTACATGACACAGCCAATGGTATACGAAAAACATATTTTACAAGACTAAATGGGGGTCACAAGGTATCTGGATCACTATGCATAAACTCGTGGTGTTGATCCATAATCTTGATGGGTGTCAATCTGTAATTCAGAGCGATGTGTATCTGTAAACCCCAGAGTAGTGGAAATCTTTCCCTGATGTCACCCTCTGCGTTAGATGAAACAAGGTGGTGGCAAAGTTCCCATTGCAGCCCAAGCAGGTGGCTCCCCTACATTTCAAGTGGTACACCATTTCCCCACTCCTCTGCCCCCAAACTATCCCCCCCCCAACCCCCCCCCTCTACCAGCACCGTTAAACACCTTGGAGGTTACAAAAATCCCCCAGTGCTAAGCACAGGTTACTCGCCTATCCTTGGGAGGATTATCCAGGCAGCGGATTAACCGTACTCGTGAATAATAGAAAGTTGGCTATTCCTTGCAACTATGTGCCTTTTCGGCTCACACTGGCTCCATTAATGGCTGCTCCTTATTGGTTCCCGTGTGATGCCACTGGAGTTATGCGATGATCCCATGCGGCAGAGGATGATGATGGGGCCACGCCACTCATTGACGGATTACTTTTGGGCAGCAATTAAAACAGATAACGCGTTATATACGCCTTCACTCCGTTCTATGCTAGAAAGCAATAATTACACATTCTGTGGCATTGCTTGCAAGTTTTATATTTCAGTCAGATTTTATTTAAGCTGAAAGAAGCCGTTGAGTTATGTAGCTCTCTTTAAAAGCTATTCAGCAAGGTGAGGTAAGCAAGTTATAACGTCTTGCATCATTGCAAGAGATGTAAACGTCCCAGGATCTACTAACACAAATTAATGATTGCAATCCTCAATCTACAGCCACCATGCACTCAGCACTGGTCTGACTCGCACGCCCACGACAGAACCCTCCAGCACAGTGGACCTTTACATCCCCCCAGACGAGGCACTCCACACGAAACCCTGGTTCACTGCACTCGCCCCGCACATCATCTCCTACACCGAGTACCACTTCATCACCATTCGCGCTCTACTGGCACCTCAACACAGACAATAACTATTTATATTACCCACCTAAACTCGGGAAAATTTCAAGAAGCGCTCTGCTCAGCCCCACAGTTCACCACATCCATCACCGACCCCACTGCCCTTGCCAAGGAGCTCAACTCCAACCTCAACACGATTATCGATACACTAGAACCAATACCAACCTTCGTATTTTGCACTCGCTAACACAACACTGGCTGGCTCACTCCCACCACCATCTCCGCAAAAGAACAGATGCAAATTCGAACGGGCCTACAAACTATCAGACACTCATCATGACAGATCGCCTATAATCGCGCCTGCAAATCAACCAACGCACTCATCAACGAAGCACTGAAGACACATCTTTCCCCACCGATCTCTGCTTGCGCAAATAACCCAAGAACATTATCGTCCACCGTCAAAACACTTTTACACCAACATCCACGCAACTACTACCATAACAACGTGCACAGCCAAAAGCTCATCACCAGTTTCAGTCACCACAACACAAGTAAATTCAACACACTGGCCGCCAGGATTGCATCATTTAACAAAACAGCATCAAATCTCAACCATGCAACTCCATCTTTCCCTCTCACAACTACCTTCTCTACCCTTCAGCCGGTCACAACCCAGGAAACACTCAAATTCTTTGAAGGCACAACTAAGACCTCACCACTCGATGCTGCTCCCAGCTCCACACTAAAGCACTGCTCTGCCCAGTTAGCCGAAATCATCACCACACTCGCTAACAATGATTTCACCACTGACACCTTTCCTTCACCCCTAAAACTCGGACAAATCACCCCATTATTAAAAAAAACAGCACTGGACGCCAACCACTCTGCCAACTACTGTCCCATCACCAACCTATCCACAATCTCCAAAATCATCGAACGCCTGATCTTCAAAAGCATATAGTGCCACATCATATCCTCGCCCAACTTCAGCCCACTCCAATGTGCATATCGACTCAGCTCACTCCACCGAAAGCGCACTCATCAAGATACTCGACGACCTACTCACCATCATCGACTGACTCCTCTTGTCGGCTTTTCACATAATCAACCATGATACCCTGATCGACCGACTTTAGCATCAGCGGCGCAGCAATCAAGCTCATAGTTTATTTCCTATCCAACAGATCATCTTTTAGAAAACTGGGCACCTCCACAACATCCATCCAAACATCCACATCAGCAGTCCCTCAAGTGCTCCAAATCATCACTTCTTTTCACTGCTTACACTTCACCACCCAGCTGCCTCATCGACAGCTCCAGCAAACTGCACCGCACATACGCAGATGACCTCCAGCTCTACACCACCATCACCCCATCCGACAACACAAGTAACCTAGAGTTCTGCACCACAGCATTACAGCAGTAGCTCCTTCATTACCACCTCCTACTAAGTCCTAACAAATCAGTCTCACTGTTCCGCGGCACCAGTCAACACCCCATCGCCAGCTCCGGCATCGCACCATCACCTCATTAAAAAAAACCTGGGTACGACACTTCACTCTCATTCATCACTCACACGAATAACATCATCAGACCCTGCCACCACCATCTTCGAGCTCTCTGGCAACTCTGCCCGTTAATCTCTACCCAAACAGCCCACAATTGCCTGCAACATCATTACGAGCTGTTCAGACGATTGCAATGCAATCCTCTCCGATATTACTAAACCAACAGTGCACCACCAAGCTACAGTGACAACAAACAGCCTCGCACGCGCAGTCCTCAACATCAAAATTCGGAATGGATCGACCACAAACTGCAGCCACGACATTGCGCTGCCTCCGCATACACCATGGTATCACTTACAGAACAGCACTAATCTGCCGCCGCACAATCCACACACGCCTCCTTCAATACCTCGCTTCACGACTTCAGCCGCTCACTTCAACACCATCCTGCACACTGCGAACCTCGTCACAGCATCACCGTCACTCGCGCGCAACCTTCGCGCGCCACGTCTGTCGCCGCACCTACAACCCAGAACGCTCCAACGCAAACAAAAAAAAACGTTGGCAGACCAATTCCCCCATGATAAAAACATATAATTTTCGTAAAACCCACCTTTTCACCAACGTGCACCCATAAACCCCTGAGCCAGGCTCCGTGCCTCTGACTTCATCAACGCGCACGTGGTTCACAACATATGTGCAGGTTACAAATTGATTTTATTATTATCATCTCAGAGCACGGGGGCAATTTACTCAGGACAATTAATCAAGGCAGCAGCATGTCTAGGGACTGTTTACTGTGCTCCGGGCAAATTACACATTTCCAAAGTACAGTACTTGCAATGCAGATTAAAATCACTGATCAACCTTGTGTCGTGTGATATCAATAGACAACGTTTGTAACATTAGATACCAATTACAAATTTGATAAGATTTCACGTTTAAATAACATTTTAATCAGATATTGCCCACTGCAGCCTGGTGTAACATGCACGTTAGAGGCATCCTCAGGCGAGGTATGTGTGTGTAGTGCCTGTTGCTCCTTTATATTTGTGGGTACTATGCATGTGTCGAGTGATCTTTTGTTGTGTAAGTCTACATTTGAATCAGATTAACATAAATTTCCTTATCTTATTCCCACCCCCGGAACTGCGATTACCCCTTCCCTGCTTTGTCTGTGGCTAGTCCCCTAATTTGCATCCCATGAAAGAAACCTCCCACACACCCTGGCGATCCCCTTCTGATATCCACACGCAATAGTTCCATATCTATGCATTCCTGACTTCAATAACTGGCCTCCAAGATTGGCTGAGCTTTATATTCATTTCTTGTTTTCGGTTCATGATCCTTTTAGTCTTCTGAATCTCAATCATCATGCATCGAGCCGTGAAAACCTACATAATTACAGTGATACATCATACTATTGTAAATGTTATTGGTTTACTCACTAATACACTAGTGTGTTGAAATATTCATGAATTTAATGATATAGGTTTTCACAGCTTGATGCTTGATGATTGCTTCAAAAAGCTGCTCGCTCTGGATAGCTCCCTCTCCCTACATCACGACGTTTTGCCTCACACGTCAGAAGCATCCTAAGGCACTGTGTGTGTGTGTGTGTCGTGTGTGACTCCTATTTATATGTAGGTACTATGTATAACAAACAACATCTAAAAGACGAGCTACAACATCTACAGCAAGCACTACTGAGCAATGGATACACAAAAACAGAAACCCAATGTGCCAAAGGAGAAAATCTGGACAGAAAGAGCAAGAAAACGAGGAGGAAGATACCAAAACCCGCACTTTCCTGCTATATGTGAAAGGCACCACAGAGAAAATCAGCAAATATCTAGAAAAATATGAAATAAAAACAGTCTCCACAATCCACAAGAAGATACAGGATGTACTCAAATCACCCAAAGACCGACTGTCGTTAAAAACAGAAGGCGAGTATTGCATTCCTTGCAGCAATTGTGAGGAAGTGTACATCAGGCAAACAGCAAGAACAATAGCCACAACAAAGAAAGAGCACGAGGCAGCAGTGCGTTTGCTGCATACGGATAAATCAGCAACGGCAGCACACAGTGTAGACAAACAACACAGAATCGATTTTGACAAGATGCGAGTATGCGTGGCCATCCACCACAAAGGTCCAAGCTTAATCAGTGAAGCAATAGAGATTCACAAGACAGGAAAGACTATGAACCGCAAACAATAAAGGAGAATAAAGCTCAGCCAAACCTGGAGGCCAGTTATTGAAGTCGACAGTGCACAAATATAGAGCTCTGAAATGTGGACATCAGAAGAGAATCACCAAGTGTTTGAAGAACTGGGCAGGCTTTCATGAGATACAAACTAGGAGGTGAGTCAGGGGTGGAAATGGATTGGGTTAATGTAATTATGGTGTGCGAACAAGACAATGGAACCCTTTCAAATGGACCCTGACCTTCTCCATTGTTCCTGGAATAAAGCAACGCTATAGAAGAGACTTAATACATACATAGTGCCTACACATAAATAGGAGTCACATACGACACACACAGACACAGCACCTGAGGATGTCTCTAACGTGAGGAGGCGAAACGTCGCAATGGAGGGAGAGTGAGCAATCGACGCGGCTGTCCCAAGAGAGCAGCTTTTAGAAGCAATTATCAATCATGAATTGGCACATTGCGTTCACATGATGAAACCTTACCTTACTGGAGGCAGGTTTGCACAACTTTTAATTTTATGTCATGGGAAAAGTACTTTATTAAATACAATATAGGTTGCAAAAGCCTTCACATTAACTTTGTGTCTATCCGGATAGACGGGAAAATACATGCATGGCACTGGCTATAGCAAAGGTGGGCAGATACAGTAGAGAAAGATGTGGAACTGAGTGGACCTGCCAATAACAGGTACCAGCAGTGTCAATACTGACCTCTGTAGAAGCAGTTGCTCTACAGCATCAATTAAGAGCAGAAGAGCGACACTCACAACAATGAGTGGAGCGCTGGGTGGGTAAGACAGTGAGTTGGCATAGTAGGGAGCACAGGTGGTGCATCTAGACGTTATTTCACTTCGTTAACTCATAGCATCTAGGTCTGTGCTGTGACCTCCTTTATGCAGCAAGCATTTAATAAGTCACGTGATAGCCCCAGAGTGATAGCCCGACATTAGTGCTGTGGTATTGCATTGCTGCTTCATGAAAAACAGTGGCTGTTGTTGTGCGTCGGGCGTTACTTGTAGGTGAGTCCGTCGGTGCCAGCGAAGAGCTGCGTGGCCGTGAGTCCATCCTCGGGGACGTACCCAGCCCCACCGCTGATGAGGTAGTCCGCCATGCTGCAGGTACACACACACACACCTTAAACCAGTGGTAATCAAACTTTTTTGTTGTGACCCAGTTGAAAATAAATATTCATATCCATGACCTAACAATGTCGACTGACTTGAGCTTTCAGTAAGTGAATCGTAACACGTTTACATCTGAACCAGCAAGGTGGCTCAAGGCTTGACGTTTGGTGGCTCAGCACTGGGTTGCAACCCGTACTTTGAAAACGACTGCTTAAAACGGCTGTTGATGGCATGAACTACCTTCAGCAAACAACCATTAAAGCTGGGGAGTGTGGAACGTGACCAGCTATATATCCAATTAAACTAAAAATACACAAGACATAAGCTGGTAACTCAGACAATAAAACTATAAATTGTCTGAAAAAGTTCAGCAACTAAAACATAATTGCACGTCCCCTAGTTGGGTTTAGGAATGCACCTGTGGTGTCAAGCCTCGTGCCGTGCCAGGACAGGTGCATCGCGATGGCCGTGACAGAGCGAGCAGGCAGGGTTAGAGCCACCGCGCTGTGAGTGAACGGGGTTACCCGGGGTAACAAGGGGTCGGGTAAGGTCGACCGAGAGAAGTGCGCTTGATTGCGTGAAGTGCGTGTGTGTTGTACCTCCCGAGGTGGTAAACGCCACGTGGGCTGAAGAAGTAGCGGGAAGAGAGAGTGGTCGAGGGAGAATGTAATTAGGTAAGAGCGTGGCGGGAGATGGGGTACGAGTATGACGTCGGTGGGGATATAAAGTGGGGCACCAGAAGGGGATGGTCAGATTCGCTGCGGTTGTTGGCTGTTTGCGGAGTTGAAATTGAGTTGACGCGTTGCGGAAAGTACGCATGGTGTTGCGAGTTCGGCAGCGTCAATCAACCCATAGAGTTATGCCTGTCCTGGAGAGAGAAGGGGACTAGCCAACGCCCGCGCGATCGTCACGGGAACATGGCGTGGACGACCAGGAGGACAGAGGTCCTCACGTTTCGCGACACACCACCAAGTGCATTATCATCAAATCAAACTTTATTTTTATTAGCGCTTAACAATACAATGAAAAAACAACAATACAATGAAAATACAACAATACAGTAAAAAGAAATGGTAATAAGGAAATGATAATATAGGAAATAAGAGACATAGTAAAACAGAGACCAGTGTAGCACAGCAGAAGAGGGTAAATAAAATAATAATAATAAAAATATAAAATAAAAATAACATGGATTAAGAGAATGCTAAGCTAAAAAGTCTTAAGAGTTCTTGTAAAGGTGTTTACATATTGTGATGCGCTCAGCTCCTCTGGCTGTTCCAAAGGTGAGGACCACAGACACTGAATGCTGCCTCCCCGTACTTTGTCCTCACCCGGGGAACAACTAAGAGGCCAGTGCCGGAGGACCTGACTGATCCAGAGGGAGCATTCATTAGTGTTCAGGCGGTAGTCCATTGAGAGATTTGAACACCAATAAAAGGATCTGAAAATCTATCCTAAAACTGACAGGCAACCAATGAAGGGAATTTAGGACAGGTGAGATGTGTGCTCTCCTTCATGACGCTCTTCCCACTGACTTCACCACAACGGGATCCAATAATAATGCCATGAACCAGGAACTAATTTGTCTTCAATACAAATCGGCACATAATGCGAGAGTCGGAGTGTTAATCCAGATTCTTTCTGTATTCCTAACACTTCGTCACTGCTTGGTCATGTCAAGTGACAACTCTGCATAGAATCTCGGAGCTGATCGCATCATCACCATCCAGCAGTGCCTGACACGAACCTGGCCTGCAGGGCCCAAGGCTTGTATTAAATCGAGTAATAACAATTTATTATATTTGTATTGCCCCTTTCACAAATGCTTAGGGGTTTGTCTATTGATTGTTTTCAAAAGATTGTCACTCGATAATTAATAAATAACTATTCATGCACCAAGTTAAACAATGTTCGTCAGTAAATTTTTTATGTGTGATTGTTATTCGGTCACGCAATGTAAACAAGGGAAGTATTCAAGGCTTAACGTCCTGTCTCCAGGGGGCGGCGCGGTGGCCCAGTGGTTAGCGCTGACGCCTCACAGCAAGAAGGTCCCGGGTTCGAATCTCTCGGCTCGGGTGCCTTTCTGTGTGGCGTTTACATGCTCTCCCCGTGTCCGCGTGGGTTTTCGCCGGGTACTCCGGTTTCCTCCCACAGTCCAAAAGCATGCTCCTGGATAGGTTGATTGGCTCGCAGACTAAAATTGTCCCGCAATGCCCGGCGATGGACTGGCGTCCCGTTGTCGGGTGTATTCCTGCCTTACGCCCTGTGTTTCCGGGATAGGCTCCGGCTCACCGTGACCCTGAGATGAGAGATGAGACGTCCTGTCTCCATGGTCCGCTGTGAAGGACCATTGCCTGAAAGGTCACCCATTACATGTTTTCCTCATTAGGCCCGCGCTATATTCGACTTGCATATTGGGCTGATTATATATGCATATTTAACCAGCGAAGAACGAGAAAAAAACAGAGATTTTCGAGCTGCTGGATCACTATAACACCCTGCCACTCGTCTGCCTACTGCACACCGTGTGCAAGTGGTCATTTAAGGAAAAGTGGTTTTCGTTGGGTACTCCCGTTTCTTCCTACCGTCCAAAAATACGCTGCCGCCTAGATTAATTGACCTGCGGAATAAATTGCCCCAAAAAGTGTGCCCAGATATGTCCGCGCAAGCCGGCGGGGGGGGGGGAACGGGTAACAAAGGGGGGCCGTGGGTAACGTGAGCTCGGGAGCCATGTGGCTGTGCCAGCCAGGATGACCATCACGTTGCGCACTCGAGACTGATGACCCACTTGATATTGCATGCATGCGGATATGGAACCTGCACAGTCGTTAGCATCTGGATGATGGGCGGAGAACGCGTCGAAGGGAAGGGGCGTAACTTTCAAAGGCAGGGAGAAACGGTCACGGTATGTCCGAACACCTCGAAGGTTGAATTGGGGAGTGGGGCAGTGAGGCGATGGGAACGCAATTACCATCTAAATGATGTGCAGAGAGGAATTAGCCGGAGCTGGAGGGGGGGGCAGCTACAAGCGGAGAGGGGGCGACAACTGGCAAATTACCCTATGAAGGTATTCGCATCACATCCTGGGTATTCTCCTGTCTTGCGCCCTCTGTCGGCTGGGATAGATTCCAGCCCCCTGCGACCCTGTATAGAATTAAGCAAGTAATGACAATGAATGAATGATACCAGGACAGGTTCAGATGTCAAATGCTCCTGTTAGCCGTAGCTGGGAATTAAACTCTGGCCCTCGGATTGCATAGTGCTGTTCAGATTATCACTTGCCAGACGTGAGATGTGGACAGGACCTGAACTTGGGTGGCTGAGTCCATAAAGCCACATGCTAACCACTGCACTGGGTGCAGACACTCACCAACATTGCAAGTGGGGGAAGAACGCTTGACATGGTTGTCCAACAGAACAGCTCGAGAGAAATTCTCATACATCGAGCCGTGAAAACCTATATCGCTACAAGCTCGCGAAGACAGAGAAGAGATTCCACGCCTATTAATTTACATAATGTAGGGGGGGGTGCTGTTAGCGAGGCTCGATGAAAGTGTGGTGCCACGGGTGACTGACCCCCAGCACGTGGGCCCGACAGCATCGCCGCCGCGACTACGTGTTCAACCTGGACCAACACGCACCCCATCCCAAACTTGCAACACTCACCAGGCTAGCTCCACTGTGCATCGCAAAAGAACCGTTTCGTATGACCCCACCACAGCCTCCACCACCCTTGAGTGCATTTGTTTTTAACCAGAGAAGGGACAGGCTCCCCTTCCTAAGGTTTTTCCCCGCAAGGTGGAGGAGAAATCGGATAACAAAGGTGGGCCATTGGTACAGTGGGTTCGGGGGCCATGTGGCCATACAGGCAGAATCACCATCATGTAGCACACTTGAGACCAGTGACCCATTTAGTATTGCCTGCACAGGGATATGGAACTCGTGAAGTCATGAGCGTCGAGATGATGGGCAGAAAGCACGGCGAAGGGAAAGACAGTGACTTTCAAAAGGAGGGGACAAACGGTAGCAGAATGTCCGAACACCGCGGGGGTAAAACTGGCGAGAGGGGCAGAGGTGATGTGTATGCAATTAGCATCAAGATGATGGGCGGTGAAAAATTTGCCGGAGCCGGAGGGGCGCGGTGACGCGACACCTCTCGGGGGTCGGAGGTGGCACCTGGCAAATTTCCCTCTGAATGTATTAGCATCACATCCTCAGTATTCCAACTTCTTGCGCCCTCTGCTAGCTCGGATTTGCTCCAGCACCCCGCGACCCAGTATAGGATTAAGCGGGCAATGACAATGAATGAATGATACCAGGACAGGTTCAGATGTCAATTGCTCCTGTTAGCCGTAGCTGGGAATTAAACTCTGGTCCTCGGATTGCGTAGTGCTGTTCAGATTATTACTTGCCACACGTGAGATGTGGACAGGACCTGAACTCCGGTGGCTGAGTCCATAAAGCCACATGCTAACCACTGCACTAGGAGTAGCAACTCACCAACATTGCGAGTGGGGGAAGAACGCTTGACATGGTTGTCCAACAGAACAGCTCGAGAGAAATTCTCATACATCGAGCCGTGAAAACCTATATCGCTACAAACTCGCAAAGACAGAGAAGAGATTCCACGCCTATTAATTTACAATGTAGGGGGGAGTGCTGTTAGTGAGGCGCGATGAAAGTGTGGTGCCACGGGTGACTGACCCCCAGCACGTGGGCCCGACAGCATCGCCGCCGCGACTACGTGTTCAACCTGGACCAACACGCACCCCGTCCCACGCTTGTAACACTCATCAGGCTTGCTCCACTGTGCATCGTGAAACAACCGTTTCGTATAACCCCACCACAGCCTCCAGCACCCTTGAGTGTATTTGTTTTTAAACAGAGAAGGGACAGGCTCCCCTTCCCAAAGTTTTTCTTAACAAGGTGGAGGGAAAATCGGGTAACAAAGGCGAGCCGTGGGTTCAGTGGGTTCGGGGGCCATATGGTCGTGTGGGCAGAATCGCCGTCACGTAGCACACTTGAGACCAGTAACCCACTTGGTATTGCCCGCACGGGGACATGGAACTCATGAAGTCATGAGCATCTCGATCATCGGCGGAGAACACGGCGAAGAGAAGGGGTGCGACTTTCAAAAGCAGGGGACAAACAGTAACAGAATGTTTGAACACCTCGGGGGTATGACTGGGGAGCAGGGCAGAGAGGTGATGTGTACACAAGTAGCATCAAGATGATGGGCGGAGAGGAATTCGCCAGTCGCAGGGGCGCTGATGCAACACCTCTCAGGGGTAGAAGATGACAACTGGCAAATTATCCTTTGAATGAGACTGGGGGTACTTCGGGGGGAATGCTGGGGAAAGAGAAGGCCTCTTCTGCACTAGGGACAGAGAGCCCTTCTGGGCTTAGAGAACGAAGGAGAGAGAGGGAAGCGGGTGTCAAGCGCGCGAGAAGTCGGCGGTAGTGGAGGCAAAGTTGTTTAGTATGACACCGGGAATAATTCAAGAGGATCAAATCCTGGGAAGACAGCACGACGTCTGGTATTCAGCAAACTTGTGCGATACGTTAGCGCAACCGAAAGTGCTGTGCATGATTAAGCGACTGGGCGGATGCAAAGCTGGACAGAGTACATTATGGGTGGAAGCAGTGGTGTCTAAGCTCTCCCGGCTGCAGTTCAGGTGGTGCCGTGGTAGGCATTCAGCGTGTGATTGAACAAGTGAGCAGTTCTGTTGTTGGCTTAGGTGCGCTCGTACTGGAAGTGCACTCGGGAGGAAGCACAGAGTGTGTGTGAGGACATGAGTGGGCCCGCGGTCATCAGGGTTCTGTGGGTTCACTCGACAGGCAAGTCCATATTAAGATAACGCCCGGGAGGGATGAAGTCTGTCATGCGTGCTGTGCATGCTAGACAGGCAGCTGGGCTAGCGGAGCACACGGTGCTGCGAGATGATGAGGAATCTCTGCCCCACATAACGGTGTCAGATGCGACACAAACACCGGCTCTAGGAGACAAACACACGACCCACAGCTGACATGGTGATCCTGCAGTCATTCATGGGTAATGACGGTGAGTCTTGGGAACTGTTTGTTGAGAATATCGCCGGCGTGAAATGCTTATCGGGGCCGCCTCATGCACGGGCAGCTGAGAAATTAGTGCTACATTTGAAGGGAAAAGCGGTGACTTTTCCAGTCGAACAGCTCAGAGATACAAACAGATTGGGAAGAAGTCACGCGCAATTTGGCGCAGCGTTTCAGTCAGAGAGACGCACCGAAAGCGTACGCTGTGTTAGAGTCACGATGCCGGAAGTTGCAGGAGGCATTTCTTTCGCAATTATGCAGATGTGCGACAGCTCACTAGGACCGTGTATAGAGCGAGTTACGGCCTGCCAGATATGTAGTTATATGTAGGCGATAGAGTTGTGGACAGAGGAAGCAAGGCGACCACGGTACAGCTTGATGGAATTAATCGAGTGAGCAAGTGCCTGCGAGGATGCAGGCAGAAAAGAATGGCGGAGTGGCGAGGTGCTGTCGCAGCGGTGTGGGGAGACGAGCAGCATGAGTCGGAAGGGGACCCATGCGGCGAGGGCAGGAGTACGCAGATGCAGCACCCGCATGCGCGTGCGGCTTCCGCTGGACCTCGATGAGGGTCTACAGGGGATGCAGCGGGGGATGCAGCGGGGCATGCAGCGGGGCATGCAGCGGGGGATGGACGTCCCCCGTGAAGGCTGACTGAGGTCCGCCAGGAAATGGGGTCCTTTCATCAGGACCTTACAGGGGTTTGATGTGAGGTGCGAGCCTTTGAACATCCAGGGAACATTAAGGAAGCCCAGCCCCATGGGTGGGGGGCTCCAGAGGTGCTCCACGGCAGTTGCTGGATGGAACAGTGACTACCCCCAGGGAGCACGGGCAAGACGATCGGCACTAAGTGTCAACGACCCTCTGGCGATTGGGTGAATCAGGGATGCATTAGAGCTAAACCCCGCACAGCCTAATGTGACAAGGGGAAAGAGAATGTTTCTTCAGGCGGTGGCACCACTGATAGGGCGGGTGCCTGGCATGCAAGCCTGGCTGGAGCCAATGGTGGCTGGCATCGCGGGAGCTGCAGCAGTGGTGCGAGGGTTTATCCGAGGATAACAGACAAGGCTCCTGCTGGACACGGGGGCGGCGGCCTCCATCGTGAGCAGCGACCAACGCCATCGATAGGGCATCTCCCTCAACTGCAGACCGGAGGCTACAGATGGCGAGCGGAGAATGACTGGACCTGTTCGGGCGAGTCATGCTCGGGGTGCTGGTGGGAGCCCAGGAGTGCCACCAGGAATTGTACAAAAGCTAGCATGGCACACAACTGCCGTTCGCCACTGCGTTGGGCTGATGTCGCCACGGTGCCTGTGCCAGGCCAGGTGCACTTTGAGGGCAGTACATCAGGGTGCAAATGACCAGCACCAGGCCAGTTGGCTTTCTCGCTAATGGACACCACGACTTCGACTCCGGGCTTGTGACGGCTTACAGCGGCAACAGTACGGCAAGGATCAGCACCCACTCCGCGATAGATCAGCCAGCGAGCACGGATGAGCAGAGACCTCTTGATTTTAGATGCTTTATTTAAACCAGCAGTGCATGGCCAGAGCAGAGGCACACAACGAACTGCTACATCGTGCGCTCCCTCCTCCTTCTCGTTCCCCCAGGAGACTCCAAAAAATCTCCGCTTCAAACTTTCCCCTGGTCGGTCAACACTCGTTCTGGAACCCCATGCTTTAGGATGTAGTGTTCTAGGAAATCAGCGGCAACAACCCCTGCAGTTTTGTCAGGAATGGCCACCGTCACGGGGTATCGGGTGAAGTATTCAATTGCCACTAATATATACTTGTTTGCCCGGCGAGTTGTCGGGAGAGGTCCCTGCAGGTCGATACCCACCAGCTGGTTCACTCAGCTTACCTGCAGTGTCCGGAGGGGGGCGGTGTAGCGAGGAGGCTGCCGTGCTGCCCGCTGACAGGCTGGGCAACCCCGCACCCACACAGCTACGTCGTGCGCCAGTCCTGGCCAGAGGTATCGACGACGGAGCGTTTCCCGGACACGTCGTCCTCCGTCGTGGCTTCCCATGAGGTGGTCGTGCACGAGTCGCAGTAGCTGCGATCGGATGGCAGCTGGCGCACACACCGGGCCGGCCTCTCCAGCTGGCCCTCACTTCCGTACCACCCCCTCTCTTAGCTCCAACCGGCCGTAGAGCCCCTGCCAATTTCCCCCGACCGTGGGGAGGCATTCAGCGAGGGCGTCGCTTATCCCTCGTAGCTCCAGGTCGCTAGGTTGAGTGTGCCGCAGTTGGTCGTGAGTCATCCCCCGAAATTTGCACCCCACTTTGGCTTGTACCCCCAGCTCAGGCTCGACCTCCCGACGCGTCTGGCTCGCTCCCACTGCACCGGCCGCCGTGCAGACCCCAGTCGGCTCCTCCTCCCCTCCTCCCCCGTTCCCTGGGCAATGCATCCTCTCGGCGGAGGCGACACCGCCCTCCGACGAAACACGGGCACAGCTACTCCGCGGTGGTAGAGGCGCTGATCGGCGGTAGGAGCGACAGCGCGTCCGCGTTGGCGTGTGCGTGACCCTCCCGGTATTCCACCCGTAGGTTGTACTCCTGGAGCAGAGCGAGCCACCGGGCCATTTGACCCCGTGGTTCCTTGAAGTTGAGGAGGAACTATAGGGCGTAGTGGTCGGTGTGCACCCGGCAAACCCGTGTGTGCAGGTCTGGCCGGAACTGCTGGCAGGCGAACACCACTGCTTCTAGTTCCCGGCGAGTGACGCAGTAATTTGGCTCTGCTCCACTCAACGTGCAGCACCGCTCCTAGCCCACACTCGCTTGCATTGGTCTCCAGGATAAAGTCTTCAGCAAAATTTGGATAAGCAAGCACCGGTGTGTGAGACGATCTTTCAGCTGTCAGAAGGCTTCTGTACACTGCTCCGTCCACTCGAACGGTCGCTTCGTGGAGGTGAGCAGCGTCAGAGGCTGGGCGATGGCGCTAAAGTCCTTTACGAACCACCGGTAATAGGTGGCGAGTCCCAGGAAGGAGCGCACTTCGGTCGCCGTTGTGGGCCGAAGCCACGCAGCCACAACGTCCACCTTCTGAGGGTCAGTCCGCACCCCCGCTTCACTAACCCGATGGCCCAGATACTCCACCTCCTGCTGTGCCAGGTAGCATTTCCGCAGCTTCAGTTTGAGGTTAGCTCCCCGCAGCTGGGTGAACACCTCTCGGAGGCGGGTCAGGTGCTCATCCATGTCCCGTCCAAACACGATGATGTCGTCGAGGTAGATGAGACACTGCTCCCATTGCAGCCCTCTCATCACCATCTCCATTAGGTGTTGGAACGTTACAGGCGTGTTCGAGAGGCCGAACGGCATCACCCGAAACTCGAACAGTCCCAGGCGTATAGTGAATGCCGTTTTCGCCCGGTCCTCCTCCGCCATGGCAATCTGCCAATATCTAGAAGCAAGGTCGAGGGTGGAGAAATATTTTGCACCCCCCAGCGCATTGTTCGTGTCGTCAACTCTCGGCAACGGAAAAGTATCGCCCACCGTGACCGCGATGAGGCAACGGTAGTCGACACAGAACCGAGTGGATCCGTCTTTTTTTTCACCAACACGACGGATGCCGCTCACGGGCTGGATGAGGGCTGCACAATGCAGTCCCGTAGGATCTCTACCACAGCTTGGTTAACTTGGCTGTGCTCTGGCGCCCCCATACGGTAGGCGGGCAAGGTCCTCCTCCTCCCCTTCCACCGACCCCCCCCCCTCGGCCCACACCGCGAACACTGCTCCCGGCTGGTGGGGGGTACGCAGTGGGTGGGCGGTGGCCACGATGGTCCCCCTCCACAGCCGGATCGGCGTGGCATGCGGATTAAGGGCCCGGAATGCCTTGGCCCTGCTCACCGCCCGCACCAGTATTGCTGAGCCGACCAAACCACTCCGCCGGGCCAACTCGGGGTGTGGAAGCAGCAGGAACTCACCTAGGGTTTCCTCACTCCGGTCCCCCGCCCGCAAGGTGATGGGCAACAGAGCCTTGCTCAGCGGCGCGACAATGTTCCGTGCGCGTAAAACGGCGGGCGCCCCATCTTCGCAGCGTTCAGGCGGTGTGACGTTGCAGACGGTGTTTCAATGCCGGTCCCCGCTTGATGAGCGCAGCGCCGTGCGGCGCAAAATTCCAACCCCAGGGTAGCCAGCAAGTCGGTGCGAAGCACGCACTCGTGCCACAGATGGGTTGCCACGTAGAGGGTGTGTCGACACTCGCTGGCCCCCACCCGCACCCCCAGCGTTACCTGCCCACGCAGCTGTAGCCCCCGAACCGTCCACTAGACGCAGGTCCCTGTCCGTCTCCCTCATGTGTTGCAGCAGAATTCCCGTGCGGCGACAATGAACATCGCTGAGGAGGGAAACGGCTGCACCTGTGTCCAAGAGCATCCAGATCCACCGGCCCCCAACCCACCCCTCCACCTTCGCGGAGGCCCCCCTGGCCCCGGCGAGTAGCATTCCCGAACGCAGCCCATTCCCCGAGCCCCACCCCGACTCGCCCACTTCCCCCCTCGCCGCCCGACCATTCGGGATATGGTATTTCACGCCCGTGGTACTCCCGCTTACCAGGGTGCGTTGGGGTTTAACGGCGGCTGCGCAGACCCCCATGTTCGGGCAATCCTGCCGAATGTACCCCCTCGTCGGCACCCGTAACATGTTATCGGTGGCAAGTTGCCATCCCATCGCCTCACTGGGCCTGACCCAGCCCTCACCGCTCCCTCCGGTGACCGAGCCATCAGTAGCTGCAAGCGGCGATCAATCTCTCAATCGATGTTCCGTGGCATCAGTGTCGATACGCGCTGCCCCGCGTTCAACTGCACCTGCGCGGACAGCGCCTGCAGGCGTCAATCCATCTCTTGTTGGTTTCCCTGCAGCGCTTGCAGCCCCCTCAGGATGGTGTCTAGCCGCGGGTCCTCTAGTGGAGCGGCGGCAACCAGGCCCAGGT
>JAZEWT010000008.1:12533992-12572659 GCA_036362905.1 Mordacia mordax | reverse complement strand
CCCCCCCATTAACTCCGCTGGCTGTTCACGCTCGCCGCCTTTCCACTGCCAATCCGCGTCTCATGCCGCGACTTGTCCGCCATGGCCCCGTTGTCTCCACGCCCGCTGACATGCCACAGCTCGCTCTACCACTTCTTGGAGACTCAACTTCAACCTCATGACGTCCTCGAACCACCAGTCCGTTTTCTTTAAATAGGCCAGGATGGTGGCCCAGGTCATCTCGTCGGCCATGGCTTCGTCACAGGCGGGGTGGGCTCATTGTATCAACGTGGTGATCGCGTGAGTAAAGTCTTCCATCGACTCCCCGCATTGCCGGCACTGCGTCTCCAAGGTCTCCCGCGCCTCCGCCGTCGACATCCGTCCAAAGCGGTGGCGCAGCGCCTCTCGCAGCCGGGGCCAGCTCCTCCGTACTACCAATGGGAGCCTATCCGCAAAGCGCCCCACGTTCCCCTGCAGCTGGCCAATGACTGCGTCTGCCCTCTGGCGATCCGGCCAGCGCCCGTAGTTCCCCTGACATTCCACGTGCCTCTCAAAGTCCTCCCAGTCCTCATCGGCGTCGCCCCGGTAGGTCATCGACAGGCGCGCCCGCTCGCTCCCCGGCCACGGGGGTCCATTTCCCGCTTGAGACACCAAACTGTGGTGGAGATGCTACGGGACGGCATTGTGCAGCCCTAATCCAGCCCGTGGGCGGCACCCGTCGTGTTGGTAAAAAAAAAAGACGGATTCACGCGGTTGTGTCGACTACCGTCGCCTCAACGCAGTCACGGTGGGCGATGCTTTTCCGTTACCGAGAGTTGACGACACGATCGATGCGTTGGGGGGTGCAAAATATTTCTCCACCCTTGACCTTGCCTCCAGATATTGGCAGATTGCCATGGCGGAGGAAGACCGGGCGAAAACAGCACTCACTACACCCCTGGGACCGTGCGGCCTGTCGAACGCCCATGCAACGTTCCAACGCCTAATGGAGATAGTGATGACTGGGCTGCAATGGGAGCAGTGTCTCATCTACCTCGACTACATCATCGTGTTTGGACGGGACATGGACGAGCACCTGACCTGCCTCCGAGAGGTGTTCACCCGGCTGCGGGGAGCTAACCTCAAACTGAAGCCGCAGAAATGCTACCTGGCGCAGCGGGAGGTGGAGTATCTGGGCCATCGGTTAAGTGAAGCGGGGGTGCGGACTGACCCTCAGAAGGTGGACGTTGTGGCTGCATGGCCCCGGCCCGCGACGGCGACCGAAGTGTGCTCCTTCCTGGGACTCGCTACTTATTACCGGCGGTTCGTAAAGGACTTCAGCGCCATCGCCCAGCCTCTGACGCTGCTCACCTCCACGAAGCAACCGTTGGAGTGGACGGAGCAGTGTACAGAAGCCTTCCGACAGCTGAAAAATCGTCTCACTCACACACCGGTGCTTGCTTATCCAAATTTTGCTGAAGACTTTATCCTGGAGACCAATGCAAGCGAGTGTGGGCTAGGAGCGGTGCTATCACAAAAGGGAGAGACGGGTGAGTGGGTCATCGCATACGTCAGCCGCACGTTGAGTGGAGCAGAGCTAAACTACTGCGTCACTCGCCGGGAACTAGGAGCGGCGGTGTTCGCCTGCTAGCAGTTCCGGCCATACCTGCACGCACGGGGTTGCCGGGTGCGCCCGACCACTACGCCCAACAGTTCCTCCTCAACTTCAAGGAACCACAGGGTCAAATGGCCCGGTGGCTCGCTCTGCTCCAGGAGTACAACCTCCGGGTGGAATACCGGGAGGGTCACGCACACGCCAAAGCGGACGCGCTGTCGCGCCGACCGCCGATCAATGCCTCTACCACCCTGGAGCAGCTGTGCCCGTGTTTCGTAACAGGGCAGTGTCTACTCCGCCGAGAGGATGCATTGCCCAGGGAACAGGGGGGAGGAGGGGAGGAGGAGCTGACTGGGGTCTGCGCAGCGGCCGGTGCAGTGGGGGCCAGCCAGACGCGTCGGGAGGTCAAGCCTGAACTGGGGGTACAAGCCAAAGTGGGGTGCGAATTTCCGGGGATGACACGACCAACTGCGGCACGCTCAACATAGCGACCTGGAGCTACGAGGGATAAGTGACGCCCTCGCTGAACGCCTCCCCATGGTCAGGGGAAGTTGGCAGGGGCTCTACGGCCGGTTGGAGCTAAGAGAGGGGGTGGTAAGGGAGCGAGAGCCAGCTGGAGAGGCCGGCCCGGTGTGTGCCCCAGCTGCCATCCGATCGCAGCTACTGCGACTCATGCACGACCACCCCATGGGAAGTCACGACGTAGAACGACGTACACGGGAAACGCTCCGTCCTCGTTACCTCTGGCCGGGACTGGCGCACGACGTAGCTGTGTGGGAGCAGGGTTGCCCAGCCTGTCAGCGGGCAGCACGGCAGCCGCTCGCTAGACCACCCCCCTCCGTACACTGAGGGTAAGCCGAGTGAACCAGCTGGTGGGCATCGACCTGCAGGGACCTCTCCTGACAACTCGCCGGGGAAACAAGTATATCTTAGTGGCAATTACAAATACTTCACCAGATACCCTGTGGCGGTGGCCATTCCTCACAAAAACGCAGGGGTTGTTGCCGCTGCTTTCCTAGAACACTACATCCTGAAGCATGGGGTTCCAGAACGAGTGTTGACCGATCAGGGGAAAGAGTTTGAAGCGGAGATTTTTCGGAGTCTCCTGGGGGAACGAGAAGGAGGAGGGAGCGTCACGATGTAGCAGCTCGTTGTGTGCCGCTGCTCGGGCCGTGCACTGCTGTTTTCAATAAAGCATCTTAAATCAAGAAGTCTCTGCTCATCCGTGCTCGCTGGCTGATCTATCACGGAGTGGGTGCTGATCCTCGCCGTGGTGTTGCCGCTGTAAGCCGTCACAAGCCCGGAGTCGAAGTCGTGGTGTCACAGTTGGTATCAGAAGTGGGATGCGGAGTCACGTCGGAGGCTGCGGCGAGTGGCGGCTGGGAAAACGGCGAGGAGTCTCGCGGCAGAGCCAGAGAGCGGAGTGAGGATGCCAGCAAGCCAGCAGTGGAACGATCGGCGCAGGCCGGAGGGAGGGACGGCGGCGGCGAGAGGGAGCTGCAGGGTTAGAGAGGCGCAGTAGAGTGGCGGCGCGGGAGAGTGCGGCGGCGGCTAGAGGGAGACGCAGGGAAGAGTCGCAGGAGAATGGCGGCGCGGCTCGGAGTGCAGCGAAGGCGGGAGGAGTCGGAGCTGCGGCAGGCTCAGCGGGCCGGCCTGGCGTTGCTCGGCGGGCCACACGTGTGCCCAGGGCGTGCGTGGTGCCGGAGGCCACTGGGAGCCGTCGGCGATGGGAGGCTGCCATTGTGGTGGCGCCTTGTCGGCGCTGGAGCCGGGGGGGGGGTGTGCCCTTGGGGGTTCCCGGCTCGTCGGACCCCCCGAGGGAGGTGAAAGCGAAGGCGGGAGCTGCGTGGCAGCCATCGGGGCTGCGGCGGGTGTGCGGTGTGTTTTGTCCCTCGGTGTGTGTTGTCCCTCGGTGTGTGTTGTCCCTCGGTGTGTGTGATCCCTCGGTGTGTGTTGTATAAGTGCCCCACTGGTTTGAGTAGGGCGTCGTTGTGCGTACTGTCGTGTGTTTGCTGGAGAGGGGGGTGTGTGTATGTGTGTTGTGCGGGGGGGGGCGGTGGCGGAGCGGTGGTGGCAGAGCGGCGGCGGAGCGGTGGCGGAGCCAGAGGCACATTCAGTTCTGCGTCGCAAGAGGCGCAAAGTCTCAGTGGAGTCCACACCTGGGTGTCTCCTCGTCCAGATAAAATATAGATATAAATTATTATAATGGTTTCATGCATCCAGCCATGTTGTGGTCGCTGTACAGGTACAGAGGTACTTTCCAGGTAAACGCGCATATGTACACATCTCCAGACGGACGAGTACAATACGTGTACACAGGTGCTGAGATGCACACGACAGAGACCTCTCATATAGGGGGACTGCTGAGGCAAGTGCTGTTAGAGAGCACCTATGAAGCCGGCGCTGCACACGAGGTGGTGGGTGGTCAACAGCATGCCCGGTCTTTTTGTCTCCACAGTGCTGATGAGCACAGACCAAGCCAGGCATATTACTTAAGGCACTGGTCCTGGATACTCACACCAGCACGTATACACAAATGCCTGTGTACAATAAAAGATGCCGCCTCAGAGGCACAAAATTGGAACATATCGTGGGGGCAAACAAAATAAACGATGGCTGTAACTGACGAAAACACGAACTTTGATCGAGCATATTCCCAAGGACAGAAATACAACAGGTGGTAACCATAGATGGTACATTAGTCTTTCCTTTCGAAACTAGCGACCCATCAGTAGGTCGCGAGCGCCCCCTCGTGGTCTGTGGAGACCAGACCCACGTGGGCCTAAACGAGCAACAGGTTGTGAACACCTGCTCGAGTCCCTATATAAGCACATCTCCAGAGGTGCATAGGTGTTTGTTGAGTTCACTGCATTCCTTCCTTCGTTTATTTAAACAATTATTTTTATTGCTTATTTCATGTCCTCTAAATTATAGCCATTATTTGACTTTAAATAGAACTCCGATGTTGTTGTTGTTTCACCATTCTCTCCACAGCTCAGATTTGTAACAAAAAAATGGATTGTTGTTGATTTGCCGTTCATGTCGTTGTTGCTGACATACGGTTTTCTCCAGAGCTCTGAGCAGCGCTTTGTGACCCTCGGGTGAAAACCGCTCTCGAAGTGCAATTATTATTATGAGCACAGAGGTTAAGATATCGCTATGCACGCATCAACCTCAGTCACAGGGCAATTCCTCCTGCATACAGGTAGGTGAACACCCGCGAGCACACCTGGACAGGTAAGGCGTGTAGAGGTGTTCCTTTCTAAGATAACAACAGGTTTTACCGTATCTGGCGATTATGCAGGTGTTAAGATCTTCACACATAATCGCCAGATACGGTAAAACCTGTTGTAATCTTATATATGTATACTGGCAAAAAAGTACCCATAACGTTAACAGCCCCACCTAAGCTATAAAGCATTGATACTGCATTGTCCTGCGCTGACTGCCTTTTGTCAGCGACTGACACCGGCAAATAAGCTCAAAAGGAAGCCACTGCCAGGTGAAGGTCGGTCAGTTGAAGGACAATGCATAGGTTATCAGAGCTACCTGTTTGCATACTTTGCCACTAGTATGTGTGGCTTTTGCAAACTGGACACATTGTAAAATGTGTCTATTTTGGTGTGTGGGATCTTAACAACTGCATAATTGCCTGGCAATTATGCAGGTGTTAAAATCTTAACACCTGCATAATCGCCAGATACGGTAAAACCTGTTGTAATCTTATATATGTATACTGGCAAAAAAGTACCCATAGCGTGTTCCTTTCTGTTCATGATCAAAGCCCCCCAGTATGTGAAAACCAAATTTGTTTAAAATCCCTCCGTATGACGGCAGCTAAATGTCTGGAATAACCGAGCGAAAATATTACGCATTTAAAACTTAACCATCCCTGTTCTACACGACATCACTTTTGGGCTTCAGATTTCCTCTCACTTGCAAGTGATTGTTCCGCTGTGCAGTCATTAAGTTATGTATATGTTTCTTTAAATAATACCGTAGTTTAACCCTTATGGGTAAAACATGAACACGTGTTTGGAGAGGTGTGTGTGTGTGTGTGTGAAGGTGAGTGTGTGTAGCTGTCAGTGAACACCTTTGTGTATCTGTGAGTGAACGTGTGCGTTAAGTGTTAATGAACGCATGTGTGTGGAGGTGTGAATACCTGTGTGTAGGGTAAATGAACACTTATGAGTCCATGCGAATGAAGACGTGTGAATAGGTGTGAGTGAACACCTGTGAGAAGGTGCGAGTGAACACGTGTGGGTAGGTGTGAGTGAACACCTGTGAGTAGGTGTGAGTGAACACCTGTGAGAAGGTGCGAGTGAACACCTGTGAGAAGGTGCGAGTGAACACGTGTGGGTAGGTGTGAGTGAACACCTGTGAGAAGGTGCGAGTGAACACCTGTGAGTAGGTGCGAGTGAACACGTGTGAGTAGGTGCGAGTGAACACGTGTGAGTAGGTGCGAGTGAACACGTGTGAGTAGGTGTGAGTGAACACGTGTGAGTAGGTGCGAGTGAACACGTGTGAGTAGGTGTGAGTGAACACGTGTGAGTAGGTGCGAGTGAACACCTGTGAGAAGGTGCGAGTGAACACGTGTGAGTAGGTGTGAGTGAACACGTGTGAGTAGGTGTGAGTGAACACCTGTGAGAAGGTGTGAGTGAACACCTGTGAGAAGGTGCGAGTGAACACGTGTGAGTAGGTGCGAGTGAACACGTGTGAGGTGTGAGTGAACACGTGTGAGTAGGTGCGAGTGAACACGTGTGAGTAGGTGTGAGTGAACACGTGTGAGTAGGTGCGTGAACACGTGTGAGTAGGTGCGAGTGAACACGTGTGAGTAGGTGAGTGAACACCTGTGCGAAGGTGTGAGTGAACACGTGTGAATAGGTGCGAGTGAACACGTGTGAGTAGGTGCGAGTGAACACGTGTGAGTAGGTGTGAGTGAACACGTGTGAGTAGGTGTGAGTGAACACGTGTGAGTAGGTGCGTGAACACGTGTGAGAAGGTGCGAGTGAACACCTGTGAGAAGGTGCGAGTGAACACGTGTGAGTAGGTGCGAGTGAACACGTGTGAGTTGGTGCGAGTGAACACGTGTGAGTAGGTGAGTGAACACCTGTGCGAAGGTGTGAGTGAACACGTGTGAATAGGTGTGAGTGAACACGTGTGAGTAGGTGTGAGTGAACACGTGTGAGTAGGTGAGTGAACACCTGTGCGAAGGTGTGAGTGAACACGTGTGAGTAGGTGTGAGTGAACACGTGTGAGTAGGTGTGAGTGAACACGTGTGAGTAGGTGCGAGTGAACACGTGTGAGTAGGTGCGAGTGAACACGTGTGAGGTGTGAGTGAACACGTGTGAGTAGGTGTGAGTGAACACGTGTGAGTAGGTGCGAGTGAACACGTGTGAGAAGGTGCGAGTGAACACGTGTGAGTAGGTGAGTGGACACGTGTGAGAAGGTGTGAGTGAACACGTGTGAGTAGGTGTGAGTGAACACGTGTGAGTAGGTGCGAGTGAACACGTGTGAGTAGGTGTGAGTGGACACCTGTGAGAAGGTGTGAGTGAACACGTGTGAGTAGGTGTGAGTGAACACGTGTGAGTAGGTGTGAGTGAACACCTGTGAGTTGGTGCGAGTGAACACGTGTGAGTAGGTGTGAGTGAACACCTGTGCGAAGGTGTGAGTGAACACGTGTGAGTAGGTGTGAGTGAACACGTGTGAGTAGGTGTGAGTGAAGACGTGTGAGTAGGTGTGAGTGAAGACGTGAGTAGGTGTGAGTGAACACCCGTGTGCATGGGTGCGAACACCCGTGTGCATGGGTGCGAGTGAACACCCGTGTGCATGGGTGCGAGTGAACACGTGCGAGTAGGTGTGAGTGAAAGTGTGTGTAACCAAGGGCGCTGAACGCTCTCACTGGCGGCGCGAGGCGAGGTCCGAGTTCAGTCCGAGCCCGGGTAACCAGCTCGGTGGCTGCCCCTCTTCCTCTTAATGAGGGAGTCCGATCTGGTCGCGGTACTCCAGCGTGGCGATCGTTACTCTGTGCTCACAAAGACTCCATCTACGCATCGGCCTCTCTTTCCCCGTGCAGTTCAGTTCCGCCGCGGTCTCGCCGTACGGGGTGAGGGGGGAACTCTCTCGCGACCCGGAGACCCGGAGCCCCGCTGTCCCCGCGGTGCCCGGCTGTCCCCCGTTGTCTCCACTGTCCCCGTTGTCCCCGCGGTCCCCACTCGCGCTACCTGGCCCCGTTTGTTTTCCTCCGCTGGGCGGGGTCCGGGGGATTGCCACGTGACGCGATTACGGATCCCGCGCAGAATCAATCCGCCTTTCTCCCAACGGGAGAAGCGAAACGCGAACCGCTGCAATGGGGGTGCGCGGTCCCCGCGGCTCGGTGCGAGCACTGCTCCAAGAGCTGCTCTTTCGAGATAGCCGTGCGATCGACGCTTCCTCCTCTGTGCTTCGCTCGCGCTCGATTCGGCTATCCCGAAAGAGCAGCTCTTAAGAGAACACCTGCATCGCCGCTCCCACTGTTACGATTGCCACATGTCACGGTTCCCGAGCATCTGCCCTCCTCATTGAAGGGCGGCGGCTGTCGTGGAAATTCCGTAGTTTTTCACGAAACAAAGTAATGTTTCGACGATTAGTGTTGTTGGACCAGTGTGTGGAGTGTTTCGGTCTAACAACGGACTGATATAAGATTGCGAGATTCATTATTACACTCTCTTCTCTCAATCTAAAGGAAGTACTATGCAGGCAACCTGTTGCGCATGGTCGTCATCCACCTAAGCACTCTCCAGTCTCCAATCTGCTTAAATAATAATAATTACGCTTCCAGAGTAATTTTCACCCGGGAGTCACAAACCGCTGCACATAACTATGAATAGAACGACATATAAGCAACACCAACGACGTCTCATCTCATTATCTGAAACCGCTTAATCCTATATAGGGTCACGGTGAAGCCGGAGCCTATCCCGGAAACACAGGGCGTAAGGCAGGAATACACCCGACGACGGGACGCCGGTCCATCGCCGGGCATTGCGGGACAATTTTAGTCTCCGAGCCAATCAACCTATCCAGGAGCATGCTTTTGGACTGTGGGAGGAAACCGGAGTACCCGGCGAAAACCCACGCGGACACGGGGAGAGCATGCAAACTCCACACAGAAAGGCACCGGAGCCGAGAGACTCGAACCCGGGACCTTCTTGCTGTGAGGCGTCAGCGCTAACCACTGCGACACCGCGCCGCCCACGACGTGAACGGCAAATCGACAACCAAACATTTTTTGTTTTTTTTTGTTACAAATCTGAGGTGTAGAGAAAACGATATGTTAACAACAGAGAAGTTCAATTGAAGGTCAAATAATGGCTATAATTTAGATGACATAAAATAAATGCTACAAATAATTGTTAAACAAACGAAGGAAAGAATAAGTATTTTGTAGGCGCAGGTCGGCAGTGAGCCATCATCCCAGTACGACAACAGCAAACCACATCAACAGTCCTAGCCAGAGGACTTCAAAGTCTTACGGAATAAGTGAGTCTTAAGATGAGATTGGAAGATGCCCAGTGATTCAGCTGACCGAATCTCCAATGGAAGGGCATTCCAGAGTCTTTTCAGCTTTTAAGATGTGATGGATAGTCTCTTATAGGGTCCTCCACAGCAGGGGTCTCAACCTTGTATGCCTCAAGGCCACGTGCCCCACTTTGCTATGATCTTCACGGACCGCTAGGTGTCAGTTGCATCTACAGGTTGAGAACAGCGGCTCTATCTCATTTGTAAAGTTCCTGGATTTAAACATGTTGAAGCCTCTCCCAACGATCCTCCTGAGACCCACATTTAAGTCTCTAAAATGTACTATGTTTACCATCGGGAGTATCATGTAGTGTATACAATATATAAAATGGTGTGTAAACGTTCTGAATCTGAAGTAAAAAAATATAAGTTTGTTAAATAAACATACATTTATAATCATCATTATCAATACCCACTTAATCCTGTTCAGGATCGTGGGGGCCACAGCATATGCCGGCAGAGGGCACAAAACGGGGCTATACCGAGCATGTAACGCCAGTACATAGCGGAGCACTTTTTTTGCGCAATTTATTCAGCAAACCAATTAGCCTTGGCAGCAGCGTGTCTTTCGGCGATGGGAGGAAACCCGAGTACCTGGCGAAAACCCACGCGGACACGGGGAGAACACGCAGACCTCACAAAAAGGCACTCGAGCTGGGAATCGATCCGGGGAGTTCTTGCTGTGAGGCGAAAGCGCTACTTACTGCGCCACCACGCCGCCCACAACATACATTAATTTAAGATAGAAATGAGCAAAGAAAAATGAACGTTAGGGCCCAATTAAATGGGGCGTCACAAGACGTATGCACCGCCATTGGGACCACACAATGCATTGGAACCACACATAGTAATAGTGCCTCCCCACCCCTACTGAGAAAACCTGGAAGGACCCTCCTGACAACGTGTATGGCCACTCGGCAAGGACTTCCCAGGCGTCAGCTGAGGCTTTGTTAACACCCAATGAACGTGGATGTAATCGCCAGCGAAACGTGGGGCATAATGGTGCAACATATTACCTGGGTTTTTAAACATTCCTCCTTCTCGTGTTTTGCTAGGAAACCAAATCAACCGGCACATTTTCCCGCGTGACAACTGGATTTCATGACTCTGTCGGGTGGTGGAGAATTATAATTAAACCAAAACATTACACTGTACACCCGCCATTTTCAACAAGGAAGACACGAGCCATCAGTCGACCCTGAGCGCTACTTAGTGGCCCGTGGAGACCAGTGCAGTCTTAACGCATGGACACGCTGGGCAGTTGCCCGGGGACCCCACGAGCATAGGGGGCTCCATGCTAATCTATGTATGTTGTGACTTGCTGTCAATAAATAAATACTATAGGTAGGGGCCCCAGTGCACTGCTTTGCCCCGGGGGCCTATATAATGCTGTTAAGATGGCCCTGGTGGAGATCAGACACAAATGGGCAAGTGTGCCTTGAGATGCAATGGGTTGAGAAGCCCAGCTGTACACGACAGGATGTAAGCCATAACAAAACAACTAAAAATCACGGTCTTTGAGGCCCAACAAATGTGTTACTAGATAGTTGATTTTCCCTTTTAAAGACAGGCGCAATAAATGCCAAACGCCCACAAAAAACAATACTAAAGGTGTAATAATAATAGCATTTCTAAAGAGCCTTTCACCCAAGGGTCACAAAGTGCTGCACAGAGCTGTGGAGAGAAAAGAATCAGAGAGGAGTTCTAAATCGATGGAAGAGCCTGTCGATGTTGTGTCTTCGATGGTCCTGTGAGTGCGGTCACACTTGTCACGTATACACGTGCGTTCAGGTGCTGCTATTGCTGCGGCTTCTTTTCAGCATGTAAGTTAACACAAATCCTTATCCTCACTGTGTGCCTCGCTGATTCTCTCTCCGACAGCTGCCAAGGTCAATTCACTGCAAGATGAAGACCTTCACGGACCTTGTCTGTCATTTAATTTCGCATGTAACAAAATTCGCTGGCGAGAATGAACCACAGAAAAGCAGGATATGCATCCGACAATTTCCCAAGTTCAGCGATCCTCTGTATATTAATGTTATCGGCAAATTGAGTGTTTACGTGGTCGAAAACTGGCCCACCTGAAGAAAACCCACGCGTGCGAGGAGGAAACATTATATGCCATTCAGACACAAGTGGCGTCCTCATTTTTTCTATAACGCCTTCAAGGGTATATCAAGGGTATGGTGAATTAACTAGCTGTGTAAAAAATGGCCTTTTACCCCATTTGGGCATCTTGTTGGGGTCACCGTACCCTATAATTACCTTCTCAACAACAAGCCATGCATGTGTATTTTAAAGGTAACCTTGACTTTTTGACTGTGAATGTTCTCTTATTTGTTGAATAGCCCGTGGAATAGTTATCTGACGTAACTGCGAACTTGGTACGTATTGTTATTAAAACATAAAAACAAAGGTAAGGAGGCACTAATAGACAGTGAGAAGACACAGTTGGAGAGGTACACCTGAGCAGATACTCATAGGTAGGGAACAGATTCAAGCAGATGGACTTAGATAGGCAAACACAGGTAGACAGATCTTACTACAAACATGTGGCTGGTAGGCATGCAGAGGTGAGTTAAGATAGGCAGCTGTTCCAGTTCCCATACCTTTTATGTCTCCATCTTGCTTATACAGCATCATTCTGACCATGCAGCTAGGCACAGTTACGAAAACGGGTTCACTCTTATTCATCTTCTACCACTCTGCCCATTTTCTCATCTGATCCCGCCACACATAACAGGCAGACATGCACTCACTTCGCACAGTTAGGCAAACATAAGTTAGCATCCCTCTTCCCTCTCTCGCCCGCTCATCCAACATTGGCCACACATGTAGGAATACACAAGTTCGCTCTCTGCATTTCACACTTGTTTATATCTCGGATAGTGCCCACTACACCTATTCATATACCTACACGGGTAGGCATGCAATTGCGCCACATAGGTAGGCAAGCACACGTTGGCCTCCCTCTCCCCGTACCTTTCTCTCTCGTAGCCCGCTTGCAGCATGATTGCATTGTATCTCTGAGCCACAGTGCCGTATCCACCGCAGAGGAGAGTCGAACCGGGACTCCCCAAGCTCAGCGCTTCTACCCCGGTCGAGGAGCAACTCTGCCAGGAGCCGGGGCTGTTTCCTTCTCCTCCTCCACCTCTTCCACAGTCCAATTTCTCATCCGCCGGGAGGTGGTCGCTCTCTCTGCTGCTGTTCTCCATGTGCCCGGTGTCAGTGGAGGAGAGGCGGGGAGTGAGGGGATGGAAGGGATGGGAGGATTGGGAGTGAGGGGCTGAGTAAGGTGATGGGAGGGAAGTGAGGAGACGTTAAATGGGAGGAGGGAGTGAGGGAATCGAAGAAGGGAGTGAGGGGTTAAGAGGGATGGGAGTAATGGATGGAAGAGATGCAATAGTGTAGAGCGAGAGAATGAGCAGAAGGGATGGCAGGGAGTTTATGGAAAGGAGCGAGGAGATGTAAGGGAGCGTAGGGTGATAGGGATGGGATGGAAGGCAGATATGAATGGGAGGGGATTGAGGAGAGAGTGAGGGGTTGGAACTGATAGGAGGAGCGAGTTAGGTATAATAGAGATGAGAGGAATCAGGGATGAGGGGGATGCGGGTCGGGGAGGTGTGGGCCTACGATTAGAAGAACGCGCTAGTGTCTTTATCGCTCTATTTATGTTTGTGCGAGTTGGTATCTGTACAAGTATTTGCGCGTTTGTGTGTGTTCTTGTCTGTGTATACATAGATCCGTCTAAGTGCTTGCGTGTGTATCTGTGTTGGTTAGTCGCCGTCCCCTTCTGCGTGTTTACAGGTGTGTTTGTCTCTGCATGCGTGTTCTGTGTGTGTGTGCGCACGTCTGCTCGTCTCCGAATGCCCGTCTGCGTGAACAGGGGGACAACTGTGGGGCACCCAGGTACCCCGAAAAGACTCCTGTGTTTGACAGCCAAAGGGAAGCTGGGGGAGTGAGGCGTTTGGATGCGTAGCGCACATGGTGCGACGTTTTATCCGCGCGGGTGGGGGAAGGGTGGTGATGATGAGGGCGGGGAGGGCGGATAAAGCTTTTAGCTGCTGAAGCTGAGATCCACAGCTCCCTCGGCCGCTCCGGAAATCCGACACCGTCTGCTGTTGCTGTTGCTGCTGCTGCTGCCACTGCCGCTACTCACTCACCTCACTCAAACCCGCCGCACTTATCACTTATCTACTCCCCACACCATCTCACCATCACCCACATCGTCATCTCAAACAACTAACTTCACCCACCCCTTACGCTAACACACACCCGCAATCACCCTTCACCTCACAAACCCCTCACTTGACACATACTGATCACCACATACAACCTCTGCTCTCGCTCACCTATATCATGTCGTCACGCTCTGCTCACCCACATCTTAATTCACACCTTCACCCCCAACCTCCACTCACCCATATCTCACCGAAAACCTTTGTTTAGCTCACCCACACTATCACACCATCTCTTCTCATCCACGCCCAAGGCTCGTCTACACCTTCCACCCAGACATCACACACCATCCCCTCTCAACCACAACCGGTTTTCACCTCACCTGCAAGCTCACCCATACTCCCTGCTTATCCCCGCCTCCTCCTGCTCCCCACGCCCCCTCTCCCAGGTAACGCGTGTCTTCCCGTGTGGATACAGACCTATTTTCCTCTGCAAACAGCTGTCACCACTACAGTGCCCACAAAAGACAAAGGTCCCCCATATAGCCTTTTAACAGACTATTGGGGCAAGTGGTGCCCATCCACTACATCGTGTTCCAACACAGCAAACTAAGGGGTTGGTAGTCAGGACCATGCCCGGCCGAGTTTGTATCCAAATATACGATATTTATATATCGCACCAAATGCTCCATGGAGGCTGAGTCGACCTAGGCGAGGCCCAGTGTACACGCCTCCAAACATACACAGGTCGTTTGACCATACTTCACCACGCTGGGAAGTGCCATCTGCTAATGCCATCTGAAGGGGTGGGAGGCAGACATAGGGCCATATCAGTTATTTACTGCGACACGCGCTGTCCGTGGCGAATGGGAATTAAACTCCGGTTGGCGGGTTCATAGCGCACAATGCGCTAACACTGCGCCTTCCCGTTATAGCATCACGTAAATATATTACAAGGATGTTAAAGGCGACGGGCAAAGTGATGATGACAGTAATGGTGATGGGTTGATGATACTAATGACACGGTAATGGTAACAATGGTGGTGGTGTTGGTGGTTGTGTTCGGAGCGCCCTCTAGAGACCGTGGTGCCGCATGTCTCGCAAAGCCTCGACGTTAAAGCCTTTTTAGGAGCGCGCAACGTTGCTATGTGTAATCCTGCTTGAACAATTTGCAAGTCTTTCGGCAATATTAGCATGTGTTGGCTGACAGCTGTTAGTGTTTGTTTAGCTGTGAAAGTGAAGAACCCAGAGGAAACCCATATCAGAGGCGAAGCTTTCACAGTACGGGGGCGATGACCGCCGTTGATTAGTCATTTGCGCCGTGATCTTGCCACTTTGGACCATAATGCTCCCAGACACCACCAACACCACGAGCCTTTTAATCAATCCACTGATGGTTGAGGGCCTCCCTGAGCCGTGAAGGTCCGTGAGGGTTATTTGGCCTTACTTGCCCACGCTACTCAGTGCGGTTTGAATCGATGGAGTCTGTCGATGTCCGTGGTACTGCCCACAACTTTCCCCGATGGTAACGCTATTATAACCTGTTTGTGCAATGTCGGGCGCCAATTTAATAACTATATAGGCGCGAATCCCTGCTGAGCTTCTGATGTCTAGCCGTGCGGTGGTGGTGGTGGCTCAGCACGTCGCCTATATGCTGCTAGCTCAGTGGAGGCCGCGAGGGTTGGTGGCTCGTGCAGACGTTGTGAACCTCCCTTCCCGTGCGCGTCGAAGGTGCTGCACCATGGCTCGCCAGAAGGTATTACAGTAAAAGTGCAGTCCAGCTGTTCCACCTGTATGAGATAGTTGCCCCTTCGGATGCATGGGGTTTTTTTTCCCATGTGCGCCTGTTTCCACCTTCACGTACTCAGTAATTTGTCGATACCTTAATATATAGGGGGCAGCCGTGCATTGATAATGTTGGTATTATTCGGTAATGCCAGCTTATTGCAGGGCTATTGCCTTTCTCACTTGTCTGTGGTTCCATGTCACCAATTCGTTCTTACTTTCTTTGGGAAAGAGCGAGTCGTATGGGGTGGCACATTTCTAAGTGAAACGAATAATGCTATTATTGAACCGAACGGTGAGCGTTCCGGATGGTTTGGCTATGTGCCCCTTGTGGTTACCACAAACTAATTCACCTTCACTCGAGAAGACACGTTTTTAACAATTGCACTTCGGAGCAAACGTTGGAGTGCGTATTTTATAACCGGTAGATGTCTGTGCGTGTGCTACGAGCTTTATTGAACTCTGTTGACATCGGGCAAAAGATTGGGGCGTGTCCTACTCAGGTGCATATTACCATAGAACAGACCGCCCTTACCGAAGGCGACTTATCTCACATGAACATTTCTAATAAATACAAAACAAATACTACCTGTTGTCCAACATGGCAGTGTCAAAGTGTTGTCCAACCTGTATTGGTTGTACAGATATTTCTATAGTTTCAGAAAAGAGGTGACGGTCAGGTTCTGATTTTTTTTGGGATATCATTCCACCATGATGGGGCCAGGGTAGCAAAGCAGCAAGCCTTGTTAGCCAGAGAGCGGGAGTATGGTGCAACAAATCGACCAGAAGTTGCCGAGCGGAGAGAGCGAGAGGGGGTGTCGGGGGAAATAGTGGCGCAGATAAAATGAAGCAAATAGGTGGAGCCAGCGATGGATAAGAACCAAAACTCTATGGATGCAAGCACCAAGAGCTCAGAGAGCGAAGCAGAGGAGTCGAAAGTGAAAAGAAAAAGGCCAGGTGAGCAGCAGAATTTTGAATAAGTTTAAATGGACAGATAGCATATCCAGGCAAACCAGCTATGTCAGTTACACTAGTCCAGGCTGCATAGAACAGACAGAGCAGATTCCAAGGTAACCAAAGGACAGATTGTGGCTTGTGAATAAGTGAAACTAGCATGTACAGGATTTGAAATGTAGAGATGATACGAAAATTTACTCCAGGGTGACTGAGGTTCCAAAAAGATGAGGCACAAATAGTTTTCGAACCAAGAAAGATGGAAGATGAAAGATAGGCTAAAGGGATGAGGATGGAAGAAAAAGGACATCTGTTTAAAAAAAAAAGATTAATTAAATTTTTAAAATTAAATTAAATGGGCGAGAGGACAACAGATTTCGAGAAGAAATGTGAGTGGAAGATGAAAGGAAAGAGCGAGCAAGTCCTCGTCAGCGTGATATGAACTAAAGTATGTGATCAGTGGGCCAAGAGAGTGTAAATACAGAGAGAAAAGCAGACGGCCAAGAACTGAGCCTTGAAGAACACGAGTGAGCAGAGTTGGAAATAAATGTTGAGCTGTGCCAGGTCGCACGATAAGCACGAATAGTGAGATAGGGAGAGAACCAAGCTAGTGCAGTTTCACCAATAACCGAGTTTGGCACACTATTTAGGAGAAATGATTGACAGTGGCAAAGGGAAATTACAGACCAAGCAGAATGATAACAGAGTAAAGCAGCTTAAGCTAACAAAGAGCGTTTTCAGTTGAGTGTCCTGATGAGAAATCTGACTGGAGGGGGTCACGCAGAGTTGAGATAGAAAAGTAGATAATTGATGGTGGACAATGCGTTCCAGGGTGTAGAAAATATAGTAATCAATCAAGGCAAGGTACCTCAAGGCCAATAACTAGCGTAAGCAAAATCAATATTTATTTCCTCAAACACAGCAACACGGGTGCAGTTTAAATATGCTACATAACAATTTTTTTTTAAAGCCAGGAACACACACATAGCAGTAGTGTGTAAACCATGGTTGTTGTAAACTAAGAATGAGTGAACATCCCCTGGTAATCGGCGAGTCGCAAAAAGCTGGGTTAGAGTTCGGGCCATGTGTGCATGTGCAGTGCTCCATTTCCAAGGCTACGAGAAGGTGCGTAATAGGAGCTGTGTTGCACCACTCCTGGGAAGGCTGCTACTTTCTTCTCTTTTGTTCCAAGACTGCACCACCCATGTGGCTCCGTGGGGTTTTGCTGCTCATTCATCCCCCACCACTGAAAAGTCGCTTATTTTATAAGCGACTTTTCATACTTGGCCGCGATTTCAGTTTTGCTTGCAAATGAATGCTTCTGAATCGATAAATCATCTCATTACGTGACGTCGATGGCATATTTCGGAGGAACGCTGGACACGGCTATCCCGAAAAAGAAGCCCTTAAGAGCAATTTTGATACGTTAACAAGATAAAAGTAATAGAGCCAAACCTGATAGGCACAGCTGATGATGTTACATGACAGCAGATGGACATTTTTTGGGTGCGCTTTATAAAAACACATGCATAGACGGTGCTGCACGAGCCCAGACTCCAGCCTCGGTGAGGTATAAAGAGTTGACGATGCGACACAGCGGGGTCTATGACAGCACGGGAGGAGACAAAGGCCGAAGCACAAATGCCTTGAATTCACTTCACTGTCGATGACACTGTGAATGGCAAGGTTCAAGTTCAAATCTTGGTGATACGACTTGAAGTAATCACTGCTAGGACAACTGGACTTGAGTGACAAGTCCATCACTGAGAATGGGTAGGTGGAATTGTAGCATTTCATAGCATAATGAGCTCTCAAGAACTGCTGTTTTGGGATAGCCATGGTGAGCATTCTTCCTCTCCAAATTTGAGATTTTTCTCCTCCCATATTGGAGACATTGGTAAGTTTCTGAAATGAGAAGCAGCTATCCTGAAAAAAGCAGTTCTTCAAAAGGATTCTCAATGTGTGGGAGAAGTAAACTGATAGGTATGGAACTAGTCAATCAGATGTGAGTGCAACCCCTTGCCACACGAGTCACCCTGACTAACCCGAACCTTAAATCTCCTACCCAACTAGAAACTAAACCCAACTCTAGCCAGACCAGACTCTAGCCTTAAAAAATAACAAGCTAGATAGAGATCGGATCCTACCACTAAACTTTGCCACACTAGCCAACCAGAAAAAACATAACCTTTATCTCCAAGTAGCTGACCCTAGCTCCTAGCACCAGCTTGAGCCTAACCTCTGGCACCTCATCCACTCACTGTTCCTACATTAAGGTTAGGGTAATGTATACAACTATACTGAGGGACTGATTGTATATGGAGGTTATAATAAGAATCCTATCGGTTAATTTCACGGGGTTAGCTTTAATATCAGGTTGGAAAGTTTTATTGAAAGGTGTAAAGTTATGGCTTGTCCCCAATTGGCTGTCGTTGTGCCATGCTGGATACCAGTGTGCTCCCACTGGCTACGGCCTACAGCTGGCACTCTTAACCTCGCCGACGCCAACCCAATGCACATTTCAGACAAATACATGTCACTTGACAAAGAATACTGTAACAACTGCACAAATTACACAAGATGTGTGTGGATATAGGGGGGAAATACTGACACCTTTGGTGTTGGTGTCTGACACATAATTAAGGCGAGCGGTTGTGTAATTTTTTTTAAGAGCAAGAAGTGGACAAGTGACGTTCGAGATCCTGCAGCTGGTGGCACCGAACCCTCTGTTGCTCCTGCTCCTACTGCTGCCACCGTGAGACTCGCCCCAGCATGGGCATCCTCGCCGTGGGTCAGGAGCAGTTCCAAAGAAATGAACTCGTGCATCCTATATCTTATGTTCACCTCAAAGGGCCAAAGCCGAGTTCCGAATAAAGTTAATAACTTGTGTAAGTTGAATTCATGTTCGCAATGGCGCATGTAGAGTAAACGTGGGATCCAGCTGGGTCGATTTGGTCTTCTAAAGCATTTCACACGGTCTTTAAAATTCAGAGCTGTATGATCGAGGCTGGTGAGGTCACGTAACAAGCGGTGGCCACTGACCTAAGGCTATGAGCGTGCAACCACTCTCGTCCATCAGCACGGGAACTGGCGTGGGAGCTACTAAAAGGAGATTGTGATTGATAAAAGGGAACGGGACCGTTTCGTGGGCACCGGTGTATCATCTGCTGTAAATATTTACTTTGGGTGAAATGTACCTGAATATAATTTACCCGTCTACATTCAAGTTGCACCTGATTTCCAACACTTGCGCATGGTGGTGCACACCGGATTTTTAATGCTAGCCCCTCTGTGGCCTGTGTCGAGCTTTTACAGCTAGTCATACCTAATTCTATCAAATCACACACCTGAACAGAAACTTAAACAAAAAACAAACAAAATATAGGGAGAAAGTAAAAAACGGATAATTGTGAACGGTGGCGTCATGACGTTGCCATCGCTCATGTTACCCGCAACTGCCCCCCCCGAAGGCTTCAGCCACTAGCGTAGCCGCAGCTGTTTCTCCGAATCCAAAACCCCCAGGTGTAAAATCACACACGTTTCACTTCCTAGGAGCAAAACCAGGCTGGGGTGACGGTGGGCAGTGATCGCAACGTGCCAGTGTGATTCAATCTTTCCAATAAGCAAGAGTACAGGTAGGGAGGCAGGCGAGCATGCAGAGGCACGGGTGGGCTGTCTAGCTCACTGGTGTGCAAGCCGCCTAGTGGACAGTTGGAATAGCTAGCTGACGAGCTGGCCAGCAGGCAAGTGGGCTGGCATGCTGGCTAGCAGAAAAGCTGAAGGGCTGGCGGGTGGGCAGGCTGTCTATATGGCGAATGGTCCTACACCTCGCCGAAATTGAGGTGCCCGGTCTCCTCAGCATGACGCTGGGCCTCACGCTGGCCCGTCAGCCCCTTTTGGCAGGCGAGGCAGCGCAGCGCAAACTTTGTCAGGTCGGTAAACTGCCGGCGCCGTCGTGCCTCCTCAGCCAGTTCCTGCGCCTGTGCAAGCGGCACGTCGTCCGTTGTGGGAAAGAGCGTTTGTGGGGGGCGCTGGGGGGCACCGTCGGCGGGAGGCAACTCCAGCGGGTCGTAGTGGATGCCGTCGTAAATGAGGAGCACACGGCGCGCGTAGCCCGAGCCCTCGCCGAAGCGGTCAACACGCAGAGTCTGCGTGTCGGCGACGCAGATCTCGCACTCATAGAACCTGCGAGGGGCGAATTGGGGGTGGGTGGAGAAACATGGGATGACAGCAACATCATCAAAGATGATGATATTTTGTGAATCAGATCCATGACTTGGTTTGAGAATCTAATCTTTTACACGTGGTATCATTTGCACAGGAAAGCTCTTCTTACTGCCCTTTCAATCCGTATGGTTGTGTTTGCACCATGTGCACCGAGTGCTTCACATGCACAATGTTCTGTCAGCCAATCAGACCTCGATTCAAATATATCTGCAATCTTTTCATGCATAAATCTCATCACAAGTGTACAGAGTGATTCGTTTCCTTCACACATTTTTTTTATAACAAATTTGCCATTTGCAACCAAATGGTCGAAATGACACTGAACAAATAAGACGGACAGCACCAGCAACGCGGCTGAATCAGTTCCACAAGAGACAAAAGAGATGGGGGACAGAACAAGGAATACCCCCCTGCCGATGCGAAACTATTCCTCACCTGGCGAGGATGGAGAGCTCGATGGCACCTCCCCATGTGTCCTCTTGCTCAATCCAGCAGCAATACTCAGCGTTGGGCTTTCCAAGCAGTGCCTCCGAGTACGTGTCAGGCTCGTCGGCTACGACACGCGCAATCAAACGGCGCAGCTCTCGCGCCCGCCCCGCTGCCAGCGTGGCTACCGCAGGCCCATCCAGCGCGTAACTCACGCTCGTGAAGAGGCACGAGTTGTCGGCGGGAACCACATGCCGTCTCAGTCGCGCCGGTTGCTGGGATATTGGCGGCGTCGATGGCGCCGGTTGCTGGGCCGATAGGGGGCGGGCGACGGGCCGAACGGCCGGGCTCGTGGGCTGAGCGCCGGGGTCCTTGGGTGATGGCGCGCGGTGGTGCTCGGTCGAAGCGGTGGTCACACGGGGGCTCGGGAGGCCGTTAGGCCGGGTGGCCGTCTTGCGTCTCGCCGTATCCTCCTCCACGATCAGCGTGTCCCCTGGGCGAAAGCGGCAGGTGGTAGTGCTGGATTTACAGCGTTGATGTTGCACACTGGCGCGGTTCACGGGTGGTGACGCTAATAACGAGTAACGGCAATTACGGGCGACATCTGACAGCAACAATGATTGCGCACAAAGGTTTCAATGATAAATGGTGGTTGACACCTGCCTTGTGTATAATATCCCCCTGTACTGCAATTCCTTAACTCGGCACAGGAGGGTGCACGAGTCCTGTCTACAGCTAAACATCCTACCCATGCTGTGGGACTGTTTACTTATGTAAGTTAAGACTACACGTGGGCCGAGAGGGGCATCTAACACACCTAGCTGTCAATCGCCCTCTCACTGAAATTAAACTCTCATTCACGAGTTACAACTGTCTATAGCAGATACCAGACAAGCAAATTAGCTCTAAATTTGTCAAGTTAATGCGTTTCTGTGTGCACGTGGTTATTTTACCATAGGGTGTATTTCCTTCTATGAGCTGTGGGTCAGAAACATGGACACTAATACACAGAATGAAATGAAAGCTAAGAAAAATGCTCAAAAGGAGAAGTGTATCCTTGGAATTGCACTGAGAGATAGTAAGAGGAGCACATGGCTAATCTTGTCCCCTCGACTATAGCTCCTTGACACATCAGCCACTGCTTGACCCCTACTCATTGCAGTCACTCATAACACGTCATTTACCCATAACAAGCTGTCCCAGCTGCTCATTTCCCATTTAGGGCCCTACAGATGTAGTGGTGAAATTAAACATTCCTATGGTGATGACACGTGAGTCCATTGCACAACTTATGTAGTCATCCCTGCAAAAAAATGTGGACCAATTTAATTGACCAGAGTATCGACAGGCCACGTCAACCCCTAACCAGGATGTGAACTTGCAACCCTTACGTAGCGACCCAACATCTCTACCGCCAAGTCACCTGGCCGTACTCGCATTGAGGCAGTATCCGCAACAACTTTCCAACCGCCGCACGCTGCCAGCAGCCTGGCGGAGCGGCCACTCTCCCCTTGCCTACCGGACTTGACGTGCAGCTCGCTGAGCGAGGCGTCTCCCCTGGCCAGGTCAAGGTCGCAGGGTGGGAAGCCGGCCATGATGCGCTGGGCGGCGGGTGCGATACCCGTGGCCTCAGAAAGCCGCGACTGGAGCTCGCGGAGGCTCGAACGCTCCGACAAGCCCGCCACGGCGTGCGTGCCACTCTTGCTTTTGCATCGCAGGCGCAGCATGGTGGTGCCAGTGGCAGTAGCGTGACCGGGGAGGGCTGCTGCTGGTGGCGGCGTTGCGGCACACGCAGAAGCACACGTGTAAATGCATACGTGTAAGCGCATAATTATGTACGTACACACGCAGACAAAACAACTGCCGTTCACCGCTAAGTGATGGGGACATCACCATGACACCTTGAGTCAGGCTTGATACACTGTTGTGAGCATGTCCTGGCAAGAGGTCACAAAATAGACCCATGTGTTATAGGCTGACTGATATGACTGGGGAGTACAAGCGATACATTCGCCAATGTGCCAACATGCACACAGAGATGCAAAAGCTCACCCATGTAAATCACACACACGTACCGACGCATTCACTCCCACATACACAGATAGGATTATAATAATTGGATTTATAGAGCGCTTTTCCCCCGAGGGTCACAAAGCGCTGCACAAAGCTGCGGAGAAAACGGAATGTCAACAAAAACGACGTGAGAATAGAAAATGAGCAACAGTAACATAGATTACATCTATGCTAGGATAGTAGTAGCATTAGCTCTATCTTTAACAACTCTAACCAACCAGATCCTTGCATTGACCGTAATGGTACCGACCAGACCCCAGCACGGAGCTTAAATGCACCAACCATAGCCTGCCACTGACGCTAACCACACTATCCACAGACCCGAGCAGAGCCCTGTCTGCGACCATGGCCAATAATCCTAATTATTCATCTTGCCCATTCATTTTGCATATAAAAAAAAATTGTGTTGCATTGACTTTGCACCCAACCAGCATGCAAGACAAGCACAGTTAGCAATCACAACACCTCGTCACAATCAATAGGACACTTGCGCGGTGCAGCAGAAACAACAACTGGGTGGTGGGGTTGCCACCGCCTCCTCTGGCACCATCAAAGAAAAGATATGCCCCGTATAGCCTTATCTGACTGTAGGGTGAAGCACCATTAGCGAGAACCTATGAACGCCAACGAATCACACGAGGGGAGTGGTCAACACAATGCCTGGCCGCCTTTATTACCCAATTGGTGATGTTTACACAATATGCCAGGTACTCATTTAAGGCCGATGTGACTTAGGGGTAGCACAGGACCGTTTCAGATATTCGCCATTGGGGTTGGCTGTGATCGGGCATCGAATTCGGGTCACCGGCTTCGCAGTAGTGATTTAACCGGTTCGTTTTTGCCACCGCCACCACAACCTCCTCCATAGCCACCACATACATGGAAGTCTGGTTGCGTTTGTCTGATGTCCAGAGCTTCTGTTTGTTGGCACTCTTCACATGGTGTTGATGCTATGTTAAGTTGATACTAGAGTAACTAGACCGTTCTAATGAAGCTGATGTGTCGATGGGTTCACAACCTGACATAAAGCAGTGTTTGCGTTGCTCACCACGCCAAGAATTCCGTGTACACTTTGGGACAGACACGCATGGGTAATCCCAATATACTCGGCTAGTACGCAAATACTGACTTGAGCAAAGGAGGGTTTTTTAATCAGACACCAACAAATGTTTACACTGCTTCATTGTTATACACGGTCTCATGGGAAAGCGGCACAATGCCCGGACACCTGGAGACGCAACGTGGAGCCCCGAGGTGTCGCGATGCGAATGTCCTCCACGTTATCGAGTGTGAATGTGCCATCTGTTTTATCGCTGCCGCGCTCCCGCGCCAAACCTAACATTCCAGTCAACTGCCTGATTACCCAAGTCGCTCACTATCACCAAGTCACTCACTGCCTAACTCGCTTCCTCAATCACCGCCACAGCTACTTCCTCGCGAGTCCACTCACTCGTTTGTCCGCTTACTCACCCAATCCACTCACTCAATTGTTTATCCGTTTACTCACTCGCTTTCTCACTCATCCACTCAGCTGCTTGGTCGCTTACTGATCCAGTCATTCCAAGGATCATTCACTCACTCGATCATCCGTTAGCTAGCACTCATCAACTCGATCACCGACTGACTCCCTAGCTCAATCACAAATAGACTCACTTTATGGACTCACTCCCTAGCACATTAGCTAACTCATTTGCTGCACATATTTTCTCGTAACCTCATCGTGCCCCGCGTAAAAGTTGAGTAATCAAATGCAGTGGCCACTTGGGGGATTTTTCTGCCCAGTGTGCAACAGTTCACGGTGACAAAGTCCAACTTCCCGAGCAGAAGGCGCAAATCGTTCTTAGATTAAAAATAAAACTCTAAGCAAAAGGAAACAAGCTACATAGAGACTGGGCTGTTAACGGCCTAAAAACGTTTTATAGAGCACCAATCAAACACGTTCAGAAAAACTAGGGTCACTTATTTTAGAAGATGTGTTAAGACCTAATCCAAAACCCGACATGGCATCTCTGGTTACTGCTGCGCCCTCATGGGCTATATTTTCCATCCCTCCTGCACTCCTCTGCCCCCATACCCCTCAACCTCCTTTTTCTCTGGCCCTAAATCACGCAAGCGCACACACACACACACAGATCGCTCTCCTATATAGCCATACAGACTCGGAGCTGGTGCTGTTTGCGAGCACCTATGAAGGCCGGGACAGCACATAGCAAGATTGGTGTGGGCAGTACCATGTCCGGCCACTCTTATCTTCACAGTATTCAAGTTTACATAGCACACCAGATACTGCATTTATGTAAAGCCGAATTGACCTCAGGGAGGGCCAGAATATGATGTGGGCCGTATACAATAATGACATGGATCAATGCTCCCCAAAGACATACATCAAAACACTAGACTCGGACTACTTTAATACAGGCACTATATAGTAGGCAATGGGCCAAATGCGCATGTTTACTAAATTGCTTAAACGTTTCACACTCACCACTTTGGACAATTTGCTCCACGGTTGGTAACAGACATCGGCACGATTTTGCCAAATTCGGCAACTCGGCGTGAATCTGGCTTCAGCGAGTGGCGAATTGGTGTTGTAAGTGAGAGAAGATAAAGTGAAACCTTGCGCAGCAGTTTAGCTCCCATCCATCTCGCGCAATCGAATGTTTAGAGGTTTGGAATGTAACAAATAAAAGAATCCACGTTGGGTTTTACACGAGGGAGGTAGTAGCAAACAATCACCATAATCTGAAAATGTAAGAATTGGAAGAAAATGTACAACAGAGAGATAATTGACTCAATTTCCCATCCTCCCTTCCTTGCCCCCCTCTCTGAGGATGCAAATAGGTCCTCAAAAGTCAAAGCCCATTGCGTCTGCCTGGCCTTTCCCACAACTCCCTCCTCATAAATCCTCTTCCACAGTCCCCGCACCCACTTCCCTGTCCGTACTTTTATTTATCGTCAACGCTTTCAACTCCGTCAGCTCTCAATTGGCACAGAAGAGTGGTGACCTTCTGCTTGTGACCTTCTGCTTGTCTGACAGTGTTGAGATATTAATACGTTATTACGTCACTGTGCAAGTGAAGAAAAGTTGCGGCTTGAGCAGGACATGTGGTTAGAAGGGATGGTAGCTGGTAGGCAAGTGAACACACCTAAGAAGATGAACCGTTGTAAATACGATTCAGTCGACTCATGTGCGTGAGCAAGATGGATCGTTGCATCGTGGGGCGGTGGCAAATAGTGATGGCTTCAACAGGTCCTCATCCAGCAGTGAATTATCATGGCTGACAATTATGGATTCTACTGCCGTTTCAATCCACTGCCCGATCTTTTTACCGAAGCCCAATGCACATCAGTCCCTCTCTGTACAACATATATCTTTCCAGTCCATCAGTATACAGGCTTTCCGGATCAAAGTTTTATTAGCATATTGGTTGAAGTAGAAAAATAGTAGATCGTGTTTATATTCACTGGAGCCCATTGGGCCCAACGTCTCGAACTGAACGTGCAGCCAGAGGGTCAAATTATAGGTAACTGCTCATTAAAGGCCAGTAAAGCTTGACCCAGAAATAAAGAATAGTTTATAATTGATATTACTGTTTAATGTTAAATCAAGTTAAGTGAACCGCTTCACAAAAGTGGCTGCTTGAAACTGGAAATGAGTGTGTACTAGCCCCTGTTGAACTTGTCCGAGCAACTGTCCATGTTTGTTGCTAGGGGACTGGCCCCTACCATTGGCTGTGAAGCGATCACACTGCGATGTACGTTAACAGCCGCTATGGGGCGGACGCACTTATGTCTGGGCCTAGTGCTGCTCAATCGTTTTAATTCCACGGCACTTTCGCACTTGTTCCACCTTTGTGGGACGTGGAACGAAAACCTCACTGTGGGCCCGCGTGGGTGGCAGGGAGGGTGGGGGCTGACAGCTGTTTGGTGCCATCCTGCACCCTGAACAACGGACAGGGGAGGGCGAGAGATCGGAGTTGGATTGCTCACAGAACGGACACGCGGGGAACTTGAGACTTTACCATGGCATACAAGCTGTGAAGCACCGGGATGGACATTGAAAGGGAACACTAGCCTCAGCCCCTTGGCTGGTGTGTCTTGCTACACACGTGTTTGAATTAATTTACGAAATGAGATAAATACTCTTATTCCTCCCCCAGTCACCTGCCAATCGTGGGCTTCCGTGCTGCACCAATACACACAATCCACTGGCCACCGCCACTGCCTGGGAGATAAACAAGTTGCAGTAATCAATATTGGTGCACACTAAAGCAAAAAAAATAATAACTATGAGCAATAAGTCTGTTATATGGGGGAGCCAATGGATCAGCATTCATATCTCACTCATCAGTATTTCGGCCTCAAAGCCAACGGAGAGAATTTTGTAACACCAAAGTTACAGACCCCGATCTCAAACACAAACGCTAAATAATAACAAAAAGTAACAACAGGCACACACCAACCTGTCAAACTGACTAAAACCTGGATCCTCTCCCGATCAGTTGCCTGAGTGCAAAAAAAATGCATTGCTTCTGTAATGTGAACGTCTTTGCAAATCGGTCAATGCTCATGATCACAGAGAAAAGATACGACCTTCTGGTGGCGGTGATCTGCTCGACCATTTGCGGCTATTTCATCACCATGTGAAACAATTATGAACTCTGATTGGTTGTTACAATCCTGAATTGGGAAAGAGGGCACATTTCACCAGGAAAGCGGTGGGTTTGTGTTGTAAAAGGCATGGTCATGCTGAAAAGACGTTATTGCACAATTGCGCACTCAGATTTGGACAAAGCAGTTGTGGGAGATGATTAAACCACGCTAATCCTAGATGGATTTGAGTTCCGCAACCAACTGCTTTGGTGTGGAGCAGGGTTAACACACCTCTCGGATACACATTCGTCCACGTTAACCCAACCAATAAATGCACTCAGCCCATGGTCCTCACACACACCATTTATGCCAGTACAATGACAATGCACCACATCACTGATAGCTGAGAAACGCTACTACATCGCGAATAACACCGCGAAGGACAATAGGTTCTCCGTGAGGCCTCCCTATTGTGCGAGAGTAAACGTTCATGAGCTGGATTGGCGAACATCCCCTCCAATTTAATAACAACGCTGATAAATCCGATTTATCGCATAAAGGTCGTGCCGTAAGCCGCTGTTACATGTCAGAGGCCCAGAGCAAACCCCAAGTTGTAACTCGAGCGCTCTTGCTCAAGAAGTGCCTTCAGCTGTGTCTTGAGGACCAGAGGATCAATTGCTCATTGCACATAATCACAGGAAGCTTATTCAACATGTGGGAAAAGAGATGAAGAAAAGTTCCGCAAACTCACTTTTGGATGCACGTATCAGGATCGTGTTTTGTAATGTCATGAGCGTAAAACTGGCTCCTCAGTAGTGAAGGCCTGTCAAATACCAGACTACTACGGGGTTCCACCGGTGAAAGATGGCAGATTAAGTTACTATTATTATCAATGACGGTGATGGTAGTGTTGGTGACGTTGACGAAGTGAAAATGATGCAGATGAGGCGAAGACAATAATGATGGTGATAGCGATGATTTTAATGTAAATTTTGGTGGCAATAATGGTGGTAACTACAAATGCCAGTGGTGACGGCGTTGGTTGTGATGATGTATGGCAGTGATGATGTTGATGGAAGACAGTGGTGCTGGTGATGTCAGTGTTGTTGGCAATAATAGCAACAATGGCAGTTTGGCGAGAATGGTGTTAGTAATAATGGAGGTCCACAGATTCCATTTTATTTTGGCTTCGGTCACGTAAAGAATGTTTGTCGGAAACCCTCCACACACGACCAACAGTCAATCAGTAAAGTATGTCAACGTTGACAAAATGTGCCAATTCCTCACTATAAAAAATGGTGGTATTTATGATTCGACGATTGACAGATATGACGATTTGGTGATGACAGTGGTGATGTCGGTGATAAACCCATCATTGATAATTGCAATGACTTTCACAGCGACTGACTGCAGAACCCCTATTGCAGCATGCTCTATTTAAACGCGGCCGCGAAACGGCACGAACTCCACACCATTGAGGGGGCAGCCCTCGTATGAACGGGACATGCAAGCCTGGGGCTACGGGGCAGCTGACGGCACAAAAACAGCACCCGTTATTCGTGACTCGTAGCCAGCTGGCATTCCTGCACACAGCGGGTGCGAGTGAGGAGAGTTTTAACATCAGCAGGCAGATGCTGGCCTCCGTCCAAAATCAGTGCAGCAGTTGCGCCGCGCTCGACATACGCCCCGCGTTCGCCGCGTGTGCCACGAACAGAAAAGCTTCCTGATGGCTGCCACAAACTAGATCAAAGTGCATCGCTGCCCAAGGCTGAGTGCTGTAATTGGGGCCGATAGTCATCAATGTCGGTGACCCTGAGACACAGCATCAAGAATTCTACACTCCTAGGATCGGAAAGGATGGTCCTGTTGTGGAGTGGCGTATGCCACTGACAGGACAGCACCCTGACCACTGCCACAAACTTGGTCAGTGTGTCTATGCCCAAGGGTAAGCGCCACATTGGGAGCTGGTGGTGGTCATTGTTGGTGTCTCAAACACAGTAGTGAGAATTTCACACGCCTATGATGACAGGGCTGGGTGCTTCAGTGGTTGGGCGAGCAGCTCGCAAGGTTGTAAGGTTGAACTCCTGGATGCCAGTTGACAGTCCATCATCCGTCTAGGATTGATAAAGTGCATACCACTTTGTGAGTAGGTCAACAGTGGTTGTCCTATGGTTAGACTTACATACGTGTGCGTAAGTATACTTTCGTGTATTGGTGTGTACACGTCAACTGTTGTATGTTATATGTATACTTTCAATATAGGGATATGTGCTGCGTAAGACTGAGCATGTATGTGTTGTACGTGTGCACTGAATGTGTGTACGTGCACCCGTTGTCGATTCAGTTCAAGGTCGGTTGGGACACACATTTCGCGCGCGACGTTTGGTGTAACACGAATCATGGCTTGGCCAAAATAGCGTGAGGTCCATGCCTCCAGGGGTACCGTGATTTTGGCCAAAACATCACGCCCGCCCCCAACTGCCTGCGAGCCAGACGACAAAGATCATCTGGGGCCGAGGGAGTAGCCTCAGCAATATCCAAAATTAAATGGAAAATGTTAACAAAACACAATTGTTTACGCAAACACGCTGTAATGGCAATTGTGACCTAGTAAATGCCGCAACGCTTGCCATTTATCTTAACGAGGCAGGTTTTTCCAACAGGCAAATGTATTGCTTAGCCTTTCACGCGATACTCGGTGCAAGTGAAGGTAGATGTTTATTATGACAACAGAAAGTACCCAGTGAGCTTGCAAGTTCTAGCTGTGGGATTTCTGCGACAGCAAATGCTCAAACTGACTAACGAAACAAGGTATAAAACAAAATGGCAAATAATCTTACATTAACAATGTGTATAAATGAAACGAACATTCATTAATCATAAATGTAAACAATAACATGCAAGACTGCACGATCAAACACGATTATGTGAATGACATTTACATAATGCCTCTCACCCAAAGGCCTTGCAGGAAACCACAAAGGAGTGGAAGGAAGGTAGCCACACAGTCAGCCAATGGCAAGCCGCCAGACACTGCATCCTATATACAGTAATGTGAAGTAATGTGATGGTATTCGCCAATTTTATTGAGGTTTTTTTAGTGTGGGAAGCCAGACAGCCCAGAGGAAAACACACAGAGAATACAGACACTGCAGGCTCAAAATGTGAATCGAACCACATTGTGCCATACCTTGTTTCTGTGAAGTACAAATGTTCAGAGTGAAGCTCGTCTGGCCTATCGTCTGGCTCCTCATGTCATTGTTGCTTACATGTTGTTCTCTCCGCAGCTCTGGCAGTACTTTGTGACCCTCGGGTGAAAAGCGATCTATAAATGCAATTATTATTATGATTATTATTGCAATGGACCTGCAAAACACATTTGGATGGCACAGCATTTACGTACCATATTTTACCAATTGCAAGTAATATGATAATATAATATATTTGCATTTCTGGAGCGCTTTTCACCCGTGAGTCACAAGGCACTGCACGAAGCTGAGAGGGGAGCGGCATGTCAACAACATCAGGGTAGACAAATTAAAGCAAAATATTGGCTATAAATCAATTATGGACATTAAATAACGAATGCAATAATAGTTTTAATAAAAAAAGGGAGGAGTGTCCTGAGCAGGCACAATGAGCTGACCGAGCGTTGAGGAGCTAACGTGGGAGCCGGACCCACGTGGAAACTCCCAGCGATGCCCCCGTGGCACAAGCCTCACTCACTCTTTCACTGCTGTCTGTATGCGAGGTGCATAATAATTATAATTGCATTTGTGGAGTGCTTTTCACCTGAGGCTCACAAAGTGCTGCAGAGAGCTGCGGAGGGAGCAGCACGCCAACATCAACGATATTAGAATGGAAAATCAGCAACACTAACTTTTTTGGGTTTTTTTTTAATACATACGTCGTTGCAGAACAACATGTAAAATATGCTCTGAGTTTCAACTAAAAATGTATATGCAAAATTATCAGTGTTAATACAAACATTGGGAAATGGTCTAATGTAATAATTATCGTATAATGATAATTGAACTTGCATTGAACAGTGCTTCTAACGTCCCAGAGCATGTTGTGCTCCAGACAATATAATTTCCAAGAAGTTATACAAGCAATGTATGTTGCATTAGTTTGCTGTTGTAACGTAACCCTCAAGTGGTTACAGGGGCCCTAAAATAAGCTTTTGACGGAGACCAGGAGACACGCAGCTAGTGGAGCTGTGCTTATTTTATGTCCTGTAATTTATTGCTACTATTTGACTTTCGAGGAGGGGCGGCACGGTGGCCCAGTGGGTAGCGCTGTCGCCTTATAGCAAGGTGGTCCCGGATTCGAATCTCGGCTCGGGTGTCTTTCTGTGTGCAGTTTGCATGTTCTCCCCGTGTCTGCGTGGGTTTTCGCCGGGCACTCCGGTTTCCTCCCGCAGTCCAAACAACATGCAGCTGTATAGGTTAATTGGCTTCCAGACTAAATTGCCCGCAGTGCCCGGTGATGGACTGGCGTCCCATCGTGGGTATATCCCTGCTTAGTACCCTGTGTCTGCCGGGATAGGCTCCGGCTCACCACGACCCTGTACAGGACTAAGCGGTTTCTGACAATGAGAGATGAGATAATATTTGACTTTCAGTCGAACTGTTCTGGTGTTGTTGTTGACGTGCCGTTCTTTCCACAGCTCTGATTTGTAAAAAAAAAAAAACCCCAAAAAAGGCGTTGCTGTTGCTGATTATTCATTCTCGTGTTGTTGTTCTTGACGTGCCGTTTTCTCCGCAGCTCTGTGCAGCGCTTTGTGACCCTCGGGTGAAAAGCGCTCTATAAATGCAATTATTATTATTACCAATGTGATACGCTGCCGCCCAGAAAGTCGAACTGTGGGTGCTAATGATAACACTGCAGAAGTGTCCACATCCCGATCTACAGGACCACAGATGCTGCTACGTGGAATGTCCACCATTAGTTAGCCCCAAAGAAGATAAAAGACGACCCGATGCACGTTTGCGAATGGAGGAAAGCGACTTCGGGCTAGATTTGCATCTTGACGCATTGAGTGAATGACTCCGTCTTTCGATTCAGCCCAGTTGGCAACAAGGACAGCAACACATTCTTCAGTAATTCCCCTCACACAAAAGCAGCAATCCGAATAAACATCATCTTTTGACTTCTGTTTACTGAGAAATGCAGAAGGGTAGTTTCCTGAGATGTCGCCTCACACTGGTGTTTTTGACAAAGGTGTTAACAGATTTCATTCCATACAAGAAAAAGGTTGAGTGTTACTTCACCTTGATGATTGGTCAGTTCTTTTTTTACCAGGCGAGTACCCATAGCATAAACTCCTCAACCAGAGCTATAAGGCTGTGATATTGTATTGTTCTGAGATTGACTGCCTTTTGGCAACATCGGGCTAGCATTGAGACAAGGCAAAAAGGAAGCCATCTCTGATGCAGGTCAATCCGTTTAAAAGGCAATGCATATATTATCAAAGTATGTTGTTAGCAGTATTTACCACCAACGTGTGTGGTTTTTACAAGCTTGACACTTTGTAAAAAGTGTCCATTTGGTGTTTTTAAGAACTTAACAGTATTATTGCCATAAAAATGGGTAAAACCTCTTTTTTACAACTCTACTGGCAAAAAGTACCCATAGAGTACCGAATATTGTCAATTGTGCGTGGAAAAAAATATCCGTAGAAAAATTATCAAAAAATATCAAGAGGCCCGTGTAGATGACAAAAATGCCTGTGCAAGGTAATATTTAAAAGTGATGTTAGCAGGTTAAAATTATTCTACACTCTAGTGCCCGATTAGGGCTAAGGCACTTGCAATAATGGATAAAGATAGTGTGTGGGACATTTCAAAGTAGTCGGTCTCATGTGGCCACGGGAAGTCTTAAATGACGATTTGTTTGGCCCAATATCCTAACTCCTCTTGTATTCCAGAATGCTGAACAATCATCACTCCATCACGACATCCCTGCCAGACCCGGAACGCGGTTTTGTTCGGACACGACTGATGAACGTGCTACTCACTCAAACCACGGTGGCCATGGTGGCTGAAGATATAAGTCACCTCCCTCTCCCAATTACGAACTCAACCAGCATCGCATGAGCAGTCTCCGTGAGTCCATAGCTTAACAGGCAGCCGTGGGGGATGAGATTTAAAGTCAACGACGCTCCGTGATACCTCCAGACTAAGTTTATCAAGGTCACAATTCTCGAGCTGTATAGTGGCGCCGCCACTAAAATATGCAGTCAACCGCCGATAGTCTTGGCACAACGTCCTGTAATATGCAGGGCATGATGGTGAAAGACTGCATCTACAGTTACAATTGAATGATTTGGTGGATGAAAATAATCGAAGTAGTTTACCAAAAAAATACCCATGCCAATATCTCCAAAACCAATTACTGCGATAAATTGGCTTAAGTAAGGTGATGTGTTTGGGCTGTGTTGTCAAAATATGAATCCTGGTCTGGTGTGTCTCCAGAGCGTAATGTAATGGCGTAAATTGTCATTGTATAATTCGTGAAGGGTTCACAATGTAATTGTAATTTTCGAGGCCTACGCTACTGTAATTGCAACTACCTGTATAATTTACTCTCAGGTGTGGCACACTGATGAGGACGGTCCTGAACTGGTCCTGTTAATAGTCCACATTCCGACAGCGATCAGTCTGTAAATCACTATTGACATTTAAAGTACGGCACTGCTCGTGGTGCATGCACGTAAACAACACCCTCGCCATCTTAATTATTAACACTGCCTTGTGGGACTCAAAACATGTTAATCGGATGTTTCCCCCTATATATATAAAATAGAGCAGAATTAACACCAAACCCTACTAGTCACAGTACTTGGTTTGTGCACATTACATTTACTGTTTACGTTCCACAAAGTAATGTTCTTTTATTGGCCATCGTGGGATGATAGCCATATACTGATGATTATCACAAAGCAATGGTGATTTTTGTATCGCGCCCAGTCGGATGAGGATGATGATGTATTCACGATGTACTGATGAGGATATCCTCTAGATGATGAATTACGATGAGTATCACGAAGCAGTGGGCATGTTATCAGATCCACTGGTAGGATTATGATGCTGTACTGTATATGGACTATTTTTTCAAGATAGCTGTGACAAAAGAAGAGCTATGGAGAGTCATTTTATACATCCAGCAGTGAAAACCTACATTGGTACTGAGTATTATTGATGACCATGTGTGCTGCTGATGAATGAGGACAATGTACTTTCATGACGATCACAAAACAGTGCTGATTTTAACACCCCCGCGAATGATGACATGTAATGATGGGATGAGTCAAACTTTAATCGGGATTTTAACTCCTTTAATCCCAGAAAACCTTTATATCATGAAGCAAACACAATGCTAGCCATTACAGCTTTATAAAACTGTGCACAGGGCATGAGGTTCCAACTTAACGAAGTGACTCGTCACACTCCATCCAGTCACTCACCCTCCACTTGTCTTGCCCAATCATTTCACTATTGACCTAGAGTATTTGCTCGTCTGTCTCTCCTGTGTTGTTTGTGCCAGGAGGGTGGCCGTCATCCGGCTCCGTCATGGATAATATGTGTCCCCACGGTGATGTCACTTCACAGAGACCACGACATGATCATTGTCAATATCACTGCCTTTAAATGCTGTGAAAAAGGGCCCAATGCCTTAGACGTCACCATATACAGGTATACATTATTCCTTTGAAGGTCACAGTTTTACTTGGAAATGCTTTGAGTTTTAATCACCTATAAAAATAGCAGGTTACACCTAAAGACCAATCTATATGATTTTATGCGTTTGACTGCGGCACGATATTTGTGAGCTGCCTTCAGCTGTTTTGATCCTGATGTTATATTAAAGTATTTTATAGCGTAAAATATTTTTTAGTTCAAGTTGCAAATATACCAGTGTGTGTTTACGTGTTATTACATGCTAATTATGTGTCACTTAACTACGGTTGTAAATGAGACGTTCCATCTCAAGGGATTTATTCATTTTAAAACATTTAAATATGTTTTTTTTAACTCCACCGAACTTCAAGGTGCCAGTCAATGCAGGTCGGTGAAGTCGGCAGAAGGCAACAATGGTTAAGTTTGTGGCCATATGGAACAGTCCTCCCACCATGCATTGCATGTCACATGACATCATTACACTGTGTATAACGCACACAGCCCTCTTTTTTTTACCATAAGTCAATTGTGGCCGTATTATTTTAGTCAGCAGTAGGAGAGACAACTTTCTACAACGTGTAAAAGGTTTTTTTTTAAGCTGTGACTGAGCACGCCTGAAGATGCGAAAAAGAGTGGCTACAGTAAGCAATCGTGCATCGAGCAGTGAAAACCTACATCAGCAGTACAACCATCAGTGTCAGCAATGGTCAATCAACTGTTGGATAAAGGCCTCCACGAGCAGTCGAAGCAAAGGAGGTGACAATAAAATAATTCCAACACATCCTAGAAATAACAATAATTAGAGCTTGTAACGCGTCGCAACAGTGTTCATTCAACTCTCTAAGAGAGACAGATAGAGGCGCGACCAGGAAGGCAGCAGCAGCAGCGGCAATGTGATGGGCCGGCGCTAGCAACAATTTCCCAAGCAATGCCGTGCTCCCTATTTCGCGTTGAATACGCGAGATTTTCTCGGAGGGACGTACATGCAAGCTGGGAAGATTTACGAGCACTATGCTAATAGGTAAGCAAAAGGCGAAGTATAGCCAGCAAATGCGCTATTGTGACCGAAGCCTTAATCTTGTGAACGTGCGTTTCTTGAACGTTACGTGACAACACAATCCGAGGCGTGTATAGCTCACACAATTCTTGCTCTAGACCACCAATATACAACACCCTACTGCTGTCTCACAATACAAAATATAATCAGAGATGATCATTGATATAGGGAGTGTCAATTATGTTGTTGAGTGAGGCGCGAGGACCCGCAATGATAAGGAGAAGGAATCCACGTGGTATGTGGACGCCAACATCCGCCATCCACTGCGTCCTCTACACACCAATAATTTATCGGCTAACGTCAAGTGTGTTCTTTTTCAGCTATGGAAAGAAACGCGGGTATCCGGCGACAACTCAAACACGGAGAGAACACAGACGCCACACAGAAAGGAGGCACCCGAGCTGGAAATCTTACTCAGGAATTTCGCTGACGAGTGCGTTTTACCCCCGCTCCACTTTTATCAATCCTGCTGCTAATGGTGGCGTTAAAAGGACTGGCCTCACACAATCGCTGCTCTGCTCCACTCGGTGTTAATGTACTGCTAATGAAGCTGCTGCTGCTGTGATCTCGACGGTGTTGGGGGGCGGGCATGGCTTTACAAAGTCTCTGCTTACACTGTGCCGATGTGCTGCTTGCTAATTAAAATGTTCATGTTTTGACGATGGACCGGCGTCCCGTCGTCGGGTGTATTCCTGCCTTAAGCCCTATGTTTCCGGGATAGGCTCCGGCTTCACCGTGACCCTATATAGGATTAAGCGGTTTCAGATAATGAGATGAGATGAGATGTTTTGACGACTCTGTATTCTGACGATGATTGTGTTGTTTGGCATGTTTAAAAACACGCTGCTGCCGAGGTTAACTGTCCTGACTACATTCTCCTCGGTGCCATGAGATGTTGTAACTCGCTTACTCCTGCCCGTTGGACAACTGTTCAAAAGAGCCATAAAGCTGAACGGTTCAGGCCAGCTTGTATAAAAACGAACTGACCGATCACAAAGGAAGCCCTCCGCCTGCACCGTGCTAATGATGTTGCTGTTGGAAATGTTGACGCGCTGATTACACTGAACATGTTTTGTGATGGTCATGCTGCTGGCGACGGGCCGTGACCTCACAACCCCGTCCTTTTAACACATTGCTGATAATTTTATGTTGCAGGGATGAGAAGACAATACTGATGATGGTGTTAGTCCCGTCCTCACAAACCAGCTCTTTGCCGCTGATCTGGTGCTGGCGGTGATGCTGGGCCTCACAAAGGAAGCCCCGGTGCTTACTCTGCTCCACGCGGGCCCACGTTACGCTTCTCTCGTCAGCGGCTCCACAACCGCAACAGAAGTAGGAAGAGGGGAGGCGGCATTCGCGACACGACGGTGACTTTCAACGCAAGCCTAATAAAGAAAAAATATAACCACACATAAATAAAAACGAATCAAAATGAGCGCCGAGTCACCTCGGATATTCCCACCGCCCATAGGGCCCCAACACTGCCGTGACATCATATGTAAACCCCGATGCAGTGACGTCAAAAGATCACGCCGGCGTGAACATGACGTCATGGCGAGCACGTCGCGTCAGAGACCATGGTTGATAGTAATACAAAGTAAAGGCGCAAGCCTGCAATTGCTTGCGCTCGCCACTGCTGGAGGAAACCACCACCTCGCACGCAGCGTTCGAGAGAGTTCCAAAGAACCTACCCGTCCCGAGAAGGGTTTGGGATATAAACATAACATACATGCTAACAACACTGGCATCAAAAGCAAGTTCACTCAGCTGCGGGTCAATTCTGTGCCACATCAGTCCATCTCTTCTCAGCCCGTACCCCGCCTGTTTAATCCCCTATATCAACCCCCCCCCCCTAAAAAGCATTATTGTTGCTGATTTTCCGTTCTTATGTCGTTGTTGTTGACATGCCTTTCTCTCCGCAGCTCTCTGCAGCGCTTTGTGGCCCTCGGGTGAAAAGCGCTGTCTATAAATGCAATTATTATTATTATTATCCGGCCAAACAGAAACTGATTGAGCATGCGGTGGCTGGATATACGGACTACGTGACCGGAAGGTTTGAAATAGCACAGATCTTCCGCGAGAAGAGTCCATAATTCGCACGCAGAGAGAAAAGAGGGTATGATTGCAGTTGAGAAAACTGCAACTTCGTGTGGTGCAACAGGCCAGGCAACTTCCACACACATAATGCCACCGAACGATTCGGTGTGAGACCTCCGCCGGTACACCGGAACCGGTCATACGCGCACTGCCTAGGTATGGAAACGTCTCCACTATCTATCTCCACAGCTGCCCCATCACTCACGGAGAGCTAAAGGCATGGAGTGTTCGGTGGTATAAAATATCCAACCAAGGCAGCACGGTGGTGCAGTGAGTAGTGTTGTTGCCTCATAACAAGAAGGACTCGGGTTCCCAGCTCGGGTGCCTTTCTGTGTGGAGCTTGCGTGTTCTCCCCGTGTTTTCGTCGAATATTCGGCGTGGGTTTTCGCCGAACACTCCGGTTTCCTCCCACCGTCCAAAAACACGCGGTAGCCAAGGCTAATTGGCCTGCTCAAATCCCCC
>JAZEWT010000008.1:12511259-12526267 GCA_036362905.1 Mordacia mordax | reverse complement strand
CACCGGGAGGAGGCCCCGGGGAAGACCCAGGACACGCTGGAGAGACTATGTCTCTCAGCTGGCCTGGGAACGCCTCGGGGTCCCCCCGGAAGAGCTAGAGGAGGTGTCTGGGGTGAGGGAAGTTTGGGCATCGCTGCTTAGACTGCTGCCCCCGCGACCCGGCACTGGACAAGCGGAAGAAGATGGATGGATGGAATAATAAGTAATAATAAGGTCGACTCGTCGTTAAGTTAGTACGTGGTGTGTGTAAACATCAACGTTGGGGAGACAAAGGCGGCCGGGTGTAGGTTTTGCCACACCACCCCCTCGTTTTACGGGCCGACATGATTAGGTGCCCGCCAAAATCACTTGCCCCAAGCCAGTGAAAGGCTGTAAAGAGGGATTTTTATCTATTGAGACGCATCACCCATGCCTCACCTGTGGGTCGGTGTGTCAGCGCGTGTGTGCCTTGGATAGGCATGGGGGTTCCGACCCGAGCGAGGCTCCAACTGCGCCTTGTGGTGATGGTGTGTTTATGCGGCGATGTGATGATTGTGCTAGTCGGTAGGGTATCGGTTGTCATTAATTCTCATATATTATCTTCACTGTGCCCACTTAGTCATTTAGAGTGTGAGCCGGAGCCTATCCCGGCAGATACAGGGCGCAGGGATGCGCTATACCCAGGGTGGGAATGCCAGTGCTTCGCAAGGCACTGGGGACAGTTTAGACAGGCTAATTAACCTACACATCATTTATTTGGACTGTGGGAGAAAATCGGAGCATCCGGCGAAAACCCACGTTGAAAAGGTGATAATGCTAACTCCGCACAGGACACCCGGGCCGGTAATCAAACTCTGGTTCTTGCTGTGAAGCGGCACTACTCACTGCTGTGTTGGTGTAACGAGTGGCGGGGCGTGTGAGTGGTGACTGAATTACTGTCAGCCACTCGTGTTGGCGAGTGTCCAAGTACACGTGGTGAAGTGAACCCTTGCGTGAACCCACGTGGTGAATAGTGCGTCCTGGTAAACACGTGGAGCGGTTGGTGTGTCAACAGTGTGTAGAGCACGTGGCATAGTGCAGTTTACACGCGTGGTGTAAATGGTGTGGCGTGCGTTCACACACGTGGTGTAGCGTACTGTATATTGACGCACAAGTTTAAGTTCAGGTTTATTTGTTTAGGCGAGAACTCAGGGGTACAGGAATAAGTCTCAAATGCTCGCATTGAAGTCGGGGCAACAACAATGTTGCGTGGGAAATCGAACATTTTGTGCAAACATAAATTATTGTTCAAGAATGTATTACAGGTAACAAAAAACCGGCTCGGATAGATTATTTTTATACCGATCACAGCACAAATAAATATTACGTTACAGAAACAGACGTATACAAGGTTACTAGTACTAGTGCGCCGTATTTGTGGCTGGCCGTTATGTCGGTGCTGCCCTCGGGTGGAGAATGCACCAATCAGCGTCGTCCGCAGCAACTATTTCTAATGCACTGTCTTAGGTGGAGCTGTTAACGCTATGGGTACTTTTTGCCAGTATACATATATAAGATTACAACAGGTTTTACCGTATCTGGCGATTATGCAGGTGTTAAGATCCCAAACACCACAATAGACACGTTTTACAATGCGTCCAGTTGGCAAAAGCCACACATACTAGTGGCAAATATGCGAACAGGTAGCTTTGATAACCTATGCATGTCCTTCAACTGACCGATCTTCACCTGGCAGTGGCTTCCTTTTGAGCCTATTTGCCGGTGTCAGCCGTTGCCAAAAGGCAGTCAGCTCAGGACAATGCAATATCAAAGCTTTATAGCTTAGGTGGAGCTGTTAACGTTATGGGTACTTTTTGCCAGTATACATATATAAGATTTCAACAGGTTTTACCATATCTGGCGATTATGCAGGTGTTAAGATCTTATGCAGGTGTTAAGATCTTAACACCTGCATAATTGCCAGATAAGGTAAAACCTGTTGTAATCTTACAAATTGGCTAGTTGCCAACATTTTAATTGAACACAATTCAAGTCTTCGATTCTTAATATTTGGGCCGCGCGGTGGCTCAGTGGTTAGCGCTGTCGCCTCAGAGCAAGAAGGTCCCGGGTTCGAATCTCTCGGCTCGGGTGCATTTCTGTGTGGAGTTTGCATGCTCTCCCCGTGTCCACGTGGATTTTCGCCGAGCACTCCGGTTTCCTCCCACAATCCAAAAAGCATGCTGCTACATAGGTTAATTGGCTCGCAGGCTAAATTGCCCCGCAGTGCCCGGCGATGGACTGGCGTCCCATCGACGGTATATCCTTGCCTTGCGCCCTGTGTCTGCCGGGATAGGCTCCGGCTTCACCGTGACCCTGTATAGGACTAAGCGGTTTCAGACAATGAGATAAGATGATATTCTTAATATTTAACAGTAAACAAATAAAGTACTTTGGCTTACAAAAAATAAAAGTGGTCCGAAGACCCCGCGTTTTTTGTTAGACTGTAGGCCCAGCTTTGGCTTGATCCGCGCTGTATTTTAATATTGTACTAATGTGTAAATAGAGAAGGAAATTTAAAGACAAATGCAAGTAAAGGCTTCCTATAATTATTATTTAGCAGACGCCCTTATCCAGGGCGAGTTACATCACACACATACATTTCATCCTAAAGCATCATCTATGTGAAGTAGTGGATGTGAAGTAGTGGATGGCACGTAGTGCGAATCGGGTATTTAATATGCCCCGTGGGTCTGCACTCAGTGTGGATTTCTGTGCGAGCCTTCGAGTCTCAGTGTGAGCCTACGGGTCTATGTGTGAGTCTACGGGTCTATATGTGAATTTGTGGGTTCCCCTGAGTCTTTAAGTGTCTGTTGGAGCCTATGGGAGAAATATGGGTCTTTGTGTGAGTTTATGGGTCTCTTTTTAAGTATGTGGATCTATGTGTGTAAATAGATCTCTCTGGAATATATAGGTCTCTGTATTACTATTTTTGTGAGATCCATAGGCTCACACAGACACCATATGGGTCTCTGTGACTCCATTGGAAGCTATGGAATGCTACGTGTTTGGGGATTTTTATAGATAATAATTCAGTCTAATGTACGTGTTGAGTCCTTGGTACAGTGCATAATGGTGCTGTGGGCCATCTAATGTTACGAGGGTTTTGGTTGGGAACACAAACACTTTGTAAAGGTGAGGGACTGAGTTACGCCTGTAAGCGTTAAAGATGAACTTGGTCTAATGACTAGGTGATAGCCGGTCGTAAAGTGAAGAAGATGAGTGACGAGCGGATTAGCTGATTTGTGAGCTGAAGTTCATGGCTGAAGTGGTTGTATAGGCTAATTTGGTGTCAGCATGGAGGTGGAAACTATCAAACATTTCTCTGCAGAAGATGAGAAATTGGGTTTGTTTCTGTACAAAGTCTCAACTTCCCGTGGTGTGGCGTGGAGTGTTTACAGGAAAGGAACTTTACAGACAATGTGCAGTGGTCTGAGCGCTTTACACGTCGTCTCCTGTGATATGTTTACAAAAGTATGCTGTTGTTTTCACGTTAGGTCGTGTGGTGTATCCATGTGGCGTGCTGTTTACACATTAGGTGGTTACAACGTGATGTGGTAACCACACTTGCTCTGGCGAGTAAACACGTGGTGTGTCCTAGAGTTTAACAATATGATGTAGTGTGTTTACGCACGTGGTGTGCAGTGTTAACACATGCTATGTTGTGTGCTGAGTTTACACACGTGGTTTGCTGTTTTAACACACGTGATGTGTTGATGCTGTGGCCGTGTTTACACGCTACACACGTGCTGCCTGACTGTGGTTTCGGACTTATTCTGCAGAGCGATGAGCGTTTTCAGCAAAGTGCTGAGTGTATATAAATCATACAAAGCACCCCTTATAGACCACGCTCACAGACTGTTGGGGCAGGTGCTGATAGCGAGCGACTTTTAAGCCCGATACTGCATCACCATCACCACGCCTGGCCGCCTTTGTCTCTCCAAATGCTGTTTATACACCAGATACTAATTTAAGGTGCTAAATCGACATAGCGGGCGACCACTTTAAATTCTGTATGTTGGCTTTGAGCGGGAATCGAACTCGGATTGTCAGAATTGTAGTGATGTGCTCTAACTACTACGCCACGACTCTCCGCACACATTGTCCAGAGCACACACCTCAGACACACGGCGTGCTATGTTGCACACAGCGCACCCACTCGGCACACATAGCAGACATAGCAGGACTGACTGGCCATATCATTTCCTCGTGTGGCGCACCGACATTAATAGGTACTCACTCAAGCGCCTTTGGCCCTAAAGCACATCCGTCTAAACGGGGGTGTTTGTGTGCGAGGTGGCAGTGAAGTGCCTAGCGCCGCGTTACAAAAACCGGCAACCAGAATTCATTTCCCGCTCACGGAGAACATCAGCGACAATTTCATGAACTGGTCGTGGGCCTCCACTAGATCGGCTCAGCCTCAAATGTTGGGGACATTGCTGCCGTGAGTTTTATTTACACTTTGGGTTTATGCGTCGTAGCGTTGGTCAGTTCGGACCATTTGTTTGTCGCAGGAATCCCGCATCTAGAGCTTGCAAGCTCGCTGGGTACTTTCTGATGTAATAATAAACCTCTCTCATAATAAACATCTAGCATCAAATTAGTGCCTGGTGCCGTGTGTAATCTTTGTCACAAGAGAGACAAGGCGGCCGGGCGTGGTGCTAGCCACACACACCCCCTCGTGTGCCGTGCCGACCTTCAAAATAGATGTTCCCCAACAGCACTTGCCCGAGCACACTGTTAAATGCTATATTGGGATCTTTTTCTTTGGTGCGCTGCGTTAGCCACCCACGCTGTCGTGGTGACTGACAGGTGTGCATAGGACTGTGTGCCGGGTGTGCGCGGGGAGGTGTGTGCAGGGTGCGGTGAGAGCTGCGGTGGTTGTGTGCGGAGTAGGTGTGGGGGGTATGTACAGTGAGGGTGTGAGGTGTGGGTGCGTTCACGGCGCGCGGGGGTGTGCAGAGGTGTGTGTGGGCGTGTGCGGGGAGGGTGTGTGCTAGGGGTGTGCGTGTGTGCAGGGAGGTGTGTGGGGGTGTATGTGGGGAGGAGGGTGTTCGATTGGAAAAACAACCCCCTACCTTCTCGTGGTGCCTGTCGGTAATGCTGTAGTGGCTGTTATCACAGCTCCCACAATGGCGAAGGGGGCTTGGACGGGCGCGGGGGTTTGGTAACCCCCCCCCACCTTCAATCTAACTACCACTAGACCACGTAAAGACAAAGTGAAACTCAAGTTTATGCCGGAGACCCCCATAGGGACAGGCGCTTATGACGTCTTCTGGCCAAACCCGATTTGGCGGAGGTAGTAGACTGAGTACCCACCCCCAGGTTTCCTCCATAAACAATGAAAAGCCACTGCTTGTGGCCACGTGGAATATTTGAACGCTCGTTGCAGATGACAGATTGCCACTCCTCTGTCAGGAGGTGGACCAGTACCGCCTGGACCTCTGTAGGATACAGGAGGTCCGGTGGACTGGTTCTGGCTCCAGTCATCAGGAGGGGTGGACAATCCTCCACTCAGGACAGGAAACTGCCAAGCAACAGGGAGTGGCTCCTCTTCTAAATGAAAGAATGAAGGGGGCGTCGGAACGTGGTGGTGAGGTGTGTGGGCCTGTGAGTCCCAGGCTACTGTGGGCTCGCGTCCCAATAAATGGGAGGCGAGGGGTGGTGGTGGCTTACGTCCCCACTGAAGATGAACATCAGTGGAGGGATGCAGGCAAGGCCGATGAGTGATATGCATTCTATGACCTCTTATCCCATGTGTTGGCTAAAGTGGCCCCTCGGGATCGAGTCATCCTGCAAGGTGACTTTAATGCCCCAGTTGGTCATGATGCAGACATCTGGGCTGGAGTGATTGGAAGGCATGGACCAGATCAGCTCAACAACAACGGTAGGAGGCTGATAGACTTCTGTGCAGCCCATGGGCTTCTAATAACCAACACGCTGTTCCATCACCAACTCAACCACACAACATCATGGGTGCATGCTGGGTCCACGCATAAACATTTGCTGGACTACAAAGCAGCAGAGCAGCAGATGCAGGCCAATGTCCTTGACACCAGGACCTACCGAGGAGCTGATCTGACCTCTGACCATCGCTTTGTGATTTCTTGACGTCAGTGGTGGGCGTCCACCAAAGACCTCATTGAAACCCACTGTGGCCTGGTCTCGGATAGTTGATGAAAGCTCTAAGTCAGAATTTTATCATCGTTTGCAGCTGGGGCTGACATCGTTCCCCACTCCTCCCGATGCAGAACGAAAATTGGTGAGGTTTAGGGCTGCGGCTCATGCAGATGGATTGGCTGCACTGGGTACGCGGTCTAGACCTTCTCAGAAATCCTGGCTGACGGAGATGTTCAAACTAGCCAAGAGAAAATGGCTGGCCCATTCCCACCATTTGCAACATTCATGCCTGAGAATGAAGAGGTTTACCACAGCTTTTGCTTGGAGGTTCGGAGAGCTATGTGGCATTAAATGAAGAGTGGTGGTCTCGGGCTGCTGAGGATATAGTGTGCCTCGGTAGCCCATGATCAAAAATTGCTCTTTAACTCCATAAAAATATTGATTTGCAACGCTGCACCGTTTACCCTTCTTAAAGGGGAAAATGGTGATCCGATCTCCGACCCCCAGGAACAAGTCCGCAGATTTGCAGAGCACTTATGTAAGATCTTGGTTGAGGGGAACCCCCCCCCCCAGCTCAGATAACACCTGCTGGGGCTGCGGTACCTCAAATAATGGAGAAGTCGCCACACCCTATTAGTGGCTGGCAGAGGTGTCATCTACAGAGGAAGTACGTAAGGCGATCCAGAGCCTGAGACCAGGAAACACACTGGTCAGAGATGATCTTCCAAGCAAAATGCTGAAGGAAGGGGGTGTTTGTCTGCAAACTGTCCTGTATGACATCATTAAAGCCATTTTGAGCACAGGAAGGGTTCCACAGGAATGGAAGGATGCCCTAGTGGTTCCTCTCTTTAAGAAGGATAACCGCACCGATTGTAATATCGACAAGGGGCATCTTGCTCCTTAGTGTGCCTTCGAGGTATGCTGAGGAGAGGCTTGCAGAAGCCCAATGTTGTTTCAGGCTACTGTGGTCTTGCACAGATGTCATATTCTGTCCAGTTGCTACAGCAGAGATGTAGCGAATTACAACAGAACCTGCACCTCTGCTTTATTGACCTGGTCAAGGCCTACGATACCATCAGTCGGCTAGGGCTGTGGATTGTTCTTCGTGCTTTCAGGATCCTTAACACCCTGCTCACCGTCATTAAGGACCTTCATAACGGTGGGCAAGTCCGGGTAAAGCTACGTAGTCAGGAGTCAGAGTCATTCCATGTTCACCTTGGGGGTGCGACAGGGATGACCTTTGGCTTCTACATTACTAAAAATATTTTTGACCACGTAGTTCGAGGGGCTTTCCATGGATGTTCCAGTGAAATTTCCATCTGGTAAGGTACAATGACAGGCTGATCGATGCCTGGGTTCGGTCAAGGGATGGCTCCCTATGGCCAACCAACCATGTTATCTATGCCGATGATTTGGTGATTGCTGCTTATTCTGAGGAGAAGTTGCTGACTCTGCAGTTGAACCTGGAGCATGTTACAAAGAGGTGGGATCTTACCATGAGTCCCACCAAAACCAAGCACCTGTTTGGGTATTTGATGCCACCGAATACTCCACCTCCTCAGCTCTCCATGAGTGATGGGGCAGTTGTGAAGAGAGTGGAGACGTTTACATACCTAGACAGTATGCTTTTGGCCGGTTCCGGTTTGATAGCATAGGTCTCGCTCCGAATCAGTCGGGCGGCATTATCGTTTCCAAGGCTAAGTCACGCTGTGTGGAAGCTGTCTGGTCTGGCGCTCCACACGAAGCGTCGGGTCTCCTCAGCTGCTGCCATGCCCTCTCTTCTCTATGCTTGCGAAACGTGAACCCCCCCTCCTCCCCGACGGAACATCGGCACCGTTTATAAATTTTTGGCTGGCCTGCCTACGATCCATCTTGTGTTTAACCAGGTTGGATTGTGTGAGGAGCTCACAATTTATCGAAAGATCTGGATAGAGTCCCATTTGTGAGCTCTCCTGGCAGGCGAGGCGAGGGTGGCTGGGTCATGTAGCCTGCATGCCCAGCCGCCGCACTCTCAAGCATTTGCTGTTTGGCCGGAGAGAGGAGGCTAAACGGGCGCGGCATGGGTTGGAGAAGAGATGGACTGATGTGGCACAGGAGGACCTGAGCTGAGTCGACTGGCTGAAGACTGGTACCAGCGGTGTCAAGATCGACTTTTGTTGAGGAGGATCGTGAAGGACGCTACGGGGCAGCTGGAGGCAGTTGCCCTCCAACCACAACGGAGGGTGAAGGAACGATGCTCACCGCAATGAGCGAAGCGCCAGGCGGCTAAAACACAGCAAGTTGGCACAGTAGAGAGTATAGGTGGCACATCTGCCAGTCATCTCGGTGAGGCCACCCATGATATCTTGGTCTGTCCCTATACCTCCTGTCGGCGAGCCTTCAACATTTCACGTGGCGTCAAGGTGCATATGGCCTGGCACAGGCGCTGTGCTGATATCACTGCCACTTACTGGAGAATGGCGGTTGTTGTTGTACTCTCAGGGGGGTGTAAGGACGAATTATTGACACACGACACACATCCACCAACATTTACAGCTAGACACTTAACTTTGAGCAAACACACACTCCGTACAGCCTTACGCTGTCCGCGGTCGAAATGCCTTGAACGAGCAGCTTCAGGAGTGACCGCGGTTCGGCACACGAGGGTTTAGGCACTAACGATCTGAGCCATCGGGCAACGCAGGCAATTACAGGTGGCCCCCCATAGGGGGTCACCATAGGGGGTCACCTGTAATTGCCTGGGTTGCCAATACCACAACAGTCTCGCAATTCATTATTTATGCGTACAAAAATGCTTGTTCATTGCTTGGTGCTCTAGGATTAAAAATGAAGTCCATTATTTTAATATTCATTGAGAGGATTCCGTGTGTTTCGCGGGGGGGGGGGGTGTCCGTCATTGAATTTTATCTCGGGCCCCATAATCACACCACCACATCATAATCCGGTGCGGGTGGTGAATATCCCGCCCGCCAGAAATATTAAGACATTGGTTCCCCGAATAGCCGCGAATGTTCCTGCGAGAAACGCGCGAGACAGTGGCCCAAAATAGGCTCCAGGGTTTAAATCATAGCCCGACCACACAAAGAGAAAGACAAATATACCCCGTGTAGCCTTAATGGACTTTAAAGTCAGGTGCCGTCAGCGAGCAAGTTATGAAGGAAATAGACAGTTGTTTATCATTGCATTAGAAAGTACCCAGTGAGCTTACAAGCTCTAGATGCGGGATTCCTGCAACACAACAAACGTAGGCCAAAACGGCACATCAGAGGGTGGGTGGCTAGCACCACGCCTGGCCGCCTTTGTCACCCTAGTGGCGATGTTTATACAGTCCTCATGTGAGGCTGAGTCGACCAAGGGGAGACCCAGCATCGGTTCAGATAATCGTCACTGGTGGTGGCTGTAACCACAACACTACCGCTTCCTACTGACAAGCACACACATACACGAAAACAACAATTCCCCGTGGAGGCCTAGACATACTCTATAGGTACTTTTTGCCAGTATACATATATAAAAGTAGGACAGGTTTTTACCGTTTCTGGCGATTATGCAGGTGTTAAGATCTTAACACCTGCACAATTGCCAGGCAGTTATGCAGGTGTTAAGATCCCAAACACCAAAATAGACACATTTAACAATGTGTCCAGTTTGCAAAAGCCACACATACTAGTGGCAAAATATGCAAACAAGTAGCTTTGATAACCTATGCATTGTCCTTCAAACTGACCGGCCTCAAACAGACAATGGCTTCCTTTTGAGCCTAATTGCCAGTGTCAGCCGTTGCCAAAAGGCAGTTAGCTCAGGACAATGCAGTATCATTGCTTATAGTTTATGTGGAGATCTTAAGATCTTAACACCTGATCTTAAGATCTTAACACCTGCACAATCGCTAGAAACAGTAAAAACCTGTCCTACTCTTATATATGTATACTGGCAAAAAGTACCCATAGCGTTAACAGCTTCACCTAAGCTATAAGCATTGATACTGCATTGTCTTGAGCTGGAGGGGCGAAGAGAGTCTCTTGGGGAAACGAGAAGGAGGAAGCGTAACGATGTAGGAGCTCGTTGTGTGCCGCTACTCCGGCCCCGTGCACTGCTGGTTTCAATAAAGCATCTAAAATCGAAGTCTCTGCTCATCCGTGGTCGCTGGCTGATCTATCGCGGAGTTGGTGCTGATCCTCGCTGTGGTGTTGCCGTCACAAGCCCGCACTCAAAGCCGTGGTGTCACAGGGTCAAGTCCTGTTAGCGAATACCTTAAAAGGGCAACACAACACGAGGGGGTGGGTGGCCAGCATCACGCCTGGTCATAATACAGACGCACACATACCCTCGGTGCTTAATTTCCCACTGAATATTTTCCGGGTCGAAGCCTGGAATAGGCACGTGGCTTGGTGTGGAAAGAGAATGGGGGGGCCCCTGAGGAGGTGGACAAGGATGAGGTTGCAGCGACTAAACAGTGACAGGTGGGGTTGTGTTGAAAAGTTGTGTATCCAGCAAAGTCTCACTGAGTCTCGATACTTTTTTTACAGGAGGGTTCTACTAAGTTTTGGGAGAAGGTGCGATGGTTGATGCGTGTAGTTACAAGCGAGTATAACGCGGTGCCATTTTGCACACGCGGACCCTGACGTTGACAAGATGTTGTTCCTAATCCTCGTAAATTGCGAGATGGGGCATTTAACGTCCACTCTGAAGCAGAGAGAAGCGATGGGGTTGGTGTTGGACAAGAAAGAGGTGGACATTACGGCAATGGGAGTTGAGTGGGAGATGAAATCATGAGTTGAGATGATAGATCTGCAATCCCGCAGTGACGTGAAGCATCGTGAGAGCTGATTTTGAACTGGCCATCGTGGACGGTGAAATCACCGGTGATAGCGACACACAGACTGACACGCTTTACAGAGAAAGTATCGCTATATTACTAGGGGGAGTCTCAAACAGCCTCGAACTGAGCCTATTCTTACCCCAGAATTAACCACAACCACTAACTCAGCCCCTAACCATAGACCCTGACTCTATGCCTAACCACAGCCCCCAATCTCGAGTCGAGTACCGCTGGGCCACCGGCAGGTGGCGTTGCCTCGCTCCTGGTTGACTGTCTTGCGAGTCACCAGGGGATTCTGAAATCAATCTGCGCGGAGCTTAGAGCATCATTACTATAGGATTTCTCCCGGGTTCTGTGGTGTTTTCCCAGGAAAAGCCAAACCCTTATATATGAACCAAACACCACTAATGCAGCAGAACCTTTGTGAAGGAGAGTTTTGGGACTAAGCAAGGCTACGTTAAGTAACTTTATTTAGCAAGCCATGACCATATTAAATGAAAATAATTGGGTGTCACCACCTGCTAAGAAGCTAAGTAGGTTTGAGCCTGGTGGATAATGCCTTGATGGGTGACCACCGCCCGCTCTAAACTTGTCATTGTGTTGTTCAATATTTAACCGTTAAGGATTTTGAACCGGAGTGTACGAACGGCGGTAAACAAAGAGGGATTAACGTTATAATAAATAAATACTCTTAATGGATGATGATTGCTTTGAAAAGCTGCTCTCGGGACAGCCGCGTCGATCGCTCTCTCCATCGCGACGTTTCACCTCACGTTGGAGGCATCCTCAGGCACTGTATGTGTCACGTCATATACGTGTGTCACGTCATATACGTGACACACACACAACGTGTGAGGCGAAACGTCGCGATGGAGAGAGGGGGAGCGATTTACGCGACTGTCGAAAGAGAGCAGCTTTTCGAAGCGATCATCATGCATCGAGGCGCGAAAACCTACATCATTACACCCTTTATTGATGTCAATGGCTGCTGCAGAACTATGTTGTAGTTCAACGGAGGGCAACGTAGCAAAAAAAAATTGTACTGCACTTCCATGCAGCCACGTCTGTGCCCCCCCTCCATCTTCACTGCCTCACCTAGGACCCGCGGCGATACAGGGGGGAGCCCTTATCTAGCAGTGGATAACGCGTAGCTGCTTGTTTTGGGCGACTCCCCAATGTAGGCATTGTCTTCTTCCACCTACACCACCTGTGGTACCTTTCCAAAAGTTGAAAGCCGGTCTGCAATATTGTGCCGCTCAGAGTAATAATAATTATAATTGCATTTATACAGCACTTTTCACCCGAGGGCCACAAAGCAATGCACAGAGCTGTGGAGAGAACAGCATGTCAACAACAGAGTAAATCACTTAAGTAAAATAGTAACTATACGTCAATGAAAGATTTAAAATAGCAAATATAATTATTATTAATGATAATATAATAATTGCACTTCTCGAGCACTTTTCACCCGATGGTCAGAAAGCGTTGCATAGAGTAGCCGAAGTGTTATTTATAGTCCAGGTCGGAAGCGGGGTTGAGACACGATCGTACCGGTAAGATATGTAGGTTAACGGTCTCTCGTCATCGCTTTGTGACCCTCGGGTGAATGATGACGAGCGCGGCGCGGGACTTTGAGGAAGACTCCGAGCAACAGGGGGTTCCGCGACGTTTGCTGTCCGGGCACCAAGAAGGGCATGGGCCCGGGTCTGCACTACCAGCTGCAGCCACCAGAGGGCAGTCAGGATTGGAGTGCGTATGATCAAAGCGTGCCTCTGATTCCGGTGTGTGGCTCTGAAGGGCCATTGTCCGTAACGTCGCCTGTTATAGATATTTTCTCGTTAAGGCCAAGCACGGTGCTTTTAACGAATATGTTGGTTTTTGTGTATTATTTGGAATGCAATTGCAAGTGATTAAGGTGTTCAGTTACTTTGAAAGTTAAATGGGAGATTCTTTCGCCCTCCCATGAATCTACTCACCTGCACACCCATCAACTTTAAACTTACTCACCAATTTCACACTAACAGCACAGCGCCAATACACAAGACGAATGATCACGAAACACGTGGTAACGCTGCTTTGGCTGGGAGGGAGACGCATGTCGTGGCCTTGGCAAACTCATGATAGCCTCGCTCTTCCCGACGAGATTGTCACCTTTACACAGACATTATTATTGTCCGGGGAGGGGTGAGGGGGACGTTGGCATAAAGTTGCCAAGTGGCCTAAAGCAGAACGAATACAACGCATGTTTGTGCTGTGCTTGTGTTGCTGAGCCAGCAGTAGTGCTCAAGCACGAGTGGCAAACTCAGAAGGTACCACCTCGTGGTCCGTCCAGACCCAAGTGCAAACTATCGGGTGCAATAGTTTAAAAACCGGGTAATGGTCCTTCTTTATTGCACCGTGAGACCAGACAGCGAGAGCGCATTAGGGTTAGGGCGGATTGCAATGTACGAGCAAGGAACAACATGGTACAAAGAGGAGACTGTGTCTTGAAGAAGGGCCATTGTCCGAAACGTCGCCTATTATGTTTTTGTATCGAAGGCACCATAGACTGTTATTGTCGAATGTGCTGAGAATTTCTCTTTCGGGATGGTCGTGAGACGAAACGTCGCGAAGGCGAGAAAATGAACGCGAATGCCTCGAGAGTGAGCGAGAGAGCGAGAGAGAGCGCGCCTCCTGCCGTGGGGGTGGTGTGCGGCGTGGAGATTGCGTGGCGGTCACGTGGTCTCTGAGAACAACGCCTTAACAAAATAATGAATAAAGTAGAGAAAGGCTCTACAAATAAATAATTTACTAAACGGGAACACGCAGCGAGACGGGGCTGGCAGGGGCTGTTCGCACTGTGTGCACTGTGTGTGTATAACATCCACAGTCTATAATATGTACTGGACCAAGACATATGGACGTATTGGCAGTAGGGCTGGCTGGTAACGGTCTGGCTCGTGTCACGTTGACGTCTCTAGGTATGAAAGGAGCTTCGTGTTTGGTGTCGTAGCCACGTCGACTCGGTAGAGAGATTGGGCCACGGTCGCGCTTAGCCTCAAGGACTGTGTGGGTCGTGGCTGAGTTAATGAGTAGCGTGGTGGAGGAGTAGGCGGGAGACACGTGGGTTTGGGTTGTGTGACGCGCAGAGACCAACCCAAGGACAATCGGCTTCCCGCACTGGGCTGTGTCCTGCCGAGCAGTATAAACCACGGTTCGTTACCCTTACCGGGGTTGTCTTCGGCGATCCATTGATTGACTTGCTGAGCAGTTTAGACTCTCGGGTTTGAGCGTTTTATAAGCTAGAGAGGTCCTGGTTCTATCCCCTTATTGAGTCATTAGTGCTGATTGAGTCCGTTAAGTAAGATTAAACGGGGTTTTTTTTAAATAAAGGGTTTGATTACCACAAGTCCAATAGGCCAAGCGGCAAGCAACAATTAGCGCTATTAATGTTGTAATAATAACAGCATAATTATTTTAAAAGGGCTCCATAAGCCCTGGATCGATCCCCGTATAGATCGGGTCTGTTGTGTTATCGAAGTCCTGCCAAGCGCGAGCGATAGAGGTCAGGTGTGTGTTGGGGTTACGATCACTGGGAAGCTAGGTGGACTAGGTTCAATCCATGAGTCGGGTCAGCCTGACTCCACACGAAGCCACCCTGGCGGAATCGCGCGAACGGGAACTCACCCAGACCCGCATACAGAAGATTTGGGTGCCGAGACACGGGGACGCGGCGCCCAGGAAGGCGTGTGAGTACATGTAGAGTACACGTGCAGTGAGTACATGTAGAGTACACGTGCAGTGAGTACATGTAGAGTACACGTGCAGTGAGTACATGTGGAGTACGCGTGCAGTGAGTACATGTAGAGTACACGTGCAGTGAGTACATGCGGAGTACACGTGCAGTGAGTACATGCGGAGTACACGTGCAGTGAGTACATGTAGAGTACGCGTGTAGTGAGCACATGTGGAGTACACGTGCAGTGAGTACATGTGGAGCGAGTACGCGTGTAGTGAGTACATGCGGAGTACGCGTGCAGTGAGCACATGTGGAGTACGCGTGTAGTGAGCA
>JAZEWT010000008.1:12480020-12509980 GCA_036362905.1 Mordacia mordax | reverse complement strand
AGTACGCGTGCAGTGAGTACATGTGGAGTACGCGTGCAGTGAGTACATGTGGAGTACGCGTGCAGTGAGTACATGTGGAGTACGCGTGCAGTGAGTACATGTAGAGTACGCGTGTAGTGAGTACATGCGGAGTACACGTGTAGTGAGTACATGCGGAGTACACGTGCAGTGAGTGCATGCGGAGTACACGTCCAGTGAGTACATGTAGAGTACGCGTGTAGTGAGCACATGTGGAATACACGTGCAGTGAGTACATGTGGAGCGAGTACGCGTGTAGTGAGTACATGCGGAGTACGCGTGCAGTGAGCACATGTGGAGTACGCGTGTAGTGAGTACATGTAGAGTACACGTGCAGTGAGTACAAGGGGAGCGAGTACGCGTGTAGTGAGTACATGTGGAGTACGCGTGTAGTGAGTACATGTGGAGTACACGTGTAGTGCGTACATGCGGAGTACGCGTGCAGTGAGCACATGTAGAGTACGCGTGTAGTGAGTACATGTGGAGTACGCGTGTAGTGAGTACATGTAGAGTACGCGTGTAGTGAGTACATGTGGAGTACGCGTGTAGTGAGTACATGTGGAGTACGCGTGCAGTGAGCACATGTAGAGTACGCGTGTAGTGAGTACATGTGGAGTACGCGTGTAGTGAGTACATGTGGAGTACGCGTGTAGTGAGTACATGTAGAGTACGCGTGTAGTGCGTACATGCGGAGTACGCGTGTCGTGAGTACATGCGGAGTACGCGTGTAGTGAGTACATGTGGAGTACGCGTGTAGTGAGTACATGTGGAGTACGCGTGTAGTGTGTACATGCGGAGTACGCGTGCAGTCAGTACATGTGGAGCGAGTACGCGTGCAGTGAGTATATGTGGAGCGAGTACGCGTGCAGTGAGTATATGTGGAGCGAGTACGCGTGCAGTGAGCACATGTGGAGTACGCGTGTAGTGAGTACATGTGGAGTACGCGTGCAGTGAGCTCATGTGGAGTACACGTGTAGTGAGTACATGTAGAGTACGCGTGTAGTGAGTACATGTGGAGTACATGTGTAGTGAGTACATGCGGAGTACATGTGCAGTGAGTACATGTGGAGTACGCGTGCAGTGACTACATGTCGAGTACGCGTGCAGTGAGTACATGCAGAGTACGCGTGCAGTGAAATACATGTGGAGCGAATACGCATGAAGTGAGAGTATATGTAGAGTACACGTGTGTCTGCTGGGTCTGAGTACACGTGGAGTACCGATTTGTGTACACGTACAGTGAGCACGGTACAGGTGTAGGGGTTGCTGCCCCCAGCCCCCCCCCCCCTCTCTATCAATCGGGACGAGTGGGTAGCGGCCGGGGAAGGAGCAGAGGAGTCTGACCGTCCGCCGCTGCCCCCCCCCATCACTTGGGCATCCTGACCCCTTAGAGGGCAACCCGGCCCGAGGGGAGGGGGGTCTCGCCGCGACGGGACATAGCGGGGCCGCGCCGTCCGGCGCCTCCCCACTCTCTGTCCTCACCGCAAGTTCCACCTGCCTAGTGAGGGCTGCCCGTGTGCCGATACGCGCCATCCCGGCATGCGAACCAGGGCCGATTGTCCCTCTACGCACTCCCACACTCACCGCTCACCACACGGCGCTCCCCGTATGTGTGCTAATTGCTCCCTTACAACACACAGCGTGCTAACTGCTGCGCCACCGATCCTCACTCACGCAGTGCGCCAACCCCTGCGCCACCGATGCTCACACACACACAGTGCGCTACCCGCTGCGCCACCGCTCCCCACACACAACGCTCTAACTACCGCGTTACCGCTCCACACTCACCCAGCGCACTAACCGTTGTGCCATCGATCTTCACACACAGTGTGCTAACTGCTGTGTGATCGCTCCACACTCACCTACAGTGCTAACTGCCGCGCCACACTCACCGGCGTTAGGTTTCACTCCGCGCCGATGCTCGCCACACTTACCAGCGATACATTTACCATACACACAATGAGTGATGTAGACAAACTTAATTCTCCGCCACTGTCCAGTTCGTCTCAGGGCTGTCTCTTCCCCCGTGTCTCCTCTCCTTCGTCCGTTGTGTCTGTCTACATGTCTCGCTGCGTCTCACAAGTCTTCCTGTGTCCTACGTGTCTCCGTGTCCCCATGTTCACCTATATATTTGACCCCCGGTACCTCACGTGTCTCCGTGTGTCCCACGTGTCTTCCTGTGTCTCCGCACTCACTACAAACATAGTGGCCGCTTCCCCCTGCGTCTCCACGTGTCTCCCGTCTACACATACGCATCCGTCTCTAAGCCTTCCTCTGTCCCCGTGTCTCTCTCTCCCACGCGGCCCGTCTCTGAGAGCCTTCCTCTCACTGTCCCCGTGTCTCTCCCTCTGCCTCCCCGTGTCTATCTTTATCTCTGTATCTCCAGCGATCTCCCCACCGCCCAACAGTGGCCGTCTCTCTCTCTTACTCCTCTCTCCCTCGGAAGCCCCCCCGGGTCATGTGCTCCCCTCTCCCTCTCTGATTCATCCAGCCTCTTGTCAGCATCTCCGTCTATCAATTGTCCTCCTGCTACCCACGTCATCTCCACTCTCCCCACCAGTATATCCGCTCCTGACTAATCAGTCCCCCTTCGTCCTTACCATGGCAGATTCGCTGGTTCCAGGCGCTACTGCGCTCGTTGGAATCTGACCCTTGACGGTGCCCCTGAGTGAACCAATTTCCACTCCCTGGGAAAAAGCTTGGAAGGTTATCCCTCCTACCGAGAGTCCTGGTCTAAAACCTATGGTCGTGGTCTCGGGTGCACCAATGTGGGCTTCTATGCTAGGTCGTTGTTGGGTGTGGAGTGCGTGACGGCCATGACATTATTCAGGTATGAGTACCCGTGCACTACTGAATTCTGTGAGTATTACTGTGTACTGCACATGTGGGGTACGAGTTGAGTACACGTAGAGTGAGAACTGCTTTGTGTACACGTGGAGTACTGTACGTATTGAGGAGCGATGGTATGGTGGTTAGCGCAGTGCCCTACAAACGCAGTGAGCGGAGTCCTATTCACGATCAATAACAGTGGCAAATCTCTCCACAGCTGTGTGTAGCGCTTTGTCACCTTCGAGTGAAAGGCGCTATAGAAATGCAAATATTATTAAATCCTGTAATAAATACGGCCCAGGGCCTTACCCTAGGGCAACTCGACCTTAAATAAATATCTGATTCCTTGTGTAAATATTGCCACAAAGGAAACATGGGCGACTGGCCGTGGTGTTGTCCACCCACCCCTTCGCGTACACTTTAGGTTAGAACAGGTGCTCGCTAACAGCACTTGTTCAAACAGTTTGTTGTGGCTATCCAGAGGACCGCTGTCTAGTAATGAACAGATGACACGTGGGTATAGTAGTAACACGTTTACACGTACCACGTGTATGTGCGCACATCGCGTATACTCACATTGTGTACATACGTTACATATGAAGAGACCCGGAGACGTTCATTGAGATTTTAATTATTATTTATTAATAAACAAAAAAACAAGCTCAGGGTGACACGGTGGTGCAGTCATCTTGTGACACCACGACTTCGACTGCGAGCTTGTGACGACTTACAGCGGCAACACCACGGCGAGGATCAGCACCCACTCTGCGATTGATCAGCCAGCGAGCACGGATGAGCAGAGACTCCTTGATTTCAGATGCTTTATTGAAACCAGCAAGACACGAGCCGGAGTAGCGGCACACAACGAGCTCCTGCATCATGACACTCCTTCTCGTTCCCCCAGGAGACTCCCTTCGCCCCTCCAACCCCCCCCCCTCCTATATATCCCCGCGGCCCCTTCCAGCGAGTTCTAACCGACGTCACCCTTCTACCGTAAAAGCCCCCCCTCCGCAGCCCGTGCTGCTGTCCGTCCCCCCACGTGGCTCTTCTAGAAAGTTCTAACCGACGTCATCCCACGTGGCGCCAGTCCCCCCTCTACAGTAAAAGTCCCCCCCCTCCCCTATTCCTTAACTCTGCAATCTCATAACAAGTAGATCCAGGATTTGATTCCCGGCTCGAGTGCCTTTCTATGTGGCGTTTGCTTGTTCTCTCCCCGTGTCTGCGTGGGGTTTTGCCGAGTACTCCGGTTTCCTCCCATCCTCCAAAGATACGTTGCTTAAGTTTATTGGTCTGCTGAGCAAATTGTCCCAAAAACTGTGCCGTGCGATGTACTGGCGCCACATCCTGGGTATTCCCTCGCCTTGGACATTGTCAGCCAGGAGAGGCTTTAGCCCCCCCCTCGCGACCCTGTACAGGATTAAGCGAGTATTGACAATTATGATGATAAAGAACTCAGCAGTGTCTTATCAGTAGAGTGGAAGACCCGGTGCCGCTGAATGGCTCCTAGATCAGAGTTCTCTGCCAACAACCCCCAGCCGACGTTTCGTCCCACCTCATGTAATCCCCGGTTATTCTTGTCTAGTCCTCCCGAACGTCACTTTGTTTGCCACGGTTCTTCCCTCGCGAATTCAAATTGTTCGCCTTTAGTTCTCTTCGCAAATCCTGACTCAGCATTTCAAACGTTCTCCTAGGTACCATATCCGACAGGACGTTGGTAACAATGGTCTTCCAAAAATCTCTGCTGTTTGAAAGTCTAAGAATGTCCATTGTTGATCTGTGCATCTATCTCGAGAGATTCTTGACATAAGTCAATATCTGCCGTCCACAATCTCTCTTCTCTGCATTTTTTCCAGTTATAATCACTTTAAGGTTCCAGGAATCAGGGTGCCACTATAGTGTGACGGCACCCCGTTTATGAGCTTCCTCAGGCAGGGCTCTTAATCAGGTCTTTACACACACATACGTTTGTCTATTTCAGACATACAGTACACAACTGCAGCAGTATTCACTACGCATAGAGCATAAATTCACAAGTCAATATACATCACAAGCACTAATAATAGTACGGTGCATAGTATATACAAACTGGCCACAACAAGTACAATGATCTCCCATATAGTTTCAACAGACTGTAGGGTTAAGTGTGTAGTACCTATAAAGGCCGGCACGGCACACGTGGGGGTGAGTTGCTAACACCATGCCCGGCCACGTTTTTCTCCCCAGTGTTTACACACTGCGCCCAGGTACCGTACTCATTTGAGGCTGAGTCGACCTCGGGGATACCCAGGACGGGTTCAAAAAGTCGCAATTGTTGTTGGGCTGCAAGCCGGGTTGGTCGGATAGCGTTCTAACCACTACACTGCTACTTCCCAAATCACATACTCTGCACGTGCCACGTAGCATACTTTCATAATACCCTGCAATACAGCACATACCACGGCGCGAAGGCACGTGGCTCCTATATTCGTCACTACGGTTCAAGTTGACATTTGTTTAACCAGGTGAGACCGGGATAGAGTCGGTGTCATGTGCGAGTGACCTGGTTACTTACTTATACTGTAAGTAGCATGCTTGCAGGTACACAGTGTACTCACGCACACACTAGCACCGCCAATATCCCTGGGTTTAGAATGTTACATACTGACACGTATTTGAAGCTGAGTCGACCCAGGGGGCGTTCATATTAGTAAATCTTAACATGTACTATTAACTCCGTGAATACCACACACTCAAGGCCATTACCATAATTCTAGCCGTGTTTGTACTGGGTTTCCACACCCTCCACACCACATTAAGTATACCTCTCAGCATGGTTGTGCCAACAGCCAATCATGTGCCGCTTACTCCATTCTACCAACAACACACACACAACCGGTTTAAACGGCCCTTGTTTGGGTTAACTTGGGTTTGCTGGTTGCCCCCCAAATCTCCTTCCTCCACCTATCTCGATCCTGGCCGTTATCAGGAGTGAGACTCATTCCTTTCATATCATTCGTCCTCACACTCACTTCCCCTGCGGTCTCTCTCTCAGCCTCCACCTCCATCACAGTGCAGATCTCACAGTCGTCCTCCACAGCCTTACACTCTATACGGCCAAACCGGCTCGGCTAATGTCTGTCCCATCACAATATCTCCTATCGCCTCTACACCAATCCTCTCAACTCCACACGTTTCCCCTCAGTGACTGCGCACATCCACCTGACAATTCTCATCTCCTTTCTTATTAACTTGCTTCAGGCACCGCTGGTCCACCGGTTACCTGGACAATATTCATGTGAAGAATTAAGCCCAGTCTGCATTAGTGCCACTACCAGTACACATTGTGCCTGTTTTTCCCAGGATTATCCTAATTTTCGGGGAGCCGGCTGTGTAATTTTTCACGGTAAAGTAATTTTAAGTCACTCCTTATTATTCTGTTTACCCCTACGATGTGTCCCGTATTTTAGGTGCCTCTGAGGTGGCAAGTCTAGCTACTATCCACACAGACGTGCCAAGCGTCACACACATATACACACGTGCCACCATCTACACGTTATTTGAAGTGGACATATAGGTCACAGAGGGTGTTGAGATTTTGTACTTTTGATAAATATAACAAAAATCCATAGATTGAAATTATTATTGTTATTTTTTTTGAAATCAGTTCAGTATGCCCTGGCCTGGGCAGATGGGTCCAAGCAAGGTGGCTATGTAACGAGCAAAGTCCTGTGGCCGTCTGATGTGGTTTCATCAAGTCGGACTCCAGTTCCAGCTTGGCAATCCATGACTTTGAGATGCGGGCATTGAATGTTAAAGTTTCGTGATGTGGGTGGACAGCTCGCAATCTCAAGGTCGCTGATTCAAATGCTGGTTGTGTGGGGATGGGTGGCGGTCGACTTAGCCCATAATTCCTCACTCTGGGGTCGATATGAATAAATACCATGTCGAAAGATCAAAAGTAGTGGCTGCCCTGGCAGTAATCGATAGGAATGTGGAATTTACACCACTGGTTCAGGCCTGGAAATAGGAGATGAGCATCAATGTCATGGTGTTAAGTTGAACAGGAAACTACGTGTTTTTAACGTAGTTTTGTAATTGTGCTATAACCAGTCTAAATATAAATTTGAATGCGTCGACTTGTACTACAGGGCGGCATGGTGGCCCAGTGGTTAGCGCTGACGCCTCACAGCAAGAAGGTCCCGGGTTCGAATCTCTCGGCTTGGGTGCCTTTCTGTGCGGAGTTTGCATGCTCTCCCCGTGTCCGCGTGGGTTTTCGCCGGGTACTCCGGTTTCCTCCCACAGTCCAAAAGCATGCTCCTGGATAGGTTGATTGGCTCGCAGACTAAAATTGTCCCGCAATGCCCGGCGATGGAGTGGCGTCCCGTCGTCGGGTGTATTTCTGCCTTACGCCCTGTGTTTCCGGGATAGGCTCCGGCTCACCGTGACCCTATATAGGATTAAGCGGTTTCAGATAATGAGATGAGATGAGACTTGTACTACAAGGATTTATTTTTGAACATTCATTAATGTAATGATGTAGGTTTTTACGGCTCGAGGCATGATGATTACTTCGAAAAGCTGCTCTCTCGGGACAGCCGCGTCATTCACTTCCTCTCCTCACGACGTTTCACCTCACGTTAAAGGCCGTGCTTACAAAACCGGTAAGAGTTTGCTTATCAAGAAATATAATGCTGCTAATGTTATGAACTCCCAGAAGGTTGTGTGGCTGGTATAAAACATTTCTAGATTTCTATGTGGGGAGATGGATATGTAAAGGAGACATCTGATACTTATCAATGTATTAATGTAGGTGTTCAGAGCTCGCTGTATAAGAATTGCTCTTAAGAGTTGCGCTTTTGAAATTATTTTGTTGAGCATATCACCTCACGTTGGAGGACTCATCAGGCTAATGAAGGCGAGAGAAGGAACACTCAATACAGCTATTCCAAAGGAGCAGTTCTCAGGAGCTGCTACCACAGCGATATCTTTATTCGACCAGTCACCGTTAGGGAGGCTGTAATGGAAAAGGCGACCGTATATTTTAATTGGGTCGGATGTGAGCTTGTTATATAATCCCATTATGTAATTGCAAGTACCGCTGCTCAGTAGACACGCTTTACTCTGATGACGCATCATTGTCGGGGCAGTGGTGGAGCGGTGGTGCAGCGGTCGGCTGCACAAACTTAACCAGGTCACCTGAATTTCATTACCGGTCGCAGTCAACGTCGGTCACAAATAATGATCATGGGTCATGGACCTCTCTCCTCCAGTAGGTTACCTTATATGAGTAGCTGGTGCTGTGAGTGAACATCTGCGCTGGGGAAACAAAGGTGGTTGACCGAGTGTGGTTCTGGTCATACCACCTTCTTATAGGTGCACCACGTGTCGGCCATCATAGGTGCTTGCCAACAGCACTTGCCCCAACACTTGGAGCTGCAGGCAGGTCTTTGTCGGTGCGTGTTGACGTTTGCGTGTGTGCATATGTGCATGCTGGTAGGTTCGGGAATGATTTCTTGTGTGTGTGTCTGTGTGTGCTGCTGTTTGCCTGTCAGTGCAAAGGAATCCACACTCCTAACCAGAATGAACTGGGGGGATCTATGGTGTCGCAGCTGTGTTGAGCTATTTCAAACACGTCAGTCAAGATCAAAGAAAAGATGCCAGCAGAGATTTTCGCTGGGCTCATGTGAGATCATCATTCATTTATTATTAATACCCGCTTAATTCTGTACAGGGTTGGGGAGGGGGTGTTGGAGCCTATCTCGGCCGATATAGGCTGCAAGGTCGGGAAATATCCAGGGTGTAATGCCAGTACATCGCAGGACACACTTTTTGGAACAATTTATGTGGTAGGCCAATTAACCTAGGCAGGAGCGTGTCTTTGTGATGTTTGTAATGATGTAGGTTGTGATGTTTCTTCTTTAAATTTCTGCCCTGTGCGTTCCTTCAACTTTTTCTACTAAATTTGGAAATAGTTCTGTGAATATGGAGAAAAGCTACACGTAAGAATTTGGAGTTTCACCATCGGCTGCTCACCGAGTTCCACGGAACAAACTTGAAAGGTGTGGCTTCTCACTGCTTATTAACCAACCACGAAATCTGCTGCAAGTGTTAATAAGTTGCAGAACTCCTGTGCGGGCTATTACTTTTATTTATTATTATTGCCACTTCAACATTCATTCGAGCAAACCTGACTCGTCTGATCAGACGGTGCGTTTGCCAAACCGGCTCACAATCTTGCTTGGTTTGAATCAACGTTGATAAAATGATGCAGTCCTAGACCATGCGACTAATGGGTTCTGTCAAGCATGGTCAGATATAAAGATAGTTATCAATTGATTTAATTATACACGGTGATCATCACCACCCTTACCACGAATACCTCTGAGGACCCTCTTGAAAAAAAGTTGAGAGACATGGCGACGCTTCTAACATTAAGGTACATTTTTCAAATTTTGGCTACATCGATATGGGTTACGGAACTGTACAATATATCAAAAGCAATGATGTAGGTTTTCACGGCTCGATGCATGATGATTGCTTCGAAAAGCTGCTCTCTCGGGACAGCCGCGTCGATGGCTCTCTCTCCTCTCCTCGCGACGTTTCGCCTCACACGTTGGAGGCCTCCACACGTTGGAGGCCTCACACGTTGGAGGCCTCACACGTTGGAGGCCTCCACACGTTGGAGGCCTCCAACGTTGTGTGCGTGTGTCAATCCCCGACTTGCACAACCACTCACCATCTCAACCGCTCACTCGCTCACCAGCTCAACCACTTGATCACTGGTCCACCCTTTCACTCAGTCAATTGCTCGCTCACCCACCCAATCACCCATGTGTGTGTGTGTGTGTGTCGGTGTACACATAGCCTTGCACAAGTGCTGCAGTGATGGCATGGTCACTTAATGTTGAACGGCGGTTGTTGTCTGTGTGTGTCCATGTGTATGTGTCAAAATGCATGCGTGTATGTGGGAAGTGGTGGTGTAGTAGTACACTGCACTACAAATCCGGTGAACAGAGTTTGATTTCCACTCAAGACTACGAACAGTTACAAATATATGACTTGGTCCTAGGCCTCCACTAGGTTGACTCAGCCTTAAATGGGTGCCTAGCATGAGATGAAAATATCAGCACGTGGGAGACAGGCAGCCGGACATCGTGTTGGCCTCGCCACCACCCCCTTGTGCACTGTTCCGGCCTTCGTAGGTGTTCTGTACCAGCACTCCCCAGCAGCCCGTTAAGGCTTAAAGGGGGGAGGGGAGGAGTAGGGGATCTATGCCATTTTTTGTGGAGTGTGAATGCAGGTGTGTTGATATGCTTGTGGCTGTGTTTATCCGGACGTGTATGATTGCCTTTTCATGGTTATTTTGGCGCGCCTGTATGTGCGTGCGGGTGTATTTATCGGTGTGTGCACGTGCAGTCCAGTAGTTAGCGCCCTGCAGAACAAATCCGGCGACCCACATTTTATTCACACTCACGACAAGGAACATCCGTGACGATTATCTGAACTGGTCTCAGGCCTTGATCGAGTACTGGGTGTGATGTGTTAGCATCACCGCCGGGGAGACAAAGGTGGTCGAGCGTGGAGCTGATCACACCACGCACCCCCCTCGTGCTCTGCATTGGCCTTCATTAGGTATTCACTAACAGCACTTGCCCCAGCAGTTTGTTAAAGGCTACACGGGGGACAATTGTCTTTGTGCGTGCGTGCAGCATGCGTGCCGCGGCTCACAAACTCCCCGTCTCTCATCGTGTTGGTGGGGCTGCCGGCTAGGGGAAAGACCTACATCTCCAAGAAACTCACACGCTACCTCAACTGGGTCGGAGTCAGCACCAAAGGTGAGTGACGCCACATCACCCACTTGCAGCGACATCATCCATTTCGAGTGACATCACCCACTGACTATTTCTGACCATGACCCTCCACCACACACCACAACCTAACCATCCCCCGGTCGCCTCCCTACCACAGCACTCACTGTCAGATTCACTCCACTCGCTCAGTCAGTTTCCTTCATGTCACTCTGCTATCGCTACTACTATGGTTACTGTTCCCTGTGAACGTCACTCGATTTATCACCCGTGTTGAGGTCTTGGTTGGCCAGACACGGTTTCATCTCAACCTCCACACTGTTCAACCACGACCACACTGTAGGTCACAATAACACACTCACCCATTCATCACACTTTCACTCACCCATTTACATAATCACTCACTCACAACATTGCGGATCACAACAACACACTTACTCACCCACACTCACACACTCGCGCACATGTTACAGGCCTCAGACATGAGTTACCTGTTTACAGATGATGCGTCCTGTTTTGTACAGGAAAAGCAGAAACAGGAGTCATTAGTTGTGCTCGTCCTGCAGGCTGTTATCTGTTTTTTATTCAACAGGATTTATCACTCTTCACATAAATTTTACAATATAATTCTCAGTGACTTTAACACTGTTTTTAAGCCTGATTTGTTTAGCGTTTCTGTCTTACTGCATACATGAACAATTCAAACAATAATCATAAACACGTTATATAAACAAAGGGCATTCTCCACACCTCCCCAACATCACGCTTAATCATTTCACCACACAAACACAATGCACTGACCTGCATGAGTGACTTAACATCTCAACAACAATACGCAAACCATGAAGCTCACTCACTCAAAACCACAGCATCCACCCCACATTTCACACAAAACCCTTGGCTAAACCGGTTTCTCCAATCAAAACAAAACTCAAATAAATCAAAGGCAACTGTTCAGGAGCTTCAGCACTACAAAAGAAATTACCGACAGTTAGGCCACCATTTTGTCATTGTTTATCACGGGAGCACGTGGGACTCTATATTTTGGCTCTATCTGAATTCTTAAAAGTTTCTATCAGTCTTTTCTACCTCTAACTTGGTTCAAACAACCTCTGAAGGCTTTAAAAGTCCTTAGAAATAAATTGTGTTAACTTAACACACATTACTTACCTGTTTTGTACAAGAAAAGCAGAGACATTAGTCATTCGTTGTGCTGGTTCTGCAGGCTTTTTTCTCTTTGAGAAACGAAAACCTGACGCAGCCAACTAATGCTCACTTCCGCGGACACTCCCTCGTAGTGAAACTAAAGAAGTGCACCCCACACAACCCATAACAAAAAAAACTCAAATCTGTCTTCCCTCACACAAAATACACAAAATAGTCACCTTAAACTCCCCAATTGTGACCATACATTTATAGGTGCCACACACACTTTTGTCAGTTCACCCACTCCGTTGCCCACCTATCCAATAAACAGAGTAAGCAGTCATTGCGACGGAATCCATCGATGGCAGCACTGCGTCGTCAGCTCGTCGCTGTGTGCTGGGTCTGGCATGACATTTCATTTCCGCGCGCTGCGGCCTTATTCAGGAATAGCACGTGGAGAGCTGGTAATAATCTCACGCTGCTGCGTCGGTGATAATTGGTCTCAATCACGGATGTTCCCACGTTACACATCCGGGTTTACTCACCCATGCCGTCGTGTGCTGTGCCAACCTTCACAGGTGCTACTCGCAAACAGCACTTGACTCTATAGTCAGTTAAGGCTATACGGGGATCTTTGTCTTCGTGTGTGTGTGACGACTCAGTGTTCAACGTGGGCATGTACCGGCGCCAGGCCACGGACTCATACCGCTCGTACGAGTTCTTCCGCCACGATAACAAGGAGGCGATGACCATCAGGAAGTATGAAGCTCTCTGCAGAGCGCACGTGTACACACGCACGCACGGTCGGTCCCATTGCGTAACTCTGAGGAAAAACCATGCACACTCAGTGGATTCTATGATGCTGTCTATTAGTGCTTTGTCCCTCGTGTGTGGTGTTATTATTAATATTCCTATGCTAATTTTACCCAGGAAAGCATTAACGAGTCTCATAGCTTCATTTTCAGGAAGGTCCTGCCTAGTATTTTGCGATAGCACGGTGGTAATTGCTGCTTTGTATCATGCCAATTGAGTCATATGAAGAGTGGATTTTTCAAATGTTGGCAACTTTGGAACGTGAAAGCACCTCACTATGGTCTACTTTTGCGCGATTTTTGTCCACTTTGAGTGAAGCAAACAGTGGCGGGGTCGTAGCATTATTACGCTGGATACACACCACAGGTTTAACCAGGGTTGCTACTGGATTCAAACTGAACCTCTGAGAAACGCAGTGAACATTGGGTGTGACCACCCATACACGTAGCATTCACATAGAGATGATGTCATTTCTCTCTGAGCCACATGACGATAACGATGAGATGCAATGCCACGTGACAAAGCCGCGTTTAGGATTCTTCCAGTTCAGTGTTATTATGCAGGATACAGTCTACCAAGACATCTAGACAGCGTGGAAGAGGAGGCCAAATACCCCTTAGCAAGCCTGTCGATCTCTCCATCTTACGCAGAGGCCCTTCTGCCAGAAGTGGCATGAGCCAGCACTGGCAGAGCTGCGCCTTTACCTATTAGTCAAGGCACGTATGCTCTGTTTACGTTGTTAGAAATCAGTTTTGATTACCTCCTTATGTGGGGTCATATTACTTTTGAAATGTAACCTTTGACCTTTTAATGCCTGAGGCTCATACAGCTAGACTATGGCTGCTTTAGGATTTTAAGAGTTTTCATGTCAATGTTAGGAGGTGCAGAGATACAGATAGACAGATATAAACAGATGACAACCTCCTGTAGTGGTTTGTATGCAACTGATCTGATGGCGGCATGGTGGCACGGTGGCGCGGTGAGTTGCACAGCCGCTTCACAGCAAGAAAGTCCCAGGTTCGATTTCCGTGTGGGTTTTCGCTGCGTATTATGGTTTCCTCCCACTGTCCAAAGACATACTGCCTCGATTAATTGACCTGTTAAGTAAATTACCCTTAGTGTCCTGTGATGAACTGGCGTCACATCATGGGTAGAGCCGTGCATTGTGCCCTTGGTCTGCTTGCCCCTCCCCGCAAATACACCTGGCATATTAATAACAATTATTTTTCATTTATGACACACGCAGTATTCGTTCAGTCTCAGAGGGAGAGAACGATGCAGAGGCGCACAGAACCGAATTGAGGCAGGGAAGGGGAAAGGTAGCCATGGAAGAAGCTGTCAACAATATTATCCAGATATTATGCCCTCTATATAATAAGATGTTATTGGCCAAATAATGCGTGTTTTTAGCTGTGGGAAAGAAACCGGTGAAATCTCGTGATTTGGCGCTCGCCACTGTCTGGGTGGTGCCCACGCGATGGTCGTGTCGCGCCAAGTTCACAATCCCCGCTGCATCCCTCGAGCTACTGCCGTGTGAGTCTCCACTCGATGCTGAGCAGTGGCTATGTAGAAGCAGGCGGTAGCTGGGTGCGGAGCACGGGTGGAGCACAAGTCAACAGCGTCCCATATCCGGGGTGCCAAACTACCTTGGTTGGAGCCACATTGTCATCCTCATGAGAACCAGAGGTGTAAATACGAAAAACCACAAGAGTAATCTCGACAAAAACCTGGTTTGAGTACAAAATCTGGTGCGATTGTTGCACTTAACTGATGTGTAATGCTAAACGAGCTTACTTCCGAACTACCCTCTTGGCTTCACGTGGAAACCCAAAGTTTTGGTCTGCTATGAAAAGCAATTAAAAACAAGTATAATTCTAACAGCTTACCAACAAACCTCTTAATAAATGGAAAATTGATTACAACTTGCTTAGTTGCTGTTTAAATGGCCTTAATTTTCACTTCTCTATAGCTGGTCTATTTTTGTCCTCAGAGCTCATTAAAAACTACATTGCAGGTCAATAAAACCAATTATAACAAAGCTAATATCCCACCGAAGGAATTTAATTTTGAGCTATTCACACATCTGGATGTCCTGAGTGAGTTGGCTTAGTTACAAACAACTTATTTTACTAGGGCTGGTAATTTTCACTATTTGCAGTGTCTGATATTATTATCAGACCTTTAACCGATATCTTTAACCTATCCATTCAAGAAGCTATAATTCCTGCTGAATGTAATATCCGTTTCATTCAGCCTCTTCATAATGGAGGGTCTATAGATGTTCCTAATAATTACAGGCCAATTTCTATTCTCTCTCCCGTGCTTAAAATTCTTGTAAAAGTTCTCGAAACTCAGAAATTGTAAGTTTTATCTCCGTTATCAAATTGTTGCATAAAAAAAATCAGGCAATCGTGAAAAATACTGTATAACTTTGACAGTGCTAGACTTCGTAAATTTTATTTTTAGTAATTTAGCAAAGAAACAAAGCATGGCTGTTCTATCTTAGACCTGTCCCTATATAGCCAACAAATTGAAAAATGTGAGGAATACCTTTGCTTCACAATAGAATCTAAATTAGAATTTAGACCTCACATTTTTACCAAGAAGATAAGCACTTAAACTGGATTTCTTTACAGACATAAACATTGCTTTCCAATCAAGTTCCACTTACGGTTGATGAAGGCGATTATGCCACCAATGTTTGATTATTGTGACCTTATCACTTGGCATCTCAAACTGTATTAAATAAACTTAAGCCACTATTCTATTCTGTTTATATTTGCTGTGGATGCCTGCTACAAAGCCATGGTTGTGACTTGTATAATGGCTCAAAATGAATGTCTCTTCACAATTCTAAACATATCCACTGGGCCTTATTCATACTTAAGAATCTACTTATCAAGTCGACAAAATATTTGATGGATTTGTTGTCCATAGAGACAAACAAACTTAATCTTAAAAGCCGCTTAAATTCCTAGATGTACTTGAAAGTTTGGCGAATAGGCTTTTGTAGCGGCTGCCCCTTGGTTTTGGAAAAAAATTGCCACGAACTTGAGGCTACAGTCTTCACCATCGTTTAGATACCTTAGGTTCAAACTAGAATTTTTTTTGTACCCCACCTGCGATTGCAAATGTTGATAGGTGATTCTGAAGGGTTGCATTTGCTTTTTACATTTAAGCAAAACTTTTCAATTTATGCCCATGCTGCAGTTATACTGTTCTTTGACTCCTATTAATTTATTGGAATTATTGCTCATTTTATGCTGTGCAATTTTGCACGTCACTGTTTATGATTACGGTTAGAGTTTCATCATTGCAGATATTATTGATGTGAGTTTATTTACCATTTTATTTTAAGCCTTGTTGCGTTGATCAGTTTTAACGATTCTTGTCACAAGAATCTCAGATCTAGAGCTTGAAAGCTCACGAGGTACTTTCTGCTGTAATAATAAATATCTATTTATCTAACCTACTATAACCACATATCTGACCAGAGTTTGATTGGAGACTGTCTCGCTTGGATCCAAGCACAAGTGGCGATGTGATGGGAATTCAGCATTTGTCGTGAGCACAGTTTCTCTCGTTATTGTTCACTCGGAGGGAGGGAGGCCGCAGACAAGTGGGAAGGAGGCTATGGGAAGGCGGCCAGACTCAGTGTCAACATTGACAAATCTCAGTGGGTTCTGTACTGTGGTTTATTGAGTTTATTAATGTTATTTTGTGTGGAAGGAAACAGGATATAATCCACACGTGCGATGTTTAGCGGTAGACTCTCAATCTTCGGATGACTAGAATACAGATGGAAAATTTTTGACTGGCTGTAAGATAGAAGATGGCGATCTCGACACCCACGGGTTGGGAGGGAGTTTCGTGAATCTGTTCGTCATCCATCTATCCTCGGTGCCTTCACAGTGCTGCATCACAGGCCACGTGCAGTTTAATGCGCAGAATAAGCACTTGATCACAAGCGGTCCAGCCCTAGTGCTAACTTTTTGTAATGATGACATCAGCTCGTGACGCTCTGCCAACGCCACCACGCAGTACTCAATCTCCGATCTCGAGAAGAGAGTGACTCTGAGGAGCATGGACGAGAGGACGAGGGCAGGCAGCAGCAGCCAGATGACGGGCGTTGGGGCAGCGTCAATTCGCCATCGGCATGCTCTGTGATTCTCTATATGTAAAAGTTTTATTGGCCAATTATAGATTGTTTGCGTGCTCATCACCGTTGGGTTGCGCTGATGTGTGTTGACTGGACAGCGGTACTCTCCCTGTTTCAGGAAATGTGCGCTGGCAGCGCTGAACGACGTGAAGACGTACCTCTCCGAAGAGGGTGGCCAGGTGGCGGTGAGTAACTACACGCACGCACGGCGGCGTGCGCTCCTATGGCTCCGCTGCGTCTGTCTGTTGTTGGCACCTGTTGTAAATGCCCATTAACACCCATCGTCTCGTACTCTTGTCATTAGAATTTCGCATGTTTGGTTGGATCTCAGAATATCATTAGTTGTAATTTGCGACTTGAGTTGTCAGTCACCTCGAGGTACCTTACGTCCGTGTGCGTGAGCCGCACTGTGAGCAACCGCCACACCCCAGTCACTTGCCGCACTGCAGGTCATAACATTCCCTCACACGGCAAGTCACAAAATTCTCATTCACTCATCATATTGCCTGTCTCAACAGCACTGACTCATGCAATCACCACACAGCAAACCACAACAGCATATTTACTGCCACTGCTTGGATGCGTGTTGGCCCCAGTAAGTATCTTATCTGTATGTTGATAACCCGTATAATCTGTGTTGGAGGGATCGCCCAGTCGTGAATACAATTTCTTCCTGTTATCCGTGTCTGTTTGCCGTATGTAGTCACTAGAATTGGTCTCCTCGAAGTTCTGAATTTGTCCCATTGTCCACGCATACCTATGTATAGCCACTTAGATAAAGTGTGTAATGTGCTCGAACAATACAACCTACCGATATGGTGTCCACGTCACCATTTCTTATTTCGTACGGTGGGGAGTAGAGGGATGGTGGTTTTATGTTGACGTCGAGGTTGGCGACTTCCTGTGAATGTGGATGCCTTCGCGATAAATCTGGCGATTCTCTAATATTCTGCCAGCGAATGACCAAGTGGCATTACCACCCAGTCCATGGTTCGAGATTGGTGACTCTGCTTGCATAATTTCCCTGCAGGATATGCTTAATCATCTGTGAGGCATCACCACTTGATGAGTATATATTTGTCGCAATTTCACGCTCACCCTTACCATCGCTCTGGGCACATTTAAAGCACTCTAGAAGTGCAATTATTATAAAAAGACACCTTCCTAAGGTTTTGGGTAGCATATTGTGAGCCAGATCTGGTTATTTTGTAGGCAGGGAACTTTGCCGTTTCCCCTTCTCCCGTAACCCCTCCCCCTATTCCCCCTTTCTGTGCCCACACCCACCCTTCCTCCCCTCCCCCACCCAGGTGTTTGATGCGACAAACACAACGCGTGAACGGCGTGAGATAATCATGAACTTTGCGAACGAGAATGCATACAAGGTGTTCTTCGTGGAGTCCGTGTGCATGGACCCCGACGTCATCGCAGCCAACATTCAGGAACGTGCCCCCCCCCGCCCCAACCTTCCCCACATTCCTTCCAACACTGCGTGGGCCTGGCATGGTGAACTCCATACCCATTCGATAGCCAAACCAGTTGTTGTAATTAAACACGATCAAGATAAAGCTTGCCACTTGCAGGCCAAGACTCATAAGTGGACTTAAAAACTGTCCTGGAATTTATCCCGCATGACAAGAAACTCAGTGGTTCTGCCTGCCTTCTCTCGCAGTGTCCTCCAAAACCGCTGGTGTCACCACTCAAGAGTGAGAGTAGGCAGCTACAATGTTACTGTTTCATGATACGGTGGCGAGTTACTTACGGCTATGATATTATTCATTGTCGGGATGTTTAAGACATCTATTTTTTTCTCCGATCTGTAGCACGCAGCAAAGATCAAAAATGCCAAGCGGCCGTATAAACACACACGGTTGCAGGTGCAAACCAGATGCATTAGTTTCCTCCCACACTCCAAAGAAAAGCTGCTTATTTTAATTGGCCTGCTGACTAAATTGCCCCCAGTGCCCTCTATCTTATTTTGTGTGCAGCCCTGCCTCGATCCCTGTGTCTGCCACGATAGGTTAAGGCTCTCGGTCTCTGCGAACCTGTACAGGATTAAGTGGGAACTGGTACTGACTATGACAAATCAATGTGACCTTCTGACAAGGTGATTAATCTCCCCCCCCACCCAACTGCGCCGCCCCACAGGAGGTGAAGCTGACCGGACCCGACTACAAGGGCATGAACAAGGAAGATGCCGTAGACGACTTCCTGAAGAGGATTGTTCTGTATGAGCAGACCTATGAGCCACTGGATGACATCACCGACAGGTGGTGCCGCACGCCTCGCTTCACAAGGCGTCGCTCTGCTTCACTCCGCTTCACCGTGCTTTGGATTGCTTCACCGCTATCTGCTGCACCCCGCTACCCTTGAAAGTTCACGCCACTCCGCTTCACCTCGCTTCAGTTTGCTCCACTGCACTTCACCGTGCTTCTCTTCGCTGTGCTTTATAACACTGCACCCGACGTTGATAATGATGGGTGTAATGAGAGAAGCTTTGATATTTATGATGACATTGACAATAGGAGCATTGAGCTCTACTCTATGATGATGGATGATTGGATAATTATATGAAGGTGTGATGATGATGATGGTTATATAAAGCATAAACTGTGGTGATGCTCACGACAATGTCAGTGATGAGCTTAATAATCTAGACTAAGCCTTTATCATGGCAATGACAAGGGTAATAAGGGTAGGATGGGATATGGATGCTTATGTGGTTGATTACAATACGCTTGAGTCACAACAAGGGGCGTCGTGAGCATAAGCTCTCACGACGATGACAACTGGCGACGATGTGCACGGTATGAATAATAAACTTTAACGCTGTCAGAGCAGCGTCCACAACAACAATATCTCATTGCATCTCCCCCCCCGCCCCTCCCATATACCGCCCTCCCTCCCCTCCACACCCCCGTCGTCTAGCGAGCTGTCCTACATCAAGATCATCAACGTGGGGCAGCGCTTCCTGGTGAACCGCGTGCAGGACCACGTGCAGAGCAAGATCGTTTACTATCTGATGAACATCCATGTTCAGCCGCGCTCCATCTACCTGTGCCGGCACGGCGAGAGCGAGTTGAACATCAAGGGCCGCATCGGCGGCGACTCGGGCCTCTCCTCGCGTGGGAAGCAGGTAGGAAGCGGCGTCACCGAGCAGGGGAAGGGTGGCAGCAGTGTCGCGGCTGGGGGTCGGCAGTGTGGTGGACGTGTGTGAGGTTAGAGAGAGGGACGGGAAGCATGGGAGCAAGGGTGGGGACAAAGATGGAGCAAGGTTGGAGGCAGGTTGGGAGGCAATGTGGGAGTAGTGTGGGAGCAGGGTAGGGGCAGCGTAGGAGCAGTGTGACCGTAGGGTAGGAGCTATGGAGGGGTGGTAGGAAGGGGCAGTGATGTATCGAGGTGGGAGTGGGATGGGGGGCAGTGCAAGTTCAGGGTGGGGTAACGGGGTGACAGGATGAGGAAAGAGTGTGCTTGACCCCTGACCCTGTTTGTCCTGCTCCCCACCATATCTCCCTTTCCTTACTCCCCCCCCCACTCCTCTTATCCACCTCTCCTGGTCTCCTGCCTTCCCCCCTCCAGTTTGCCAATGCTATGAGCAACTTCCTGCGGGAGCAGAACATCAAGGACCTGAAGGTGTGGACGAGCCACATGAAGCGCACGATCCAGACGGCCGAGGCGCTCGGCGTGCCGTACGAGCAGTGGAAGGCCCTCGACGAGATCGACGCGGTGTGTGATGCCACCCTCCCTCAATCATTCATTTGTTCACTCGCTCATTCATGTGTTTGCTCGCTTATTTATTTTCTTATTCTCATACAGTCATTGAATTGCTTCATTTAATAACTCATTCACTAGATTAATTCTCTCATTGCTTTGCGAAATCATTTCATTTGTGTATTCAATCTTCTTATACGTACCATAGCCTATAGGACGTTGGTGACCATGTCACAAATCTCCTCTTTGTTCTAAGAATGTCCACTGTTTGACATGTTCATCCATTTCGACAGACTCGTGATGTAAGTTAATCTCTCTCATCCACGATCTCTCCTTCCTTATTTTTTTTTCAGTTATAATCAGATTTTCAATTTACTCTTTCTTCATAATATGTCCAGGAAACTCCGACTTTCTGTTTTTAATGTCGTTCGACATCTTTCTGTATCTCATTCTTAACAAAATTTCTTCATTTGAGGTGTGACTTCTCCAGGATACCTTCTAGATGCGTCTAAAGAACCACATTTCAGTTGCTTCCATTAACTTTTCTATAATTGGTGATGTAGTCCAACATTCTGATACATGGAAACTAGTATAATGTAATAATCGAGAACTCTTAGTTTCGTCCCCATAGAAATATTATTATTTATAAGTGTCTTTTTAATTTTCAAAGAGCTATCTTTGGCCATTCCTCTCCTCCGTTTAATTTCATGAATACACACATTTACCATCTGATGTTATCTAGCTTCCCAGATAGTTAATATTAACCTATATAATATTTTTATTACCTATTTTGATGTTACATACAGGTACAATTTTCTTCTTTGAAATTACTATGCATTCCGTTTTCTTAGAATTGATAGTTTAACCATTCTTCTTACATTTACTAACAACCTTATCCAGAATTTCTTTTGCAGTTTTCCCTCTGAATCCAATAAGAAAACTACATTATCTACATTATGCAGGTTATTCATTTTCTGTCCACCAATTATAAACCCTGGCAAACCTTCAGTTTTTCTCAAGATGTTCTCTCTGTACAAGATAAGCTACTCCGGTGAAAATACACAGCCTTGCCATACATCTCTTTTAATTTGGATGAATCAACTTAGTTAATTTTGAATCTTTACTGCTGCGGTTTGATCCCAGTAAATTTTCCATAGAGTTCTGAAATATTTACCATCAATGTCCAGTTCCTGAATCCTTTTCATTAGCGCCTCGTGTTTTATACTATCGAATGCTTTGTTACAGTCCATGAGACACAGGTAGAGATCTTTGTTCATTTCAATTGCCCTTTCTGAAAGCATTGAATGAAAATGGCATTTCTTGTACCTTGATCTTAAATGAGACCACATTTATCTTTTGAAACCTCTGGTTTTATTCAATCACTCAATCAAATTCAATGACATGTTCAGTCACTTGTTCACATTTATTCAGTCACTTACTCATTGTCATCCATTTGCTTGTTGACTTTCATTCGATATATCCCTTGTAATCATCGCGACCATCCTGTCCACTTGATGGTGGCTGAGCACGTTTAATCACAGTTGGTTGCAGCTGAACAAGGCTGAACGTGGCTGAATGGGATTGATTGTGGTTGAACGCGGTTTAATGCGGTTGAACTCGGTTGATCACTGTTGATTGTGGTTGAATGAGGTTGATCGGGTTTGATCGTGGTTGAGTGCCATAGCTGTTGTCTGTGTAGCACGTTTACCGCGGTGTGGGGGTGTGTGCCGCTGCGCGCAGGGTGTGTGCGAGGAGATGACCTACGAGGAGATCCAGGAGACTCTCCCGGAGGAGTTTGCACTCAGAGACCAGGACAAGTACCACTACCGCTACCCCAAGGGGGAGGTGAGGCCGACCGAAATCCAACAGCTGCCGGTTTCCTAACTATAAATTATAATTTCGACTAGTGTATCCTGCGCCGTATAGTTGCTGGCTCTGAGAGAAGCAAAATGACTCAGGTGCCAAGGAGGAAGCACAGGTGAGCGGGAAGGCAGCAGCAGCCAGGTGGTGATGGCGGGGAGCGAGGACGACCACCGGACCAACAATTGTCCAAGCTCTGCTGTCCTTAGTCTGTTTTTTTAGGGTATTTTCAGTCAATTAATAGGGTTAAATTTCATACATAGGCTTTCACGATCTATATAGCAATTCACAATTCGTTACCTTTGAGTCAAATCACCATGCAGGTATAATTACAATTTTAAGATATACCTTCTGCTGCCTGGCAAACCCAATCAAATTAGGTTGTCACAAGGGCAAATACGCCATTTGATTTGGTTTGTCAGCTAACTGGTAGAGTAGGAATGAATCTTGACAAGCGCTCGACGCGGCTGTCTTGAAAGAGCAGCTTTGGAAGGCTATCATCATGAAGTGAGCCATGAAAACCTACATCAGTACAATTTTTTGTCCGAACTTTTAATGAGACAGCATCCAACGTCTTTAGGAGCTGAGAGCAGCTCTGCTCGTGCACGACCAAGCTTCATAATTCCTGGGTCCTTAAGCAGGAGCCCTGACCTTATAAGCAGAGTCACGCACGAGTGTTTATGCACATTTATTGATTGCATTTTTACCGTTGGAATATCCGAAAAATTTCCTGGATGTTTCTTAAAGATCCACCAATATTTGGTGATGCTGCCACTGCAGTGGCAGTGGTGCTAAAGCGTGATAAAGAACAAACGCTGAACATGATCCATGTACTTAATACAAGAATTAAAACTCTGATACTTGAATTTCCTGCACCATGACTGTTAACACAGCAGCAGCCATTCCAACAACTTCATAGTACCCGAAATGTCACAGATGATATATTTCCATTTTTAAGGCTACAGTGCTTTTTAAAATCCAAAATGTTTAAAATTATAAACTCATCCTAGGGTGTTTGTAAGTGTACTAATTAGTGCACTGCAATACCAACGCAGCAACTCGAGTTAATTCACCTTACGGCCCTTAACAGTGGTGAATATTTTAACCAGTTCTCAGCCTCCATTAGGTTGACTTAGCCATAAACGAGTACCTGGCATTCTGTGTTCACCATCTGCAGCGGGGAGATAAGGGTGGTTGAATAAGGTGCTGGCTACACCGCCCCTTCGTGTACCGATTCGCTAAAAAGATGCGCCAGCAGCAGTTGCACCTAGCAGCCTAACAGCTACACGGGGGATGTTTGTCTTGCACGTGGGTAGTCGTACCAGGACCTGGTGCACCGCCTGGAACCGGTCATCATGGAACTGGAGCGACAGGAGAATGTACTCGTCATCTGCCATCAGGCCGTCATGCGTTGCCTGCTCGCGTACTTCCTTGATAAGTCTTACGGTACGCGCGGAGACACACGTGCAGACGCGCGCAGACACTCGCACGGCACCATCAAGGCGTTTGTGCTAGGCTGGGTGCACTTTGAGACTTATCAGGAGGTTATTGGACAGGTGCCTTAGGTTGTCTGAGTTAACTACAGATGCACCACCTATGCTCCCCACTGTTCCACACAGGTAGACTCGTATCATATAATATTTGCATTTCTAAAGCGCCTTTCACCAGAAGGTCACAAAGAACTGCATACAGCTAATGGAGAGAACGGCATGTCAAACAACATCAGAATTGATCAATTGAACTAAATAATGTTTATAAATCAATGAAGGGCATCGAGCAACAAATAAAATCATTGCTCTGCTGCCCTCTGCTGGTAGAGTCACGGACTCAGCCAGGTACTCCGGTTTCGTCCCGCCGTCCAAAGACACGCTGCTGACTAGGTTAATTGGCATGCTGAATATTGTCCCCAGTGCCCTGTAATGTATTGGCATCATATACTGGGTATAGCGCTCCCTTGCGGAGCTATATCCGGCATGGGCATGCAGAACACACGTAGATACAGATGTACGAGGACATGCAGAAACACTAACCCATGTGGAAGCACTGACTTGCGGACAAGTGCGTACTCTCACTAAAACACGCAGATATACAAGCACAGAAGCATAAACACTAAGACACACAAAGACTAACAGGCAAACATAGATATACACACAAGACAACAAAGATCCCCCATATGGCCTGAACAGACTGTAGAGTCAAGTGCTGTTAGCGAGCACCTATGAAGGTCGACACAGTAAACGAGGGAGTGGGTGACCAGCACCACACCCGGCCGCCTTTGTCTCCCTAGTGGCAATTTTTACACATTGCACTAGGTACTCATTTGAGGCTGAATCGATCTAGGGGAGGCCTGAGGCCGGATCAGTAAATCGTCACTAGTGTTGGCCGTGAGCAGGCTTCGCACAAAGGTCGCCGGGTTTGTAGCCCAGTGCATTAACTACTGAGCCATAACTCACCACAGATATACACACAGCCATGTATACATAGACACAATAGGTTGTGTTACCTTCATTACTGCACCACTTCGGTCGGTAAAACAGCCAATCACACGCAAACATTCCAGACGTCGTTTACATTATCTCACCGAGTTTCCCAAACTAACGCGCAGCCTTTTTTATTCACTGCGGACGCAGGGGCTTGTTTGAGCATACTTCACATTTTGGTGCTGTCTCGTTTCAGAAGAGCTCCCCTATCTCAAGTGCTACCTCCACAAGGTCGTCAAGCTCACACCCGTGGCTTATGGTACGGTTGCCTTGTGGAGTCATTGGGTCACAGGTTGCACCAAAGCACTCTGACCTGTGATATCAGATTGCCTTCGTTAAAACCACGAAGGCATTGCTCGGGGTGTGACTTAATAAGAATATAATATATTACATTTATATAGCCCTATAGGAAACCGCAGAGAGTTAGAGGGTAGACAGTCATGTGGTTAGCCAGTGTCAACCCACCGAACACCCCGTCCGATATATTATCATGCTATCGGCCAATTATCACTGATTAAAATCGACTCTTATGGGGATCGTACGCACGAGGTTTGGTGTGTCGTTTGGTTAGGGTGATGGTATTTACATCCTCGCCCGTTCCTCTTCTCAGGCTGCAAGATGGAGCAAATAAACCTAAAGGTGGAGGCGGTGAATACACACAGAGATCGGCCCGAGGTGAGTACCACTCGCCACTCCTCGTTCACCACACAACGCAGATTGGTAGCACAGTCAATTGCATAGAAGCATTCTTGACATCATTGACTTTTTCTCCACCAAGTTACTGAAACTAAAGTATACCGAAAGTGTCAAACGGGACACTTGATTGGTTTGCAAAATAAATCACGTGATAGAGAATGCTCGTGTGTGATTGGATAATCATGAATCCTCCGCGTTGTTGGCACGAAGAGATAGATGCATGACTCCCTCCCCACGTCCCCCCCTGCGATTCATTGACCTCGTGTTACCCCTCCACTCCGTGTGTCGTTTGTGTTTCTGGTGTCGCAGGACACATGCGTGTCTCGAGGCGCCGCGGAAGCGCTGAGCACTGTCCCCAACCACGATTAACATCCCCCGCTCATCCTCCTCCTCTTCTTCTTCCTCCTCCACTTCCTCACCTCTCCGCTCACCCAGCCTCCTCTTCTCACCACCTTGCCGCTCTTCACGAGGGCTCGCCCCACGCAACGCCTTCCAGCCGTGCCGTCATCCATTTTTTATTTTCTTACTCTATTATTTTATAGTTTATAAGGTTCCGTTTGTTTTTTTGCAACCAATGCTCTGGTGAATGAGCATCACGTTCTACTTTAATCCGGTCCTCGCTTAAACAGCCCCATACTGCACGCATGCCGATCCTTTGCAATTGTTTGCAAAAACAATGTTGCCATTCCCGCGTCGGCAGTGGTATGGCGCAGACGCTGATAATGTAAACGCGACGCATTCGCCGGTATCCCTACCCAACGGCCTTGGAATGAGACGGAGCGGTGCGCAAGAGCGGAAGGTTTCCGAGTTCAAATCCTGCTTGGGGTGGGTGTTGACTCAATCCATCATCGTCACTTTTTGCCGGTCCGTATTAGGCGATGGCTGCTCCATCTTTGTCAAGCGGGTGTGTTTGGGGTGCTTCCCGTTGATGCCTTAGCAGTCGTCGAACAGCTAGATCCTCCCTTCATTTTTATGGGATAAATAAAATGAGACCTCTACCACTTTGGGGGGAAATCAACTGCTGGTAGTCCTGTTGTTATAATCGCCCTCACCATAGAAAAGGGACGTTTCCTACAAACTGCTGCAGAGCTGTAAAAAGGAGATGAGCACCAATGCCTCTGCTCTTGTGAGTAAGAAACCACTGTGACTTCACTATGAATTATAGTTTTGCCGACTTTCCCTGTGCTAAGTAGAGAATGGGTCGGAGGCCAAGGGAGTGGTGCAGAACGACTCGTATTTACAATTAAAGGGCTGTGGTAACTACTGCATTATACCTTCTATCTGGCACTATCTCGCTACAGCTATTACACTGGACCTGTAACAAGCGATTTTTTTCTGACAGTGATAACCGTTGCCACGACGGACGAGCCATTGCCAAATGTGTTGCTCTGTGTATATTTACTCCTATGCAGGAAGGTGCAATGTTAATGACAAATACGAGTTGTACGAACATTCGTAGATTGGCAGCGATAATTCAATCGCAGTTTGCCGAGTAGGGTCAACAGCAACATGCCTTCTTTACATCACGGTGGTGCTGACTATGAATGTGAAACAAACCCTCGGTTGGTATGTATTGTGTTTGGGCAGTTGGTGCCTGTGAGCTGGGGTGAAATGCGATACCAAAACTGCTTGTGCCTGTATCGCGCGTTGCATTTATCGCATTGCAAGCTGCGGTTGCGTGCATATAAACAGAAAAATAATTATTCCTAACATAATGTACACTGGCAAAAGTACCAATAGATTAAACAGTTCGACCTGAGCTACTAAAGCATTGATATTGCATTGTCCTGAGTTGATTGCCTCTTGGCAACATCTGGCTAACACTGACAGGCTGAAAAGAAAGTCATGTCTGGTGTAGGTCAATCAGTTCAAAGGACAATGCGTACATTATCAAAACTGCTGGAGAAAGGGTGTGAGTGATGGTTAAAATCGTGCAGTCGACCATCGCACAAGACATGAAATCCCCAGCAGCTGCTGGTGTCAGACTGCAGTAAATAGCTCAGTGTATTATTGTATTTACCATAAGTAAATCACACAAATCTTGAGACGCCACTGCGGCTGTGAGGCATTCGTAACTGAAAAAACGCGAATCTTGGTGATCAAGTCCAAGACTTTACACGCAGGAGGTGCTCGATTCTTGACGTTAAATGGTACTTATCGCGTCTAATCGTTTTGCGCTGTAAGGCCGAGTGGCACTCTCGTGTTGGGATCTGTGTATTGCCACAGCCAGTCTGTATTAGTCTAGTTTTATTGATGGTCTGAATTTATTAAACAAACTGTATTGTATTTCGTCATCATCTTAAACGTACAAGTTTACTTAATTCTGTGCAATCTGTTGCTGGCTGCGGCAAGACCTGTGATTTGTGTCCAGTGCAACGGAAACTACCACCGGTTTTCAGTTAGCATCACCCGCCACTGACCTTGCTTGCAACCTTACTGTTGACCGCTAAACCTCCTGCCTGCCCCTCCATCCCGTTGATTCCTGTGGGTGTGCGCAGAATGTGGACGTGACCCGCTCAAAGGCGGAGGCCCTGTGGACCGTGCCTCTACACGAATGACTCGCTCGCTCTCGCGCTTGTCCACTTGCCCTGCGTGTTCACCTACTCCCTTACATCTCTTAAGGAGGATGCCTTTTTGGTGACTTGGTAAGAAGGGAACAGATTAGCTGGTGCTGCCGAACTGCGGAGGCCAGGTGGCTATGACCCAGAGGATGTAGACATTATTGGGAGGGATCTCAGAAGGTGGTGCCTAACTCAGGTTAAGTAGGCCATGAAGTCCATCCCAGGCTTTCCAATCTCCATTGATGGATAAACGCGTGTGTTGGTTTAGAAACTGGAATGTGCTGGCAGAGGCTTCATCTTCACCGCTTTCCACGGCAGCTTTCCACGAGCGCTGATTGTATTATAATGATCTTCATCGTTACCACATCATTATCATCATCATAGCAGATATTCTACCATATGAACATATGTAGCTTCCCAGAACTAGTCGAATGAGAATACAGTACAGCAGCTACATCATCGTCATCAATAATGATCATCATCGCACACCGTTTCATGATCTAATCCCCTGCATGCATTGTCAGAGACTGAAACACGAGCTTAAGTTTGTAGCCTCCTCAAACCGGACTCGCGTCACGCCGTTGCACTTGAACAGCTGAGTCTTTGAGAAGGCAGCGGTGGCAAGTTCTTCCACATGGTGGGTGGGTATAACACACAAAAGTCACGATCACTCGGGTGTTTTTATTGGTTTTTTTTATGTGCGTTTGGTCTTGTTCCAACCTCGCATTGCACTCACCCCCAATTGGTGGATCGTGGTAGTGATTTTAACTGCGACGTTGCACTGGCGATTCTGTCGGCTGCATACGACGTGGGGAGGTGTGCAAAATCACGGCGTCTGTGAGCGGTTGTGTCAAGGGGTCGTGAAAAATTGGAGAGCTTTTCTAATCTCAAAGTAAATTTGGAATCTGATCCTGGAATATTAAGGACCACCATGGGCTGCAACACCTGCTATAAAACACCGTGGTGTTTTTATGACGATTGTTTTTATCTGGCGGGTATTATTATGGTACGGCTTTTCTCAATTCCGGTCATCGTGATCGCTCTCCTTCCCTCAACGCCTCACATTGTTTGTAATTACCACCAACCAGGCTAATTTATATGCAACTTGAAGCCTCTGCATATTGAATGAACACGATGATTGGTAATCGTCGAAAGCCATACCGTTGGGAGTCGGGGTGGGGCGAGAGTGAGGTTTGCTGTCGAAAATGACCGTTATTAGTGCATTGCAATGCAATACGAGTGCCGTGGAATCTTTGCCGGTTCCGTTTTATGAATGCGTTTCAACTGTAAGATTATCGCTGAAATCTTAGCTAACATTTAAATTTTTTATGCTTCTAAAGTTCGTATTTTTTTTTTTTAAAGCCTCGTCGAGGGTGGCATGTTTGGGAAAAAGAAATCCAAGCTCAGTATTTAGCGGGCATGTGACAATGATCTGCTGTTATCCTCGCAACACTACAGACACGCACAGAATCACAACACCACTCGCACACAGAATCGGAACAATGAGTTATCGTTATTCGCACATGAGGATACAAAGTAGATTACCACTATATATGAGGGAAGCATTAACCTCAGCGGCAATCGTTGACTCTTGGGAGTGTTTGGCAATAATTTGGCCGTTTTCATCATATATATGCATAATGGTGGTAATGCTTGGTGGAGGAGGATTTAATGGTTCAATTCTGTCTCCTGGCGCAGTAGTTGAAATGATGGTCAAGTTTCTTATATTTCAGCTGCCCCCCCCCACCGCATCTTCCTTCCCACCCAGCAGCATAAATAAGCACGCTACAGTCAATTGGCGAAGTAGAATGGGTAACTCCCACCTCTTCTGAACTTCTGTGGCCTGTGCGGAAGAACAAGGCCAAACGCTTACTTGGCCAGGGGGGCCGGCTCCTTCGACCTT